>OZ024903.1:78365027-78717527 GCA_964017125.1 Flabesymbios commensalis
AATAGAAGCAAACTGATCACAGGATGGATAAATGTTACAGTATATATTGTTAATAGGGATCACTGTAGGCAAATGTTGTGTCCCCACTATTCAGGGCATACAAAATGGAAATGTATCCTTAAAAAAAGTGAAAAAATGGGTAGCCTCATCTTTTATACATTTCTGGATATGTCCCCCTTCATATGTGTAATATATACTCAAGATAGCACAAATGGAAATGTTCCTACTGAAGTGAAACAGCTATTTTTCAATAAAAAGGTACTTGTATGCAATAAACAAGCTTATTACACAAATTGACACGCGCATAACAAACAGCTAGGTTAATGTATGTCTTCTTTGACGGGCCTAATCAACTTTGGGCAATACAATTTGTGTCAAAGATTGCCCCCAACTCTCCGTGCCACTCTGTGATCAGGATTTATTACTGGGGTCACCTGGTGTATGTGCTCGATATTACTGCAACACATGCTTAATAGTCCAAGTTATCATTCTTGTATTTCGATATGCCTAACAAAAAAGTTTAAATATTTGCACATTAGTGAATAAATTGACATTGTTTGCATCATGTTTTATGAGTAGGCCTATGTTTTATCCTCTCACTCCACGACGATGTTTCTGGGGGTATGCACGATTTGTTCTGTGTTTAAATTTCCCTTTGATTAGTCTAGTGAGCACTATTATTGGATGGTTAAATTATGCTATTATCGCTTATAGCCTAAGTGGCATTTGTCAAGAAGTTTAAAAATACCACACTGTGCTATGCAACTCTGTGCAAATTTGTTCCTCATACACAAATTTCAGTTTTAAGGTCTCACCACACAAATTCATACACGCATATCATTAAAGAGTTACAATCTTTTGTGTTGCGATTTACAGCAGGCTTGGGTCTGAATATTATCATTTTGTTACCAATTCAATTAGATTGGGTTACCATTTTCTTGCTTCATAAACATCGAAATCGGAAAAGATTATTATAAAGTGTAGTCCCTACACTGGTATTCAACGCAGCGCGACGCTTCGCGGCTCAGATAGTAGGAGTAGGCCAACACAGTCATATCAATTCAGGCACCCCCCCCCCCCCCCCACATGCAAATATCTTCCTACGCCTATGCGTTGTTGTGACGTTGAATCGACGGCATTGACGTGTCCTATACTAACTTCATATCCTAATATTAAAATGTATTATCCTACTATTCAAATGCCATATCCTGACTTTAAATTGACATATTTGGATATAGTTAGGGCCCATTTTCGAAATATCTGACTTGTTAAGGCATTTTTAGTAGAATTTAGCATGTAGTTGTTCTTGCACAATTTGGGAACGCTGATTCCAAATCTGCCCCATGCCAAGCTCTATTTTGTCTTTTTCCTACTCAAAATTCAAAAACAAAATGGCCGCCAAAATTAGTGAAAATGTCACAACTTTGCAAAACGGCTTGGCTTACAATGAACATAAAAACATCAGTTCGGTGTCTACAATAACATTTGTGTGGTCAGGGAATTCAGTTACGATGTTTCCGAAGGTCATATAGCTACCATTATTAAACAGTTGTACTTAAATTTAATCACTACAATAATTGTAACACATGAAATAATCTCGCCAAAGTTTTGATCGGCAAATAGTCAAGTAGAATTTCGATTTTGATCGAAAAAATAGGGAGGGGATTGAAATTTGGGGAATTGCATCTTGAACCGCACCTGAACAACATACTAAAAGTCCCCTGAATTTCACCCTGTGCGCTTGTCGCTGGGGGATAAAATTCAAAATGGACGCCACTGCAAGGCAATGTGCCATAACTTAGCTTCCAAATAACGTAGACATGTGGTTTTGGTGTCTACATATAGGTTTATCACACCACGGAAGCCAATTCTGAGCCGTGATAACATATATTATCAATATTTCACGAAGTTATGCGGAAAAAAAATGTTGCGCCAGGGAAACGACACATTGTAGTCCAGTGTAATAATTTATTTAATAAAGCCATTTTTTTCACATTCAGACGCCAGGAAAACCAAGTACATGTAATAAGCATTTAATAAAAATGTTTAGACCATCGACAACAACTATTTTATGATTTTTGATCACTGCTCGGCACTAGATAACCAGTCTCTCACCATATATTCGTTCTAGACCTATTAGAATGTGGCCTATGCATCGTGCTTTTATAGTAGAGAAGAAAACAATTAGGTTAATTTAAATGTGCATTCGCCACGGGTGGCACCCTTCCGGCCAAGCCCTAGACTAGGGTTGAGCAAAACATGAAGTTGGTCCATCAATGTGGTTTGCATAACCATGGCAATGATGACACATGTTTCGTCATGTTAGTATCATCCGCTCTTCGAGAACTTAAGAAAAGTCAGTGAAAAGCTTCAACCCTATTGAGCTAAGTAATCGTTTAAATTGAACAATTTATTATTCAATAAATGAGTATATTGGGTATATATTACACAATATCTGAAATCTGTAAACGAATATAGTCTCCTAGGGTAATGGTCATTGCATTGCTCATGCAGATTAACATAAAATACAAAACTTACTAAATGTGGTCGTGATGTGGTAGAATGTATGTGAAATCAGTAGGCTCTGGTCATGTATAGTTCTAATCAGATATAGGCCTAAGCTATCATTCGCAAATAATATACAGTTACCCAACAGGTTCAGTTGTGTCTTTATGTTGTATGGGAGCGACCACTCTATTTTGCAGTAGGAGGTATCAATGTTAAAGACAATAAATCTTACCATATAATGAAGTGATGAAATCATATGATAGACGTGAAGATATTTAGCCACCTAATTACCATATGCCTCCTCCAGACAGATTAATTATTATTCATATAGAGTATATATTACTTATCTATTATATAGTATTATTTTTTTGTAATCAGCATTGATCATCTAATAATCTATGCAAGACACCTGTATCCTACACCTAAAAACATTTCCATGCACACTGTGATGTTATCTAAAATGAATATATTACAGATAAAGTACAGAATCAGGGAGGAGGGTAATACAGTTCCAGTTTGCAGAAATATAATAAATTAAATGTTTAAATTCGCCATTTTTGTTGAAGAAAAATGGCATTCAACCATTCACAAAGGACTGGTACAAGTGTGAAAAATGCTGAGGTACATGCTGAGACGTTAAATGTTATTACGGAAATCATACTGTCAGATACTGATAATGTGGTAGTCATAGAAACTGATGTAAACTTGCTTATTCTGCTTTCAAAACTTTGTCATCATAAGAATGCCTAGCTGTGTAAACCTAGAGCGTGCAATATTTATCGTAAAATATACCATTCATCCGCCTCAAAGGCTTCAACAACGCCAGCACATAAATTCTGAAACGAAGAGATAAATTACTTCATAAACATCCAGAACTAGAACCTAAGCATAATTGGAGTATTTCAATGTGTGCTCTTCGTCAACAGCCTCTGCCACAAAAACTGGATATTGTTTCGGTTGTTTTTTAGGCATGTTTAGCAATAAATACAGTTCTGGCCAGATAACAATTAACATTACATAGATCTGTGAGATTGTGTTTGGAGCTTCATTGATGAACAACTGCAACCACTTCTCATGTGAAAGCTTCCTGGTGCACCTGAAGAACTATCCCATTTGGTGTGATTTAGGACAACGAGAAAGTATCTATTGGCTTCCAATCTGAAAGGAGTAGCTACATCAATTCCAAAGCTGCACTAAGATGTGATCAAAACATGTATATTGACGAGGGTGACTATTCTAGCATTATCATTATTATGCAAGATGATTATCATTATGCAAGATGATGGCATTCATGTCATTCTGAGATATACACATCAAGTCTATGTAGCTACAGTGATAAAAGTAACACATGACATTTTTGTACAATTTATCCATAGTTAATGTGTTGTTTTTAGATAATCATATTTTTTTTGCTTTCCTGTAACTACATGTAACATGGAAGTTGAGTTTTTTGATATAGTATATCTTTTTTGTACCAGAAAATTATTTAGCCACCAAAACAACTTTCTGTTACTTTTAGAAAAAAAGTTAATGTTCTTTTTGTATTATTGGCGGCGATTTTGGATTTTTAACATTAATTGTGTGATAGTCAACCAGGTCTTCAAAAAAATCCTCAAAACAAAAAGGTTATTTTGAACACGAAAGTTTGTGTGTTCACTGTACACCCAGACATGATGTATAATCATGATAATTGTGACTTTATCTGCTATTTTGGCGGCCATTTACTTTGTCAATTTTGAAAGGGAAAAACGAAAAATAGAGCTTGGCATGGGGCAGATTTGGAATCAGCATATCCGAATGGTGTAAAAACAACTGCATGCCGAGTTCTACCAAGAGATGCCTTACAAACTTTAGGAATGCCTTTTTTGAAAAATGTATAATTGGCGACTATCTTGGATTTTTTCATTTAACAACATGTAATATGGAAGTTAGAGGTTGCAGTACTGCTGCTCTGTGCTAGATTTTTTGATATTAAAATCCTATATTTAGCAACCGAAACAACTTTCTGTGACTTTTAGAAAAAAAGTTACATGGTACTTTCTGTATTATTGGCGGCCATCTTGGATTTTAACATTAATTGCGTGACAGTGGACCAGGTCTTTAAACATGAAATTCCTTATAAGGAAAAAAGGATATTTTGAACACGAAAGTCAAGTTTGTGTGTCCGCTGTGCACCTAGACATGATGTATAATCATGTATAGTCATTTTTGAAAGGGAAAAAAACGAAAAATAGAGCTTGAATGGGGCTGCTTTTGGAATCATCATATCGAAATTGTGTTAAAACAACTGCATGCCAAATTCTTCTAAGAAATTCTTCACAAACTTTAAGAATGCCTTTTTTAAAAAATGGGCCCTGACTAATAGTAAACTGCCATAGCCTGATATTATAATGACACATCCTGACAATATAATGCCATATCATGTCATTTTGGTGAGAAAATACTGGCTTTGTAATACTATATATTAAGACATTGTAACGTTATTTTGTTATCTCAAAGGGCAATATTTAAAAGTTATAGTACCATGGCATGACATTATACCATACCATGCCATATCCTGATATTACAATTTAAAATCCTGATATAAAATTTAACATCGTGATGTTAAACTGAAACATCCTCTATTTTAATGTCATATTCTTACATTATAATACAATGTTCTTGTACTATAATGTCATGTTCTGACATTTTAATGCAATATCAGACCATTACAATAACATATTTGGACGTTAAAGTGTAATATCAAAGATTGTTCCACCTCGAAAGCCTATGTTGGCTGTTTTGTCGGGTGCTTATGTCTGGGTGAGTCAACAAAATGTGGCACGGGTAATAAACTTAGAAGACGACTCCGAAGAAGATGAACATTACTAACATGTTTTTCCTGATACGTTATCAGGTGACAGTACTTTTTTTCAACCTTATGTATTTTCTGTTGTGGAATAGCTGTTGGCATAATACACTCTTTGCACGAGTTTGCGCGTGAACATAAGTCTCAACAAAACAGTTCAGCTTTGGTCACTGTGTGGCGAGTTGTCATTAAAAATTGTGTAACATCAGTCTGAACAAAACAGTTCAGCTTTGATCACTGTGTGACGTGTTGTTATTGAAAAGGGTGTGATAAAATAGATTTGAAGCGACAACGGGGCTATTCTCAAAAGGTGCGTCAAAAATGGTGTGTTTGTTTTAACTAGACAAAAATGATATTTTTCCATGCAAATTTGAGATTATTTTCATACTTTTCAATTCTAAACAAACTAAATAAGCTGGAAGAGCTTTTAAATTTAAATATGATTATTTAATCCATTAATTATGACAAATTTTACTGTTTTTTGATGCAAATAAATGGGACAATTTACGGACAAATCAGTAGAGGAAGAACAAATTTTATATAAAAAAACATATAGCAGCTAAATTTTAATAATTGGAGCCTTTTTTATGAAATATATTCACCTATGGTGGTATAGTAACATTTCGTGTTAGAGGGCACCCCGTTTCACAATATATGTTCACAGAGAAGCAGCTATCACACATTGGTTTGAAGACCAGGTTATTCACTGGTCTCCAAATAGTCCAGATATATGAGTCGTATAGAGCCTAACTTGGCTTATTTGATGAGAGAACTGAGTCACAACCTTCCAACAACTTCACGAGAGCTACGAATGAGGGTCCACCAGATCTGGAATGAAGTAGCAAAGGATTCCCTGGACTATAGGACGGAATGACCCGTCGTGTCGATGACTTAATGAGAATATTCAACCAAATATTAAACGTTTAGTAAATTATCTTAATTACAGACTAATTTAAGAATAATTAGGCCTAAGACATTTTTGACTGTGCATCATTAATTTAAAACAAAATTTCAATGAAGTATAGTGATTATTTAAAAATTGGATGATACTGAAGTGTTAAAGACGTTTTGTGGCTATTTTTGTTGGTCAATTTTACCCAGAAGGATAGTTTCAGAGTTTCACATATAATTTCTACATTTCCACCACGATGCCATCCCCACAAAATTTTCAAAAAATGATTAAAATATCCTGTATTTACTACCATTTTTTGCCGACCTATTTTGAAAAAAATGATACTTTTCGCAGAATGTCTTGCACAATAATGTTCAAGGATACCAGTTACATACTGCTGCAAAATTTCAGGCGAATAGATTTATAATGCACAGAGTAAATAAAAATTGATTACATGCTATTTGCAACTGCAATATAATGCGTCAGTGGATCCATATTTTTCGAGGGCGGTGTAAGGTTTCAATTTTGGAATAGCGTCTGAGACGTTGGTCTAACATCAAAACCAAATAGATGTGCCTATAGACCTGCAGACCTATAGGCCTATAGACTTGTAGCCTATGTTCAACATCTGAACTTGATCAATGAATGATGTAGATTTAAAAGCATATGGCCACCGTGATTAAAACAACTTGAAGTATCGTGCTTTACCGGTAAGGATTTGAGAAAGTACGATACTTGTCAACCAATCACGTCAGAGGTTGAGGTATCACACAACTAATTACACTCCCAAAGACGTTGCGTTAGGCCGTTTCACTGTATAGGCCTATATATTGATCTATAATCGCCCACACGCTGAGGCTACAGTGTAGTGAAGTAAAAAAAATTCATTTGCGGCCGAAGTCTGTGATTAACTTCAAAAGGTGGACAGAATGCATTTTTTAGTGACCGTCGTGGTTTAGAGATTGCTTGTGATGCGGTCCCTCATATTAATACGCCACTTTGTATTTCTTTTATGTTTTCGGTGAATTACAAACACAAAATCAACCATTGTCATGAAAAAAAGCCACAAAAAAAAATTTCATCAATAATTTTTACCTCCTGACCACAAACACTAGACAAAAAAATCATTATAGTCCAAACTTATACATTCTAAGTAGATTCTACATTGTAATACCTAATTAGCTGCGTGGGTCCTTGATAGTGATTGGATGAGAAACAGCTCGTGTTTTCACGTTGATATAGAGAGACAATGCGAGATATTCCAGCCAATCGCACTTAGGGAGTGAATGACTGAATATTGCTTTACGTCGCTTCGTGCACAATCATGGCGGGATGTTAAGAGTCGACATAAAGAACTGTCAATCAAATTTCTGCCACAACCGAAAATTCTGACGTTACAGTAGGTTTGGGCCTATATATAATCTCCGATAATTAGGCCTGCATTATATTAACCGTCTGGTCATAGCGTAACAGCGGCCTCAGATAGCCCGAAATATCCACCCAACTGTTGCTTGGTATTCATTATCAATTGGGCCAACGTTGTCAGCATCTGTCCAACATTGAGCTAGCCAGTTTTGTGCTGCTTGTCTACTGCTTGTTTTAGTATATTAAATATTGGATGCATCAGAGAAGACTGGAATGTAATAGGCTAGTAGGCCCCTACCATACTAGTAGGGTAGGCCTATTATATCCAAGAAACAGTGTGCTTGGGCGTGGTTTGTATGTTCGCGGTTACGTGCCACATGGTGTATGTCAAATTAAATACCCTATATTGATCTTTCATGAAATCACTGAAGTATCATTATTTGGCATCATCATATCAAGTATCACTAGAACAGACAAATATAACAAATTTAAAACATTTCTATTACAGGTAATAGCACAATTCGATATATTTTCGTTTTTAATCATCTTTTTATCTAATCGGAAATATGAGGTACCCAAACACCCTTCAGAACGATACACGAATCAAGTGTTTTTAACCACCTATGTCTAAAACTATGGCAAACTAACCTTTTCATTATTATAAAGATTTTAAAAACAACGCTCAATGGGCATATAAACAACGAGAACCACCTGATTTTGATGTATTAAAACGGTCATGTTGTACGTGACAGGATCGGTCACATTTCAAATTTGCAGTTTCTGTCATTTCGTCTGCTACTAACATTCCAATAATACAAAATGCAACCTCTATATTGTAACCCCTATGGAAATTTGCTTTGTAAATATAGAATTTGACTTATCTGATCAGTGTTAAGTGAAGAAAAAGTGTTTGAACGAGGGACTATATTTCATCAGTCACAAAATAACGTTACGACCCAAGCCTCTACATACCATGTATGTGTGGGAACCCGCGTCTCACCGTTCGGGCTGGTTCGGGCGTTTCCGACCTTGGACGGAAGGCAGTAGCCCGCCCAGCCTCAGTTTCGAATCGCGCGGCATCAAGCGACGCGCACCACTTACTCCCAGGCTGTCGAGTCGAGAGGACGTCGCGCTAGACTCAAGCGCCAAGCCGCTGGCTAGGTTGTCGCGTTCCGCTTGGAGATGTGTGCACTAAATTGTCACAACGTCTAGACTAAATGAATGAGAATAAACTGAAAGTTATTTGTGTTCCGTCGCCCCGACTGGAATGGAGACTGAAGTGAAGTGAGTTGGGGCTGGTCACACCAATCCCCTATTGGTGAGAAGCCCTACACTTACATTGATGCCCCCGACGTTTGATCGACACGCACCTTTCTGATTTGGACGATCGTCACCAATACTTACACTCGTAACTACAGCAGTTTGCTCGACGCAAAACCACTGGTTTCAAGGATAGTTTTTTTATAAAATTTAGTGGATTTTTCGGAAAAAAACACGCGTGTTTCCGCTGTAAAACAGTGAAAATTTTAATAATTTTAATTAATAACCACGTGCGATCCATTTTTTCAAGATGGCGGACACGTCGTTTTTTGCTCGACACTAAATTAGAATCTTCTCGATTCATCCCTATCAAGTTAGAATTTTGGAATATTTCTCTCCTACTTACGCCACTGTAGGCGATTAGGAGGCGAATATTTTTAAAATTCATTTTAAATCGTAATACACCATAATTGGGTGATTCGATTTTTACGGCCTTTTTTGTCAAGAAATGCAATTAGATTTCTTGTCAAAAAATTAGAAAAGTAAAATTTTCAAACAAAATATTGCCTCGACCCTGAGAACTTTCGATAGACCTAGGTCCACTTAAAATTGCTCGTCTGAAATGTATGTGAATAAAAGGTCTTATTTGGTCTATTAAAACATCATTGTTAGGACCGTAGGTCAACATTCTGTCATTTACAATCATATTTTATTTTCAGCGGCAGGAGAAATATTTTACTATGTATTGGTGAGGCAGCCATTTTGCTGCTGTATCCCTAATCTTAGCTCTATTGGCTATCGATAGCCGCGCTCAAACCCGCCATACTGGCATTCATTGCGAGGATCACCCCACGCTTTCAAGTCGACATAATTCGCATAAATTAAGCCGCCATCTTGAATCAGTGGCGTGATTGATAAACCCCGCCTACATATTTAGGCCACACGTTGTCTGGAAAATTATCTAGACATTTCTTTTCGAACATAGCTCTCTCTCAAAGTGAGACTGAACGCATTTTAGCGTCAAATTGACGTCCAGATTATATTACACATTGTGTAATAGTTTCTATTATAAATTTAATATTCCTACTTTTACATATTTTCGTGCTGACCTGCCCTCTGGCGGTCAGTAGCTACTAGACTACGTCTCGCGCCTAAGCCGGCGCGGAATCTAGTTATGAATATGCTAATGAGTTGAAGCTGGCGGCCCCACCGCACACGACACTCGATTATCAGCGACGCGCTATCAAATGCTGACACACAAGCCTACATGATAAAGATCATATACGTCACTCACGGCCGGCTGCTGTAATCGGTGCGCACATCACTCACACGGTGAGATCAGCACGCCGCCGCACACACAAAGCACACAAAACCCTCACCCCCGAACAACATAAACCGACGGGCACAGATCCACGCGTAATACTGCGAACCGAAGCGAGCGATCGATTTCGACGTCACAGTGGATGATTTTCATGATGGACATTTTATAAAAAAAAAAAATTGGGTGTTCATTATGGAAAATATTCATTGGCGAAGTTATTCTATATGGTCTTTATAGACTACTGTCAGTCAAGAATTGAATAAAATAATTTCAAAATCAAGTCGAACTGTAGCCTGGATAAATATACAGTCGCATTAGACCTATCGTTAAGAAAATGAAACTTTCTTATGATGGGCAAGTCTTAATCGTTAATTAATTCACAGGATTATGACTTGACAGTTGTGCTATCGCGACCATTTTGATGTTTCTATGTGTTTTTCGACTTGCGCGGAAAGCATTTCCACACAGGTCGATTTACAAAAAATACTCTAGTATCATAGCTTAGAGTAGCAACTAAGCTTTTATTCTGGCATTCTGTATACATTTTGTGACCTACAGTTTTCACAATTTATATGTTAGAATAATATAGAAAGCTATATAAACGCAATTTCTGCAACAGCGATTTTTCGACATTTCAGCAACCCCCGTATTCTGCATTATGAGACATAGCATGGACATTTCTCTAAAAAATCAGGTTCAGCACTTAGTCTAGATAACTGTGCACACAGTTCTCCACGCAGAACGCGACAACCAAAATAGTTGGTATGTTTGAAATGCATACCATGTCAATAACCGTTTGGCCTGCAACTCAAACGTTTTACTATTTAAATAATTTCTAGATGGCTACCAGATCTGATAGCGAAGGTTTCGTGTCTTCACCCCTTGAAGGACAAGGGGTTCGTCGTGAAGACTCTTATTTTCTGGCAAGTGAAGCAGATGAGGAGCAGTTTCGAGCAGCTGATAGCGAATACAGAAAGCTGAAATCAGATTTTAAACGAATTACACGCAGGAGACGCCAGCGCAGTCATTCAAAGAGCGACCATTCCAGAAGCCTTTTGCCAGTCAGACGACAAAGGATGCGGCGCTTAGCTAATCTGCCGAAATTCAAGATAGCTACCTTCTATGCTACAGACGTAGAACTATGGTTCAACCAGATTGAAACCCAGTTCGAATTACACCATATTACAGATGATGACGAATGATATAGTTTCACCTGTGCAGCACTCTCCGGAGAGGTAGCGTCAGACGTCAGAGATGTGCTTCTACAACCTTTCCGCACAAATAAATAAGAGCCTCAAAGAAATCTTAATAGAGAGACGAGGGCTCACTACACCTGAAAGAGTGAACAAAGTAATTTCTGGAGAGAAGATTGGCACTGACATACCATCCAGATTCCTTCGAAGATTGCAGAAGACGGCGGGCTTTGGCACGAAAGCTGTGGTTGGTAGAGCTGTGATACGTCAGGCTTTCATCCGACAGATGCCCGCTTCGATACGTGCCCACTTGGCCACACAGCCAGATAGTGCCTCGTTAGAGAGTTTGGCCATGTTGGCTGACCAGGCACTAGCTTCCGAGAAAGACGTAGAAGAAATTAAACCGGGGGTTGCCGAAATAAAAGTAAGTGAGACTGGCAAGTTAGTTGGACTTTTAGAAGACCTGTCTCGTCGATTAAAAAAACTAGAGACAGCGACATCCACCATGGCCGCAGAGAAGAGGAGAAATACTGGCCGTGCTCAAACAAATAACAATCGCACCCCTAGGGCTCAATATGTACCTAATGTGCAAGCACAACCATTTATACCCAATACACAAGGTTCTTTAAATAATCCTACTGAAGTTAGACTTCCGAATGTACCGCCGCCGAACGCATCGCAGAAAAATACTACGATACCGACCGATACGGCTAATACACCCGTCTGCTATTATCACCAGACTTTCGGTGATAAGGCACGCACATGTCGAGACCCTTGTGCATTCTCTTTAAACTGTTAGGCCAGAGCAAGGTTGCGACTCTTGCACCTGGCGAAATAACCGAGACGCGACATGACTCCGCGGAAGCTACACTTCCCAAGTTATTTCCCTCTAAGTTATTGTATGTCGCAGACAAATGCAATAAATGCAAATATTAAAAAGACACGGGCGCAGCAGTAAGCGTCTTACCCAAGTCTTGCGCTAACAAGATGTCAGACGCTGATTGTCTCCCCCTAGTTGCAGCTAACAATACTACTATTAATACCTACGGTTACAGCAAACGCGTCGTCGACGTCGGACTTAAACGTGACTACACGTGGAATTTTATCGTAGCAGACGTGCAACAGCCCATTATAGGGGCAGATTTCCTCACACATTATAGTTTACTGGTGGACTTGCGAAGTCGGTGTCTAAGAGACATGAGAACCGGTCTAGCTATTCCTGCTTCACTATCATCAATTACACCATTGTCACTTAATAGAGTGGACGCAGTACATAACGACTATACGAAACTATTAGGCCAGTTCCCGGAAATGACTCGCCCTACGACGAAAGGAGAGACCGTCAAACACAGCATTACACATAAAATGGTGACTAAAGGACACCCTGTGTTCGCGCGCCCACGACGCTTAGCCCCTGACAAACTAGTCACTGCGAAAAGCGCGTTCGACGATATGATAAAGTTAGGAGTTATCGAACCCAGCAAAAGTGAATGGTCCTTAGCGCTTCATATGGTCCCCAAGAAAAATGGCGACTGGAGACCATGTGGCGATTATCGAAGTTTGAACGCCCAGACCGTACCAGATCGATACCCGATCCCGCACATTCAAGACTTCACGCAGCGATTGTCTGGTTTAAAAAATTTCTTTAAAATTGATCTAGTTAGAGCGTATTACCAAATTCCAGTTGAACCGTCTGATGTACAGAGGACAGCGGTTACCACACCTTTTGGTCTTTTCAATTTTACTAGGACACCGTTTGGTCTTTGAGACTCCGTCAAACTTTCCAACGTTTCATAGATCACATTACCCGCGGTTTAGATTTCGTATTCGTATATTTAGACGATTTATTAGTAACCAGCCCGGATCATAGTACCCATAATTAAGAAGCACTTGAAAATACTTTTCGCCTGACTAGCCGAATACGGTATTATAATCGGTCCTGAGAAATGTCAATTTGGTACAACTGAGTTAAGCTTTTTAGGCCACCACGTTTGTTCAAAGGGAATTTCGCCGTTACCCAATGCAGTTGACGCTATAGTTAATTTCACTAAACCCGAGAAGCAACGGGCGCTACAAAGATACTTAGGAATGGTAAATTACTACCATCGATTCATACCACATTGCGCGGCGAGGTTGACGCCATTTAATAATTTGCTGACCGCAGCCAATGACGGTCATACGAGGCTGTCACCGAAGTCTAATTTTGATTTAAAGTGGAATAAAAGTGCAGAATCGGCATTTTCCGAGTCTAAACAAATACTAGCAAATGCAACACTCCTGGTACATCCAGACCCTTCGGCACCGTTGAATATTACGTGCGACGCTAGTGATTTCGCCGTAGTTGGCGTTTTGAAACAATATATAGACAATGTTTGGCAGCCACTCTTATTTTTCAGTAAAAAATTGAATCCTGCGGAGACACGTTACAGCCCTTTCGACCGCGAGCTTTTGGCAGTGTATGCCACTATCAGACATTTTAGACATAATCTAGAAAACTTTTTCGTAAATACTGACCACAAACCTTTAACTTTTGTAATGTCATCAGTTACCGAACGTCCATCACTGCGACAATCACGACAGTTGGCTTTCATAGCCGAGTTTACTACGGATATAAGATATGTTAAAGGTGAGACAAATTTCGTCGCTGACGCGCTGTCACGACTATCAGTGTCAGTCATAGACAATACACCAGCAATCAATTACAAAGAATTAAGCGCAGCTCAAGCTTTAGATGCGGAGTTCACGAGATTGCGACATTCAACTTCATCCACTATGAACTTCAAACTGCTAAAGTCATTTGATAACCATTTGATTTGGTGCGACATGTCAACAGGACACAATCGACCGTATCTGACAGAAAGATTTCGAAAAACCGTTTTCTTAAATCTACATGGATTAGGTCATCCATCACATAGAGCTACCAAGCCGTTGATAAATACGAGATTTGTATGGCATGGAATGAACATAGATATCGCCAAATGGTGCCGTTCCTGTCAGACCGCCAAAATTTCTCGTCACAATCAACCCGTTTTTGACACCGAGAGATTTGACCACGTACATATCGATATTGTCGGACCACTGTCGTACGCTGGCGGTTTTAGATATTTACTGACTTGCGTCGATCGCTTCACACGTTGGCCGGAAGCTATTCCTATTGTGGATATTCGAGCCGAGACGGTGGCCGATGCCTTTTTCAGGGGGTGGATAGCACGTTTCATGACTTCCTCACTATCACCACAGATAGGGGCGCCCAGTTCGAATCGTTTTACTTGGCGTTCGTTCCGCCGTTAAGGAGTTATTGGGCAGGTTGGCTGCCGAAATGATTTATGGTACGACACTTAGACTACCAGGAGAATTTACAGAGAAGTATACAGTCGACGCACATACAAACTTGGACAATAACTCAGATAAACTATGCGTAGCCATGTCGCGTCTCCGTTTGTGCCCACCCCGCGACACACACCAGAAAAATATTTTCCAGTATAAGGAAATTGACACATGCACACATGTATTTTTGCGACGAATCGCAATTGCGGAGCCTCTGACCGCCCCTTACGACGGCCCATATAAGGTCATCGTGAGGAGCGGCAGAGTTATGAAAATCCTGATAAAAGGCAAGGTGGAAACAGTCTCATTGGACAGAGTTAGACCAGCACAGGTACAATAACGCAGCGTGCTACGCCATCGAAACGAACGAGCTCGAAGACTACAGGGATAGTTAGAAGGAATTCACAGGATCCACTAACACCCAGTAGTACCCACTCTCAGAGGTCCAACAGGACAAGTGGTAAACCGACAACGACAAAGTCTAAAGCGACTAAACATGGTACAAATTTGTCCACTACTCCCCAGCAAAAAGCTATAAGAGTAAAATTGCCTAACAAATTTAAACCTTATGTAGCGCCACATTCGCGAACCCCCGCTGTTTCCCGCGCTAACGGGAGCGACGGCGGTTTGCGAACGTATTCACTTGTACTTTTGCATTTAAGGGGTAAAACCCCCCCTACAAGCGCTACGCGAAAACAATCGAATGTTAAGGACGATTCAACAATCGCCGATAGCGATAAAGTTAGAATGGACGAACAATCCAAACTCCCGCCCGGTTCGTGCAGATGGTCCATGCCGTAGTGGCGCCTAACGACATCTACGGCGGGGCCAACCGCAAGTAGTTAGATATAAGATATGTTAAAGGTGAGACAAATTTCGTCGCTGATGCGCTGTCACGACTATCAGTGTCAGTCATAGACAATACACCAGCAATCAATTACAAAGAATTAAGCGCAGCTCAAGCTTTAGATGCGGAGTTCACGCGATTGCGACATTCAACTTCATCCACTATGAACTTCAAACTGCTAAAGTCTTTTGATAACCATTTGATTTGGTGCGACATGTCAACAGGACACAATCGACCGTATCTGACAGAAAGATTTCGAAAAACCGTTTTCTTAAATCTACATGGATTAGGTCATCCATCACATAGAGCTACCAAGCCGTTGATAAATACGAGATTTGTATGGCATGGAATGAACATAGATATCGCCAAATGGTGCCGTTCCTGCAAAGGCTGTCAGACCGCCAAAATTTCTCGTCACAATCAACCCGTTTTTGGCACCGAGAGATTTGACCACGTACATATCGATATTGTCGGACCACTGTCGTACACTGACGGTTTTAGATATTTACTGACTTGCGTCGATCGCTTCACACGTTGGCCGGAAGCTATTCCTATTGTGGATATTCGAGCCGAGACGGTGGCCGATGCCTTCTTCAGGGGGTGGATAGCACGTTTCATGACTTCCTCACTATCACCACAGATAGGGGCGCCCAGTTCGAATCGTTTTACTTGGCGTTCGTTCCGCCGTTAAGGAGTTATTGGGCAGGTTGGCTGCCGAAATGATTTATGGTACGACACTTAGACTACCAGGAGAATTTACAGAGAAGTATACCGTCGACGCACATACAAACTTGGACAATAACTCGGATAAACTATGCGTAGCCATGTCGCGTCTCCGTTTGTGCCCACCGCGCGACACACACCAGAAAAATATTTTCCAGTATAAGGAAATTGACACATGCACACATGTATTTTTGCGACGAATCGCAATTGCGGCGCCTCTGACCGCCCCTTACGACGGCCCATATAAGGTCATCGTGAGGAGCGGCAGAGTTATGAAAATCCTGATAAAAGGCAAGGTGGAAACAGTCTCATTGGACAGAGTTAAACCAGCACAGGTACAATAACGCAGCGTGCTACGCCATCGAAACGAACGAGCTCGAAGACTACAGGGATAGTTAGAAGGAATTCACAGGCTCCACTAACACCCAGTAGTACCCACACTCAGAGGTCCAACAGGACAAGTGGTAAACCGACAACGACAAAGTCTAAAGCGACTAAACATGGTACAAATTTGTCCACTACTCCCCAGCAAAAAGCTATAAGAGTAAAATTGCCTAACAAATTTAAACCTTATGTAGCGCCACATTCGCGAACCCCCGCTGTTTCCCGCGTTAACGGGAGCGACGGCGGTTTGCGATAGTATTCACGTGTACTTTTGCATTTAAGGGGTAAAACCCCCCCTACAAGCGCTACGCGAAAACAATCGAATGTTAAGGACGGTTCAGCAATCGCCGATAGCGATAAAGTTAGAACGGACGAACAATCCAAACTCCCGCCCGGTTCGTGCAGATGGTCCATGCCGTAGTGGCGCCTAACGACATCTACGGCGTGGCCAACCGCAAGTACCGAAGTAATAATAGTTATAATTTGTAAGTATAATTCGCCACGCCTGGCAAAACTAAGTTGAATAAGTCGAATACATTTTAACTAAATCTCATTGGCAAATACTTTAGCTAATCAGTGTTATATGCATTAATAAAAGTCATATCGGTAGGTCGTTACACATAGCGCAGCAGCATTATTAATCATTCAAAGAACATTGGTGTTACGAGGATTGGAACTTTGGTGTTACGAGGATTGGAACTTTGGTGTTAATCAATAATTTTACTTCATAACGCTGCGACTATGATGTTAACCAACCACCCACGCTGTATTTTCAAATCTGACTGTTTTATTGTTCGCTTAATGTATACGTTTGTGTGCACTTTCCAAGCGGAACCGGAGCGGACGCAGTCTCCACAAGTTAGTTTGGTTCATACGTTTGCACTAATCCCGGGGGTAATGTGGGAACCCGCGTCTCACCGTTCGTCTCACCGTTCGGGCTGGTTCGGGCGTTTCCGACCTTCGACAGAAGGCAGTAGCCCGCCCAGCCTCAATTTCGAATCGCGCGGCATCAAGCAACGCGCACCACTTACTCCCAGGCTGCCAAGTTGAGAGGACGTCGCGCTAGACTCAAGTGCCAAGCCGCTGGCTAGGTTGTCGCGTTCCGCGTGGAGATGTGTGCACTAAATTGTTACAACGTCTAGACTAAATAAATAAGAATAAACTGAAAGATGAATTAACGGAGTTATTTGTGTTCCGTCGTCCCGACGGGAATGGAAACTGAAGTAAAGTGAGTTGGGGCTGGTCCCACCAATCCCCTATTGGTGAGAAGCCCTACACTTACATATGTGTACACGACGTTGTAATACCGTATCCAGTGTGAGTGAGTAAGGTTCAAATCATTTCACATCCACATTGCGTAGTGATATCCCACGTGGGATGTAAATTGCGCCGCCAAATATAGCATCGGTCACGAAAAGGTAATGTACAACATGTTTTTACTTTTACTACTTTCTAAGGAACAAGCGTTCTTCAAGTATATATAAACAATCTTAACAACAACATACGATAAGTCATAATAACAGTTTTTTTAAAGTCCTACCGTCTGATATAATTGACACAACGCCTACCGACAGAATGAACCAGTTAATGCTTACAAAGTCGTCCTGATAAAACTTTGGCATGTTGTAAGTTATGAAAGGACCGATGTGTTCATGTTGTTCATTACATATGAGACAGAAGGTGTGTGTCGTACATTACGATATTATACAAGGTACACACCACACGCATGTTGCACATTAAAACGTGACAGATCTTATGAGCGTATATGGGTAAAACCAAAGATTGGGGGTAATTTTACATAAAATTAGTGTCCCCAGGACTCAGAAGGTCCGCCTTTTGATTTAAATAGAATAATATCAAAAATAAATGGTGCAACTTCACGTTTAAGCATTAGTACTTAATTATGTTTAGATTATTTGTAAAAAAAAAAATATATATATATATGGTTTTATAAGAGCTCTATGTCATGGAAACGTGGAAAATGGCATGTCCCCAGAGAAAATTCTACTATTTGAAACTTCACTGTAGGATGCAAAATCACAATACAGTTCTAACAATTACATTTTATGGCTAGACATTGTTCACTTAAACTAATCAATGATCAAACTTCGACTTAAAATTGATATCGATATATATAATTTTGATGAATATACATGTCCCCACATTTGCACTCTACTCCGTTACCATCATTGTAGCATGCCCCATCAAGTGAATAATCATGAACTAAAATTATATCAAGTGTAGTTTGACACACTGAAGGGCCTTATACGAGTTTTTCGCCTTGAAAGAATTAATATTGTTGAGTGACAAGTCATTCGAAACAGTCAGGTATTACCAAAAAGTTAGAAAATATGCTTTTGTTTTTACTACTCCGTTCCTAGTGTTGTGGGTATAAAAACGAGATTGGTTTTATGCTTGTATGCCTAGAACAGTTGCTATGGGGACTATTCCCACCCGCACGATATATCTTTGAATTATTGCACAAATATTTTCATTAATCCCAAGAATACTTTTATTTTTACTACTCTGTTCCACTCTACTCTGTTAGCAAGAAAAGGGAACGGAGTGGTGAATTGTCAAATTTTATGGGTTTTACAGTCATAATGATTGATGATATAGTCTTTTAAAACATGGCTCGTTGTCCCCATATAAACAGAGCACCCATTTATGATCGATGTTATGATAAGAAAATATACAGTTTATATTTATGTCGAGCCAAATATTTGGTGTTGAGTATTTTTTGGCTTGGTAACGGAGGTGAAATAAGGATTTTTGTTGATCCCATCAAATTTTCTTAAATTTTTAGCAGTTTTGAGGTACTATTGTTTAGTATTAAGGATATCACGTTTAAAAGTGTGATGTCAAGCTAAACAAAGTAACATAATTTTTGAAATGGTTTGGAATTGGTAACGGAGTAGTAAGTGGAATGCTGCAACTTTTTTAAAATGACATTTTTTAAGCAAAAAAAAATTTCTAGCGCATCCAGTGACTTTTTTATGCTCTATTGGGATCAGTGCACCAAACCCATCAAGTAGTTTTCCTCCTCTTTGATGGTCACCGCACTGCCATTTTTGATGCTAAAAAATTACCCCAATTTTTGGTTTTACCCATATAAGCCATGTCGTTAGCACACAAAAGACAGATGATGTATGTTGTACATCACAATATTATCGACAGTGCAATTACTACATTAAAACGTGACAGACTTTCACATGGCATGTTGAATGTTACTGGAAGAGAGGTTGTAGGATCCTGACATCGCTCAGTTAATGTGGCGCTTATCCCCAGATTCCTGGACGCGGGCGGACGGGGATGACCGCCTCGTTTTCATACCGTGGTGACGTGCACACACAGAGCAGTGTGTGCGGCCTCGGTATTATTCCCGCACTTCAAGCGTAATACTCAGCGACTGCGGACGTGCCGTAGCTCGCTCTCGCTAAGTCCATAGAGACGTGCCGTGCGCGGATGGTTGTGCTTTGCTGTTATCGCATGTTAATCAAATAAACATGACAAGAGAGAAGAAAGTTTCCTGGTTTGTTTGATACCGTCGACCAGACGGATGAGGAGGATATTTGAGTTTTGATGGTGAGATTGGGCGGAGTCCTTCGTCGGCCGTTGTGACCCCATAACGGAATTCCCGGCGTAGGCCTATCACGACGTTTTGGTAACTACGACGTCCCATCTCGCCATATTGGTGACCCCTGACGACTGATCGTTTACGCAACAGTGTTTTCACCTAGACGCCAGTTGAAAAGCGCTGTTTTCAAGGATAGTTTCATTAATTTTAGGGGATTTTTTGAAAAAAATCAATAGCATTTTTTCACAAGGTACGTGAAAGCTGTAGGTCAAAATATATATATGCCAGTTTAAATTAGTCAGAAAGAGTTATCAGACGAGAAGCACGTTTTTTTACGTCGAAAACGACGTAAATTTCTAAACTTTCGGTCGAAATCCCACGTGTTTGGCGCCTTTTCAAGATGGCGGCCTTGCCGGTTTCTCTAGAAGAATCCAGAAAATTATTCTCATAGACATAGTCTATCATTTTTTATTGTAAGAGTTTGTTTAATGCCTTCATCCTATTAATGCCACTGTAGGCGAGTAGGAAGTGGGTATTTTCTGTAACTCATTTTTATCGTTGATTACCATAATTGGGTAACTCGATCTTAAAGTCCATAGACGAAATCTCGTCCTTTTTTCCCGATTTTTTCTACAAATCGACAGAAATTTTTACTATCGCTTCAACTCGGGTAACCTTTAATAGGTTTAGGGCCAAAATAAATTGTTTCCCTAAATGAATGTCAATAAACGGTCTTTTTTGGTCTGTTTAAAAATATTCCCAGGACTGTAGGTCAATATTTTGTACTATTATCATATGTTATTTCAGAGAATGCTGAATACTGTATTTGTATTTGGTAGGTGTGCGCCATCTTGGCCGCTGGTTTCCCTAACTTAGCTCAAAGCCCGCCGTGGGCACCCACGTGCTCCCCCCTAACCGGCATGCATCGGGACAGTGAACCTGTGTCGCCGCATCACATTAGCATAAAGTAAGCCGCCATTTTGATTTGGTGGAGATTATTTGTCACGTGTTCCAAATTTTACACGGACAGATTGTAATAAAAAAAATTTTTAAATTGTTTATAGATTTTCTTTTTCAACACGATTGAGGGAGAGAATGTGTAAATAAGTCGTTTCGAAAACGAAATTCTGCCACTAATTGTGCGAGACTTTTTGTTCACTTTGAAACGCCTTTTGGTGTTTGTAATCGTGCTAGGCTATTCAGCGCCTTATTTGGGCATGCAGTAGCTGATGAATATGCTAATGCGAGGCGAGACGGGGATGCTGACTGTATACTATGTACGTACCGCTCAAAGCTTACCTTCACAGACCATAAGCCACATGCTGCCTGCCGCACAGGCTGTGAGCACCGACAATACACCACACACACACCCACCACAGACGACATAACAACAACCGCACCGAACACAGTCGGTTTATACGTCAACCAATGAATCGATGCGAGCGATTGATTCGGACGTTCGTGAGAATGATTCGGTGATGAACGTACCATTATAAAAAAAAACGTGGAATGTTCATCACAGATATCATTTTTCAGCGAAATGATATACTTTATCATTTATCAGCATAGACTACTGTCAGTCACGTTTTAGATATTATTCTTAAATCATAAATGTCACTGTTTTTCTTCGCAGTCACATTTAGTCTATCAGTTTGAGAACGAAATTTTCTCACGATAGTTATTTCTGAAGTTTAAATTTTTTATAAATACAGAAATATTCGATTTGACAGTTGCGCTATTGCGAAACATTGCAAATATTTGAATGTGTTTTTCGACTTGTGTGAAAATTTTTTTTTCACCCAGGTCGATTTACAAAATACTATTATCATAGCTTAGCATAGCTTATCACAGTTGTATCTGGCATATTGTTTTTATGTACCACTGCGACCTACGGTTTTCACGGTACCATTTTGCATGTGTGTGACTCAGTGAAAACGTTTTATGTCTCATCTAGACCTCCAGTTTTCACTTTAATCAATACATACCTTTTGTGAATTTGTGAACAGCACTTAGGTGAAACTTCAACGACGCATATTTCTGCAACTAATCTGCAACCCCCGTTTCTCGCACCATGCGACATAGCATGAACATTTTTTACAGTCTACACTTCTAGCTTCAACATATTACAGACATTTTTTCATCTGATTTTCACGGCATTGCACAACCTGTCCGCGCACGGCGCGTCAAAAATAGTTGGCATGTGTTAATACGACATGCCATTTTAAACACATTTGGGATAGACACAGAGCCAATAGGCCAGCTATCCCAGATGCTTCATTAATTAAATAATTTTACAAACACTACTTCATAATGTCAAAGCAGTACGACAGCGAAGGCTTCATGTCAACGCCTCTAGAAGGTGCGGGTGCTAGACCCAAAGATAGCTATCATACCGACAGTGAAGACAATGAGGTTCGATTCCGAGAAGCGGACGAGGAATATCAACGCCTCAAAGCCGATTTCGCTCGAATTGCTCGGGATAGACGTTTGAATTCCCACTCGAGGAGTGACTCATCAAGGTGTTCTTCACCGCTTGGTAGACAGCCGCAGAAACGTGCTACGAACTTGCCCAAGTATAGAATCGCAACTTTCTACGCCTCTGATGTGGAGAGCCATCAGAGCCCATTTGGCGACTCAACCCGACAATGCCTCCCTCGAAAGTTTGGCCGTTTTGGCTGACAGGGCACTGGCTGCAGAACAAGACGTTGAAGAGAGTAAGCCGGGGGTCGCAGAGATCAAAGTCGACGAGACCAGCAAATTAGTTGGTTTGTTAGAAGATCTATCCAAACGCATCAAGAGATTAGAAACAGTAACAACATCTGAGAGGAAACGAAATAAAGGACGTGGACGAGCAAATAACTACGCTCACGCGCCTGCATTTGCCCCTAATGTACAGGCCTCAGGTTTCATTAGTAACCAACATAGTCAATATAGAGACGTTAAAGATAATGCTCGACCTTTCGCTCCACCGACAAATTTGCAAACAAATGCTCGACCTTCCGTTCCGCCGCCGAACACACAGAGGAATGACGCCGCTAAGACTTTGAATTCGGCTGATGCACCTGTCTGCTATTTTCACCAGACTTTCGGTGACAAGGCACGCACGTGCAGAAGCCCCTGCGCTTTTTTTTTAAACTGCTAAGCCAGAGCGAGATTGCGACTCTTGCATCTGGCGGTATAACTGAGACGCGACATGACTGCGCGGACGCCAGTTCTCCACAGTTATCTCACTCTAAGTTATTATATGTCGCAGATAAAGGACATAAATGCAGATATTTAATCGACACGGGCGCAGCTGTCAGTGTTCTGCCGAAATCTTGCGCTAACGGGATTTCGGGCGCTGACAGTCTCCCCCTGGTGGCAGCTAATAACAGCACTATAAAGACTTACGGCAATTGTAAACGCGTCGTCGATGTCGGCTTAAAGCGCGAATATCCGTGGACGTTCATAGTGGCAGATGTGCAGCAACCCATAATCGGGGCTGATTTTTTAATCCACTACAATTTGCTCGTAGACTTGAGAAGCAGATGTCTTTGAGACATGCGTACAGGCTTAGCCATTGCCGCTTCATTATCTTCGATTAAACCTCTGTCATTGAACAGAGTTGATACAGTTCAAAATGAATATATTAAACTCCTCGGCCAGTTCCCGGAACTGACACGCCCTACGACAAAGGGTGAGCCCGTCAAACACGGCATAACTCACAAGATTGTGACTAAAGGTCATCCGGTTTTTGCTCGACCACGACGTTTGGCTCCCGATAAGCTGGTCACCGCCAAACGTGAGTTTGACGATATGATTAAATTAGGGGTCATTGAACCCAGCGACAGCGAGTGGTCCTCAGCGCTTCACATGGTGCCAAAGAAAAACGGCGATTGGAGACCATGCGGGGACTACCGTAGTTTGAATGCACAAACCGTACCGGACCGTTATCCGACTCCGCATATTCAAGATTTTACGCAGCGGTTAGCCGGATCGAAAAAAATTTCGAAGATAGACTTAGTCAGGGCTTATTACCAAATTCCGGTGGAACCGTCCGACGTACACAAGACTGCTGTTACCACACCTTTTGGCTTGTTTAATTTCACTAGAACCCCATTTGGTCTGAGAAATTCCGGTCAAACGTTTCAGCGATTTATAGACCATGTGACACGCGGACTTGATTTCGTTTTTGTTTATTTGGATGACCTACTGGTAACCAGCCCAGATCATAAAACGCATAAGAAAAATCTACGAATTCTTTTTGCTCGACTATCGGAGTACGGAATCATCATTGGTCCTGAAAAGTGTCAGTTCGGAACATCTGAATTAAGTTTCTTAGGTCTTCACGTTTGCGCCGAAGGCATTTCGCCGTTACCTAGCGCCGTTGACGCGATCGTTAATTTCAATAAACCCGAAAAGCAACGAGCATTGCGTAGGTATCTGAGAATGGTGAATTATTACCACCGTTTCATACCGCATTGCGCCGCGAAGCTGACGCCACTCAATAATCTACTGACTTCTGCCAACGAAGGCCATACCAGATTGTCACCGAAATCAAATTTCGATTTGAAGTGGAATAAAGAAGCAGAGTCAGCATTTTCCGAGTCCAAACAGATATTGGCAAACGCTACGCTTCTGGTGCACCCAGATTCTACGGCTCAGCTTAGCATCACGTGTGACGCTAGTGATGTCGCTGTCGGTGGCGTTTTGCAGCAATTTTTAAACGGTATGTGGCAGCCGCTTTCGTTTTTCAGCAAGAAGCTGAACCCAGCAGAGACACGCTATAGCGCGTTCGATCGTGAACTTTTGGCAGTATACGCTACAATTAAACATTTCAGACACAATTTAGAAGGACGAAATTTTTTCGTTAATACTGATCACAAACCGTTAACATTCGTAATGTCATCCGTGACTGAGCGCGCATCCCTACGACAAACACGTCATTTAGCGTTCATCGCTGAATTCACCACAGATATTAGATATGTAAAAGGAGAGACAAATTTCGTCGCTGATGCGCTGTCACGACCATCAGTGTCAGCGATACACCAGTAATAGACTATAAAGAGTTAAGTCTCGATCAAGCTAATGACGCGGAATTCACACGTTTGAGACATTCGACTACATCCACTATGAATTTCAAACTATTGAAATCGTTTGATAATCAATTGATCTGGTGTGATGTGTCCACGGGACACAACCGGCCATACCTTACCGCGAAATTTCGCCGAAAAGTTTTTTCAAACTTGCACGGTTTAGGCCATCCATCGCATAGAGCCACCAGACCTTTGATTAGTACCTGATTTGTATGGCACGGCATGAATATAGATATTGCTAGATGGTGTCGTACCTGTAAGGGTTGCCAGACCGCTAAAGTTTCACGTCATAACACTCCTGTTTTCGGAAAGTTCACTGAACCTACCGAGCGATTCGATCATGTCCACTTGGACATAGTGGGACCTTTACCTTATGCCGATGGTTTTAGATATCTACTGACTTGCGTCGACCGTTTTACACGTTGGCCGGAAGCTATACCTATGGTAGATATTAGAACTAAACGGTCGCCGATGCCTTCTTCAGCGGGTGGATAGCACGTTATGGTACCCCTGCCACTATCACCACTGATAGGGGCGCTCAATTCGAGTCCAAATTGTGGGATACTTTATGTAACCAATTCGGGATTATTCGGAATCGTACCACGAGTTATCACCCTCAGTCGAATGGCATGGTCGAGCGTTTCCACCGTCAATTGAAAGCCGCCATTATGGCGCACGAGTCACCGAATCCGTGGACTATCACGTTACCTGCCGTACTGTTAGGAGTTCGTTCAGCCGTGAAAAGAGAGACTGGGCAGGTCAGCTGCTGAGATGATTTACGGGACAACCCTTAGACTCCCAGGAGAGTTTACTAAACAGTACAACGTCGACGCTACCACTGATTTGGAGAATTATTCAGACAAGCTATGCGTGGCCATGTCGCATCTCCGTCTATGTCCGCCACGTGACACACAACAACACAACATTTTCCAATTCAAGGAAATCGCTACATGTACTCATGTATTCTTGCGCCGAATCGCAATTGCACCGCTCTGACCGCCCCTTACGACGGACCATACAAGGTCGTCGCGAGGAGTGGCAGAGTAATGAAAATCCTAGTTAAAGGCAAGGTTGAGACGGTCTCCTTAGATCGCGTTAAACCCGCTCACATGGAGTGCGAGCCTACAACAGATACGACAACACAGCGTAAACCGCCAAGCAAACAACGGAAGTCGACTGCTACCAGGACATCTAGTAAGAATCCACAGGGTCCACCTAGACCTGGTAGTGCGGACACTCCGACGTCCAACGGGACGAGAGTCAACACAAAAAAGTCGACGGCAGTCAGAAGCAATCAAAAATCGGCCACAGTCCCAAAGCAAATAGATGTTAAAGTCAACTTGTCTAACAGAGACAATACTTACGTAGCGCCGCATTCGCGAGCCCCTGCCGCGTCCCGCGCTAACGGGAACGGCGGTGGTTTACAAACGTATTCCCGCATACCTTTACATCTACGGGGTAAAACCCCGGGTGCTGCTGACGCCGTAATCGACTCGACAAAAAGCAAACATGCGAATATCGCTAATCGCGAAAAAATTTCGACCGACCAAACAGTGCGAAAAACTAGAGTCGGACGCATAATCCAGACTCCTGCTCGATTCGTGCAGATGGTTCACGCCATAGTCGCGCCTAATGACGTCTATGGCGGGCCCAACCGCATACCTCGTAATAACAATGTTGTTAAATTGTAAATGAATATGCCAGGCCTGGCAGAATTGTGTACAGATATATAAATGTAAAGACATTTTCTTTTAGCAAGTTCATTGCTAAAGCTTTAATAGCAATTCTGTTAATTAAATGAATGGGTTGATCGCAGCTTGCAGCACATGAATAATATATAAAGGACAGTTGGTGTTAAGAGGATCGGACAATTCACGTATAATGCTGCGCTTTCAACCGCCCACAATGTGACCACACTCGCTATACTTTTTTTTAAAGAAAACTATGCTTAGTATAAGAGGTTACATATTTGACAACCCCGCTACTTGCACGAAGCAGTCTCCTTACGTCAGTTTGATCCTACGTTGTCACTCAGCCGGGGGTAATGTAGGATCCTGACATCGCTCAGTTAATGTGGCGCTTATCCCCAGATTCCTGGACACGTGCGGACGGGGATGACCGCCTCGTTTTCATACCGTGGTGACGTGCGCACACAGAGCAGTGTGTGCGGCCTCGGTATTATTCCCGCACTTCAAGCGTAATACTCAGCGACTGCGGACGTGCCGTAGCTCGCTCTCGCTAAGTCCATAGAGACGTGCCGTGCGCGGATGGTTGTGCTTTGCTGTTATCGCATGTTAATCAAATAAACATGACAAGAGAGAAGAGAGTTTCCTGGTTTGTTTGATACCGTCGACCAGACGGATGAGGAGGATATTTGAGTTTTGATGGTGAGATTGGGCGGAGTCCTTCGTCGGCCGTTGTGACCCCATAACGGAATTCCCGGCGTAGGCCTATCACAACGTTTTGGTAACTACGACGTCCCATCACGCCATAAGGTGACTTTTGTCTCACTTAAAGGTATAAAACCAAGTACGATTCTCGATTAATCGATATTAAATTCTATAATACAACTAAATAAAATATTATTAAATATATCACATATTCCCAAAATATACCCCCCTTAAACATAGGCCTATATAAGCGACCCTCACAGAATCTACCCCTACATCCCAGAATATACCCCCCTTTAAACATATGTGCATGTGATCCACCCAGAATATACCCCTCCCTCCCAGAATATACCCCCCTTTTGAACATATTTAAACGACCCTCCCAGAATCTACCCCTCCGTCCCATAATACACGCCCATTTTAATCATCTATTTGCGACCCTCCTAGAATGTACCTCTCCCTCACGGATTTCCCCCCCCCTTTAAACATATTATGTGATCCTCCCAGAATCTACCCCTTCCTCCCAGAATATACCCCCCTTTGAACATCTATATGCGACCCTCCTAGAATCTACCCCTCTCTCCAAGAATATACCCCCCCTTTTCCACAACTATGTGCGACACTCCCAGAATCTACCCATCCCTCTCACAGTATACCCCCTTTTAGACATCTATATGGGACTCCCCCAGAATCTACCCCCCCCCCCCTTTTCCACTACTATATTCGACTCTCTCAGAATCTACCCCTCCCTCCCAGAATATACCACCCTTTTCAACAACTAAGTGTTGCCCTTCCAGAATCTGTCCCTAGTGGATAGGAGGTGGTATATTCTGGGAGCGAGGGTAAACACATGGATGATTAAAAAGGGGTATATTATGGGAGGGGGCTATATTATGGAAGTGTCGCACATAGTTGTGAAAAAGGGAGGTATATTTTGGGAGAGAGGAGTAAATGGGAGGGAGGGAGGGAGGGGGAGATTCTGAGAGCGTCACTTTGTATAAAAAAGGGTATATTCTGGGAGGGAGGATTAGATTCTGGGAGAGTCGCATATAGCTGCAGAAAAAGGGGTATATTCTAGGAGGGAGGGGTAGATTCTGGGATTGTCTCATATAGTTGTGAAAAATGGGAGGTATATTGTGGGAGAGAGGAGTATATTCTAGGAGGGTCGCATATATAGGGCCTATGCTTAAAAGGGGAATACATTCTGGGAGGGAGAGGTAGATTCTGAGAACATCGCATATAGTTGTATAAAAGGGGGTATATTCTGGGAGGGAGGGGTAGATTATGGGAGTGTCGAATATAATTGTGAAAAACGGGGTATATTCTGTGATGGATGGGTAGATCCTGTGAGGGTCGCATATACGTAGTAGTGGAAAAGGAGGTATATTCTGGGAGGGAGGGGTATATTCTGGGAGGGTCGCATATAGAAGTTTAAAGGCGGGTATATTGTGGGAGGAAAGGGTAGATTCTGGTATCCGAAAGACACCTCACATAATCACGAAGGGGGGGGGGGGTAGATCGTGAGAGGGAGAGGTATATTCTGGGAGGGTCGAATATAGATGTTTAAAAGGGGGTATATTCTGGGAGGGAGGGGTAGATTCTGGGAGGGTCGCATATAGTAGTGGGAAAGGAGGTACGTTCTGGGAGGGAAGGGCATATTCTAGGAGGGTCGCAAATAGATGTTTACAAGTGGTTATATTGTGAAAGGGAGGGGTAGATTATGGTATCCGAAGACACCTCCCATAATCACGAAAAAGGAGGGGTAGATCGTGGGAGGGAGGGGTATATTCTGGAAGTGTCGCATATAGATGCATACAGCATATAGCATATAGCTATTTTAAAGGGGGTATATTCTGGGAGGGGGGGGTAGATTCTAGGAGAGTCGCATATATATTTTTTTTAAATGGGGGGGGGGTTACGGGAGGCAGGGTTAGATTCTGGGAGCGTCGCATATAGTAAGCCTAGTGGAGAAGGGAAGATTCATATAATCTGTCTCGTGGCATGTACAACATATCGTAATTTGGTCAATCATAGGCCTATATAAGCGACCCTCACAGAATCTACCCCTACATCCCAGAATATACCCCCCTTTAAACATATGTGCATGTGATCCACCCAGAATATACCCCTCCCTCCCAGAATATACCCCCCTTTTGAACATATTTAAACGACCCTCCCAGAATCTACCCCTCCGTCCCATAATACACGCCCATTTTAATCATCTATTTGCGACCCTCCTAGAATGTACCTCTCCCTCACGGATTTCCCCCCCCCCTTTAAACATATTATGTGATCCTCCCAGAATCTACCCCTTCCTCCCAGAATATACCCCCCTTTGAACATCTATATGCGACCCTCCTAGAATCTACCCCTCTCTCCAAGAATATACCCCCCCTTTTCCACAACTATGTGCGACACTCCCAGAATCTACCCATCCCTCTCACAGTATACCCCCTTTTAGACATCTATATGGGACTCCCCCAGAATCTACCCCCCCCCCCCTTTTCCACTACTATATTCGACTCTCTCAGAATCTACCCCTCCCTCCCAGAATATACCACCCTTTTCAACAACTAAGTGTTGCCCTTCCAGAATCTGTCCCTAGTGGATAGGAGGTGGTATATTCTGGGAGCGAGGGTAAACACATGGATGATTAAAAAGGGGTATATTATGGGAGGGGGCTATATTATGGAAGTGTCGCACATAGTTGTGAAAAAGGGAGGTATATTTTGGGAGAGAGGAGTAAATGGGAGGGAGGGAGGGAGGGGGAGATTCTGAGAGCGTCACTTTGTATAAAAAAGGGTATATTCTGGGAGGGAGGATTAGATTCTGGGAGAGTCGCATATAGCTGCAGAAAAAGGGGTATATTCTAGGAGGGAGGGGTAGATTCTGGGATTGTCTCATATAGTTGTGAAAAATGGGAGGTATATTGTGGGAGAGAGGAGTATATTCTAGGAGGGTCGCATATATAGGGCCTATGCTTAAAAGGGGAATACATTCTGGGAGGGAGAGGTAGATTCTGAGAACATCGCATATAGTTGTATAAAAGGGGGTATATTCTGGGAGGGAGGGGTAGATTATGGGAGTGTCGAATATAATTGTGAAAAACGGGGTATATTCTGTGATGGATGGGTAGATCCTGTGAGGGTCGCATATACGTAGTAGTGGAAAAGGAGGTATATTCTGGGAGGGAGGGGTATATTCTGGGAGGGTCGCATATAGAAGTTTAAAGGCGGGTATATTGTGGGAGGAAAGGGTAGATTCTGGTATCCGAAAGACACCTCACATAATCACGAAGGGGGGGGGGGGGTAGATCGTGAGAGGGAGAGGTATATTCTGGGAGGGTCGAATATAGATGCTTAAAAGGGGGTATATTCTGGGAGGGAGGGGTAGATTCTGGGAGGGTCGCATATAGTAGTGGGAAAGGAGGTACGTTCTGGGAGGGAAGGGCATATTCTAGGAGGGTCGCAAATAGATGTTTACAAGTGGTTATATTGTGAAAGGGAGGGGTAGATTATGGTATCCGAAGACACCTCCCATAATCACGAAAAAGGAGGGGTAGATCGTGGGAGGGAGGGGTATATTCTGGAAGTGTCGCATATAGATGCATACAGCATATAGCATATAGCTATTTTAAAGGGGGTATATTCTGGGAGGGGGGGGTAGATTCTAGGAGAGTCGCATATATATTTTTTTTAAATGGGGGGGGGGTTACGGGAGGCAGGGTTAGATTCTGGGAGCGTCGCATATAGTAAGCCTAGTGGAGAAGGGAAGATTCATATAATCTGTCTCGTGGCATGTACAACATATCGTAATTTGGTCAATCTCGTACGTTCTGCTGGATCAATCTCAGTTTTATGTTAAAATATGTGTAGTTTTGATAATTAGGCCTAACACCTGAAATATAATAAAAAAAGATTAACACATTGTGTTTACGTAACAATTTTCGTCCAAAAATGTTAAAAACGTGTATAAGCTATTGAAGTCTGTCCCATGTAACGAACGACTTTGAAAACTGTATTCTCCCATCTGGCAAAATCTGTCTACTATATGAAAAAGCAAACTGGCACAGGAATAACGGAATACGTTAAAAAAATTAAAAAACATTTAGGAAAACACAGAATATGCGCGCAATGCCAGTTAATTGAAAAAAATCACGATCAAGTGGAGTGAACCTTAGAGCGTAACGTACAACATTGTGAAACATATTAATTAATTGCATTACTCCAATAAATAATGCAATAAAATCATATATTATTAAAATAATAGCATGTACTTACTTTAGTGCCTCCTAAAAAAATAATTAATAACTGCCCCAAACGCTCTAATTTCATAATTTGGGAAAACGTGTAACGTACAACATGTTATTTAGGCCTACCTGCCTCCATGTATGTGCCTTTATTTGCTTAGTGTACCTGGGAATTAACTTGTCGGAATTATTATACAATAGAGCTAGAAATTATCTTCAAGGATATATGCAAATCATGGCGTGACATCGTTATCAAATTCATGTTGCACCTAAGCATGAACAGGCTACTCGTCTGGGTCTAAAAAGCTCACAGACAGACAGACTTGTGAGTAGCCTATTAGAGCAGATAGGCCCATACTGCCATTTCACTTAGCACGACAATAAACTTGAGCCATAGGCCTATATCCGTAGCAATATGGCATATATTATAATATCTACATTTGCATGATATCTCTATCACCATATCTGCCAGAATTACCCACGGGTAGGCCTAATACTGTAAAAAGTATTAGTAGGCCTCTATATTTGGTTTCTAAAGGCATATCCAAATAACGGAGTGGGCGTGGTCACTTTGTATAGCATAGGCCTAGGCCTACTCATTTGGGAAATTGAAAAAACCCCTTGGTCTCCATCGTTTCTACAAAAATATTTCAGCGATTTAAGGGTTAAATAGCTAATTATAGAGTTCCTCACGAAAAATACAAATGATCCAGACAGCAGTTCCAACACTGCATCTAATCTTGCACATTTCACAAAAAAGATAGTGTGCTGTTCAGATCCCATGCCATGTCTAGACGCAGTATTGACTATTCAAACAATAATTATTCAGATTAGTGAACACAGATCAATATTTATAGGGGCCTACATAGATATTTACACATAGTCATAGATGTGTGGAGAATGAAATATTAAAAAAAAAAATATTTCAGTGCTGTAATGGTTAAATGGCTAAATATAGAGTTCATCACAAAATAATACAAATATTCCAGACAGCAGTTCCACCACTGCATCTTGCACATTCCACAAAAAAGGATAGTGTGCTGTTCCAGATGATATCCCAGGCCATTCAGATTTAGTCAGTGAACACAGATAGTTTCTAACCGTTATAAATATTAATGTGTGGAGAATGAACGCGTGGCCAATCCAAAGACATACATCTCACCAGATGTCGCCCATTTTGTTACTAACCACGATATTTAGCGACATCTTGTGAAAGCTACAACGTTACTTACAATCGCATGGCAACAGCATTTCGTCCATGACATAGCCTAGGCCAGGCTAGTAGATCCACTGCATGACGCCAGAACAATTCCACACATGACATGTCCACATGCTCTATGACGTTGATGTGGTGGTAATCTGCACTGCGAATTCAAAAGAAGATTAGTCTAGACTAGATCTACAGACATTACGTTTCAAAAGGTGATGTCTAACGTTAGAGAGTCAAGACTAACGTTACTCACTTACTGTAAGTTAACTAGACTAGGCCTAGGCCCCTATAGTATAGGCTATACTACAGTCTGTTTCACCAGGACCTGGGAGTAGCCTTTTTCCAATTTGCCCGGTCACTCTTTATAATATTTTAACAAAATTTTTCTCAGATTATTTTTTCACCTTCCCCCAACATCCCTGAAAATTCGGTAGATTTTTTTTGTGTATTAGCGAAGTTAGACCATTTGGCATGTAATAATTTTTCAAAATGACAGCTCTCTTTAACACCATTGCCGTGAAACAAGAATCCTATTACATGCCAAATGGTCTAACTTCCAAAATACACAAAAAAATTGCACCAAATTTTCAGGGATGTTAGGGGAACATGAAAAAATGATCCGAGAAAAATTTTGTAAACAAATTTTAAAGAACGACCGAGCAAATTAGAAAAAGGCTACTCCCAGGTTCTGGTGAAACAGACTGTAGCCTTGGCCTACCCGCCGTCAGATTTAGATTACATGGATTAACTTGTATCGCATGTTTTTCGCCGATTTCTCAGTCAATTCTCAACCGATTTTGATGAAATTTTGCAAGGACTATTTTCGGGTCAGGCGGCGACTTCCGTGAAATTTTCATCAAAAAATAATATGTAGTTCAAAAGTTAGACCATTTGACATGTAGTAAATTTGAAATTACGACGTCCCTCTATAAACCCATTAAACTGGTCAAATTAAAGTTTGTTTTTAGCCCTGAATTGCATCACATGCCAGATGGTCTAACTTTTTAGCTAAACAATATTTTCTGATGAAAATTTCACGGTAGTCGCCGAGTAACTCGCAAATAGTCCATACAAAATTTCATGATTTCGGTTGAGAATTGACTGAGAAATCGTCGAAAAACATGGGATACAAGTTAATCTGACGGCGGGTATATAGACGGTCTAGGCCCTAACTGTCCGACGGTGCCGGTGGAGGATGGTCCAAAAAGAAAGTTAGCTTTTCGGTATCCAGTCACTGTCAGTCAATTCTCAACCGGGTCAAGCGATTTTTATGAAATTTTGTAAACCTTATTTTCTAGTCATTTGGCATCGATCCTGAAAATCTCGTAAAAAAATAGACTATTGGACAGTTCAAAAGTTAGACCATTTCCATGATTTCATTTGTCATATAGACTAACGTTAACGTTAGGTACTTAGGAACTTAGGCCTACACAGGCTACAGCATGTACAGTCTGTTTCACCAGAACCTGGGAGTAGCCTTTTTCTAATTTGCTCGGTCGTTCTTTAAAATTTGTTAACAAAATTTTTCTCGGATAATTTTCCATGTTCCCCTAACATCCCTGAAAATTTGGTGCAATTTTGTTGTGTATTTTGGAAGTTAGACCATTTGGCATGTAACGTTAATAGGATTCTTGTTTCACGGCAATGGTGTTAAAGAGAGCTGTCATTTTGAAAAATTATTACATGCCAAATGGTCTAACTTCGCTAATACACAAAAAAATCTACCAAATTTTCAGGGATGTTGGGGGAAGGTGGAAAAATAATCTGAGAAAAATTTTGTTAAAAAATTTTAAAGAGCGACTTAGCAAATTGGAAAAAGGCTACTCCCAGGTCCTGGTAAAACAGACTGTAGACTAGGGCCTCTAGGCCTATTAGTGCCTATTATAGATAGTAGACCTATAAAAAAAAAAAACGCCGTCGCATGTTTTTCGCCGATTTCTCAGTCAATTCTCAACCGATTTTGATGAAATTTTGCAAGGACTATTTTCAAGTCACGCGGCGACTAGACCCTACCGTGAAATTTTCATAAAAAAATATTATGTAGATCTAGTTCAAAAGTTAGACCATTTCACCATTTGACATACAGTAGTAAATTTGAAATTACGACGTCCCTCTATAAACCCATTAAACTGGTTGAATGAAAGTTTGTTTTTAGCCCTGAATTGCATTACATGCCAGATGGTCTAACTTTTTAGCTAAACATTATTTTCCGTTGAAAATTTTACGGTAGTCGCCGAGTGACTCGTAAATAGGGGCCTAGTCCATACAAAATTTCATGAAAATCGGTTGAGAATTGACTGAGAAATCGGCGAAAAACATATGATACAAGTTAATCTGACGGCGGGTATAGTCTAGGCCTGCTAAATGTCTATTTATGAAGCTCCTCTATTATCTATAAGATGTATACAGCCATTAACTTCATTCCAATTTACTCTCAGAATTGCGTTTGATCTATACATAACATGTCAAATGGTCTAACTTTTAAAATACTAGCCTAGGCCTAGACCGTCTACTAGTAGACCTAAACCCGGCCTGGGCCACATTCGTTTTGGTAATTCTGTGGTCTACTACTGTAGCGCATGTTTTTCGTCGATTTCTCCGTCAATTATGAACCAATTTCCTTGAAATTTAGCACAGGCAATTTTCAAGTCATATCCTAACGTCGGTAAAAAAATCGCATAAAATTATATTTAATATTGCAAAAGTTAGACCATTTGACATGTAACGTTAGGCCTAATAAAATTCTAGAATTAGTTTAAGTGGTTTAAAGAGGGACGTCATAATTTAAATTTACTACATGTCAAATGGCCTAATTTTTGAAATACTGAATATAATTTTACGAAATTTTCAGGGTAGGATTCTGTTGAAAAATGATTTTTACAAAATTTCATGAAAATCAGTTGATAATTGACCGAGAAATCAACGAAAACCATGCGCTAGTCTAGACTACTGGTTAGTTGTGGCTTAAGCCTATTAAGGTATAAATAGAATTTCGCGAAATTTTCAGGGTTGTTGCCAAATGATCAGATAATATTATAATGATTGCACAATTTCGTGAAAATCGCTTGAGAATTGACTGACTGGATACCAAAAGCTAACTTTCATTTTGGACCATCCTCCCCCGTCGGACAGACTGTAGGTCTAGTCTATAGCAGGGCCTAGCCTATAGGGGCCCAGCCCAAGTCTAAAATAATTTTAAGAAAATAATTTGTAATTGTAGTCTATTTCTAACGTTATATAGTCTACTTATGATTATGATCCTCATGAACTCTATGTTAGGCAAAAGTGTAAGTATTGTAGGCTAAGGCCTAAGCCTAAACTATCCCTAGGCCTATAGGCTATGTGATACTGATCTGGCCTATACTGCTATAGCCACAACTTTACTACAGTGGCTAACGTTACACAGTTATGACAGTAGACCTATAGCTAGACAGTAGACTACACAAGTGACAAGCCACAAGGTCTAGCCTAGGCCCTATAGGGGCCTACTATAGGCCTAGGACTAGGTCGTAGGCCCTACGCCCAATATCGCGAACCACGGTTTTTGTCATTTAAAAAATATTTAATACCGGCTGAAATTATTTTTTTAACTTCCATTCAACTGACTAACAAGTAACATGTCCGGCGATCTCCAGGTATAATTTTTGGTTGAAAAAATTATTTTTACTTGGGAAATCCTTACTTTGTTATGTATGCCTATACCGATTTTCCCGAATTTCACTTAATATTGCCCACCGCTCTAATGATAAATGACTTGCACCTGTCATCAAACATGACAAAGAAAAGATCAGGCGATGTAAAGTATTTTTTGCCGAAAAAAACGGCAGAATGCCTTTCCATTGACGCGATTAAATGGCCGCGCGGGCGAACGCGCGCCTTCCGCCGCTTGGCAGAAACCTTTCCATTGGCGCGTCCAAACGCGTCCAAACGCACAAAAACGCGCAGGAGATGTGGTGACATTGTTCCAGACTGTCCCTAGTAGGCCTACTTGTAGGCCTATCCATGATGTCCAATTTTCGCGCAATGCAGTTATAACGGGTCATTCTACAATAAACGTAGGCCAACATTTACATGCCAAAATAGGTCTTTCTAATGCTTCAGACATTCATTCCATTGACGCGTTTGGGTGCGGGACGCGTTGCGTTGCGACGGCCGCGCGGCAGAATTAAAAATCCCTCTAACACAATCACAATGTGACCTTTCCATGGACGCGATTGGCCGCGCGGCCAGTTCGCCGCGCGGCCAGCAATCGCACATGTAGCGATTTCTGCGTTCGTCCCCCCATTTGTCATTTTATATTTTTTCTGGTTGATTTCCGTCATGTCTGGCAGTCCATCAAACACGAGACGTTAAACCAATTGCTGATTCAATGCTGGATTATCGTCTGCGATGCTGGCTGAGCATGAATTTTATTCAAAATTGGCTCTCTGCAACGTCTCATATTTCAGTATTTGCTAGGTTGCTGTGACACTGAACGCTAGCAATGTTGGAGCAACGTCGAAGACGTTGGGCCGACGTTGCATAGGCTACATGTTAAGCCTATACAATTGTATTGTGTTTACTGGGAGAGTAGGCCTACAGTGATATATATATTTAGGCCTACATTATTCATCATAATGTAGGCCCTATCACAAAACATGCACGCCTATAGTCTTGATCTCCCTCTCTATAGTCTCATTGGGAGCCGATTAGACAAGGTACATTTTATCATTGTAAATAGCCTGATGTTTTAGCTGTTATAAAATTACTGTTTAATTCAATTGTGTGTCCTTATTAACCACTACTTTTGCATTTCGCAGTTCTGAATTGATTAGGTTATGGGTGTTTATTTCGGATCGTTATTTTTTGGGTTTGGGATTGTTACTAGGGTCTAATTCAAATTGTGCTGAAATGCTAACTACTGCCATGGTAATAACTATTAGGCCTATCACATGTCATTCACATATTTATTGGTGAAGGCATTGGCTCGCAGCAAACATGGTGGTACTTCCCCCATTCACACATACCGGTAGTTGAATCAGCTGATTTTTGTTGTTGGGGGGATGGAGATATTGTCACACTCAGGGCAGGGTATTCCATTTCCGATCAGTGGTACACTCTAAGTCTGACATTTAGACTGGCAAACTTAAGGGCTGGGTGCTGGGTGACGTCGCATGTCTGTTGTGAAGCCGGTGCCGGTCGCTTGGGACTGATACTGTTGATAACAGACTGGCCTCGTTACCCAATGACAACATGCAGCTCATGTTTCATTAATCACGAGACTGTCTCTTGACGCTGTCCACTTGCTGGCATGTTCAAAACATAATTAAAACAGTAGCATCCCCTGAAAATATAATTATGACCTGCCACTTTATCACGCCTCATAGGCCTAACACTAATTTATACACATATCATGCTTAAGAATCCTAGTCTCTAAATCGAAAACAATTACACAGTGCAGAGGATTTTTCATCCAGGGTTAATTCCCAAGGTTTTCCCTCAAACTGACTACATTTATCAATAGAATAGTTTTTAATATAAACTCAAAAATAGGTCTAAAGGTGTTTCTCAAAAGATAAACTATGGTTAACCAATCTTTCAATGTTAACCAGGCTATAAATGAACAATTAAACTAGGCTACAAGGTTATATTTTATTAGCTGCTTTTTTATTAGCTGCTTTTTATTAGCTAATACATGTAGTCCTGATTCAGGTATTTCCAGCCTCATCCATTTCGGTGAAGCAAACACAACCCCACTACTTATTTTATAGAATGGGGAAGTGTTATAGTGATTTTTCCGTGCATCTACTCTCAGCAAAGAGGTAGATGCGCTAGAAATTGGTGCGGCCAACTTGAAGGTCACTAACCTGGGCCGATCATGTGACCATAGTTGGTGGCAGTGCTGTCGGCCATGAATTCGTCCTAGTCTTTAGGCCTTTTTTCAGGGGAGGCTTAAAATCATTTTCGTGGCCAAGTCTCATATATTAGGTTTCTTGGTGTCAACTTGTAGGTTTTTATATCAAGAAAAATATTAGAAAAGTGTCGAAAATAGGATAAAATGCATTTTCCAAGATGGCCGCCATGAAAATAATTTTAAGATATCTCGGTTACTATCTCACATAGAAATGTAATTTTGGTGACTAAACATATGTTTTCGGGATCAATGAAAACGATAAGTTGAATGCTGATAAGATTGGCACATTTCTTTAACGAAAATAATAATAATAATAATAATAAATCAAATTATGGGTTGGTAAACGTAATAAAACATTACTATACATTTTGAAACATAAACAGTAACCAGCCTCAGACCAAATGCATGATATTTAGTAGTAGTAAATCATTGCTTTACGTCACTTTTCGGCAAAAATGTTCTTTTAAGTGACATTGTAATACGATAAAAACGTTGTAGTCAATTGATGAGATGAATGATGATGGGAGAGTGGGGGTGATAGGGCATGGTGGGTTATTGAGAGCGTTTTCCTTCGCTCGCCCGATAAGGGGTTTTGCAGGCATGTCTAGGGCCAAAAGCATGATGCATATTTTCTGGGTCGCCAAATTCATCAAATGCTACTGGACATAGCTAAGACAGAATGGCCACCTACGCCCGACTGCTGTACACGATCTAAGGCAAAATTTTTGATACCACAATCAAAAAAGGCAATATCTGCTTACTTGTAAAGTAAACAGAACTGCCTTTTGGCTTTACACTGCAGAATTGTTTTGTGATAACAGGCACACTTTAGTTGCTCGTGATATAAAATCAAAGGTATCACCATAATACAAACTTGTATATCCTTATAGGATTCAGCCCGGGCATACGCTGACATACTATCCTATTATTAGTTTAAAAATGTATTTTTATGCGATTTATAGGAGGAGCACCTCACTGTTGTATTTATTTTTATACTCGGTCCGTCATCGTATTTTGGGGACGGAAAGGGTTATTATACATAAAGCTGTCGTAGGCCTACAATTGACTCATTATGTAGCCTCACACCTTTAACCCTTACGCGACACTAACGTGTTCAATTATATCTTTCTCTAATTTGCAGCTATAATTATTTGCTGTCTCAATTTCTAGCCTAAAATTACAACTACATAATCACGATATTAAAAAAATTAAATAATACATTTTTTTAACTTACCTGCTGCTTACTGGTGACCTGACGCAATGTATATTGTACATTTTAGGGTTGTTTCGTTCACTAGACACCTGACGCCTTGTAAACTTGTGCATAATTTCGTCTACTTTTAATTTGTTCTTGTTTTTAGTATGTAGGCCCACAGTGATCCGACTTTTTTTGGATAGACCGCTTTATAAATGATTTGTAATAATGATATGGGCATATAAAGAATAGTGGTGTCCCGCAGTTAAAGGGTGGTGTTTACCGTCTAATTACTTTGGTCATCTGTGTTTGAACAGTACTGTTATATCAGGTGTCATTCCTATGTCTTCTCGGTAAAATGCTGGTTAATTTTTGGCCAAATGTCTTGGACATTGGCCCGGCATTGTACGGTCCCTGTAGATAAGACGTCGCGTTGTTGCGGTCCTGTTTTTTGGTACTTGCACAATATTGGTACAGAGTTGTACGAGGTATGGTGGTCTTAATACTGTAGATCTGGTAATTTTAGCGAATTTGTGATTTTGGAACTTTTCGCGGGTTCTAGTTTTCGTGAATTTTCAAAAAAAAATCGGTCGTAACTAGATCCACCAGATGAAATGACTCAATGACTCCTTATCCATCGTTATCACAAGTAGGTGTAATCCACTGTCACCACACCCTTTTACCTGCTTACGTAATACCAATTACGGCAATCAGTCAATCACTATGCAGACAGTGGGTCGACCTCAGGTCACGACACGTGCCTACCTTCTCAACTCACACGTGTCCTTGCCCAAAAGTTGGCTTAATGTTGGGTCAAAGTTGGAAATAACAGGCCAACGTTTAATCAGCGCTGGTGGAGTTAGTTGGGCTGGTGACGATGGACAGCGCCGCGGTATTGTTATACAAACACATTACTAATAATTAGCAAAACGGTTCCAATCATCGTCATCAATAGCAGGCGGGTACGGACTTTTATAGCACTCAAAGCGATCACCAATTGTACATCATGATCAATAAATATACACATTTATGATTATACTCTATTCCAGCGTTATTCGTATTCACGCTCACACACTATCCGTTAAGATATACATTGTTGTTGAGTATTCATAGAGGTTAAAATTCATATAGTTAAAATTCGCTGTAGTATTGGTCATTTTCGATGATATCGGTAGCGCTATTATAATAATCATTTTCGCGAATTCGCGAATTTGTCATCCTCGCGAAATTCGCGAAAATTAAAACCTCGGGAATATTACCAGATCTACAGTATATCTTAGTCCACACCGAGTCTCAACTGTTTTATAAGATAATAGTTATAAACTACTTGCTCACTCACGTGCCATTATTTGTCCAGTACTGGGGAACTGTCGGCTTAGTGTCTACGCAATTGTGCCAATATTGTGCGAATATTATGCAAATACCGATCGATCGTCCGAACAAACACGAGACCCGGGCACGAGCCATTGAACATGTAGTAATGCTGGTACACCGTCTTCAACGTTGGCCCAACATTATACAATCATTGGTTCAATGACTCGTGTTTGCTGGGATTAGCTGCGAAGAAAGGGGTGTTGTAAGTGTGATTTTATAATGGCGCGGCGTCATTGTTGAAATCACGCCCTCCCCTTCTATGATTACTGGTCCTACCGTATAGTATAGTCACGTGTAAATGCTATATATCAACATGTATTCCTGTCTTTCTTTTAAGAATTGCTATTTAATCATCTTGTGAACTACACGAGGATTCTTGTATATACAAGGTAGAAATAGCAATTAGCAGCATGATATAGTTAAAAGGTGCACTTTTGTTATAAGTTGATGTAAGTAATTGGAATAGTTTGAAATAATGTCGAAGTTTTAATTAAATCATTTTTCATTATAATATCTAAACGGATGGAAAACGAATCTTTAACGGAATGTTCAATATCCCGCTATAATGATTAATGATTTGTCTGTGAGCTGTTTTGAATCATTTTAAGATGACTAGTTCTCGTAAAGTACTCGTAAGTACTCGTTAAAAGTAATTTCATTTTTAAAAGTACTTGAGTACAAGTAAGAGTACAAATACTTTTTAAAAGTACGAGTACTGAGTACTGACGAGTACTGCAAAATCGGTACTCGAGTACCGAAGTACCAAGTACTTTGGCCCCAAGCCTGAACGGTAATCACGTAACGATGTATTTCAAAATTTTTGTTTCGTTAAATGTAAGACATGTAATGATGCAAGGTGTCACATTGAATAAAAAAACCCTCCAAAATAGCATCCAAGTGTTCTTTTCCAAAAAAACCATATCGGATTAGCAGAAACATAGAAACGCATATAACCTTAAAAAACATGTTCATTTGGCGTGATCACCTAACAGTAATTTTGTATGGCTATATTAAATACATAAGTGTACGGGATTGAGGATAAATATTGATAGCCAGAATACGCACAAATGGCAAATAATTAAGAAGAAGAGACCCAACAAAATGTTTTTAAAAACGCTATGAACTATTTCAGAAACAAAATGTGTTTATGTAACGGTGGAATTCACGGTGAAACAAGACTGTAGCCTATATATATAGGAGAAGAATCTAGACTACCTGTTACTACAAAAAGGATTACAATTAAACATATGCTGTCTCTCGGACTATGTCGACGACTATGGCTAGCATACAGTCCACTACAACATGGTCGATTTATAATATTATTAAATAAAGAAATTATCAAATTCATATAAAACGACAAACTGTGAAACAATCAATCAATCAATCAATCAATCAATCAATCAATCAATCAATCAATCAATCAATCAATCAATCAATCAATCAATCAATCAATCAATCAATCAAATAAAACTTCTATAGCGCCTATATCCTCAGCGGACCGAGCTCAGAGGCGCACAAATCCTTAGCGTGATCATGTGTCATAATCGAGGCCAAAGCAGGTTCGTCAACAGGGAGCCGGGCTGCTGAGGGACTAGGGTGGAAAAGCCAGGTCAAATAGGTGAGATTTAAGTAATTTCCGGAATGTTAAGATTGTTTTGGCATTACGTATTGGCACAGGCAGGGCGTTCCATAAGGCTGGACCAGATATAGAGAAAGCTCTTGACCCAGTCTTAGTCTTAAAAGTTAATACGAGGAATAACAAATCTATTCGAATTAGTGGAGCGTAGATATTTTGAGCATTTCGGCCGAACAAGTAAATCAGCCAAATATGCAGGTTGGTTTTCTTTTAGGGTTCGAAAAGTTATCGCACATATTTTAAAATGGATGCGAAACTTGACAGGAAGCCAATGTAATCGTTTTAGAATTGGAACGGAACGACTAAATCGTGGGGCGTTGGTTTCCACTCTTGCAAGGCAGTTTTGAACGCGTTGTAATCTAGCGATATACTTTTCTGGCATATTGTGAAAAAGTGAGTTACAATATTCTAACTTACTACTGACGAGTGCCTCTGCAATTTGCTTGGCAAAATCTAAGGACAGACTTTTTCGAATTCGACGCAGGTCACGGATATGATAGAAGCATGCCCTACATGTTTGGGATATGTGTTTTCGGAAATTCAGGCTACTGTCGAAAAGTATCACCATTACCAAGATTTTTAGCTGATGTAGATGGATTTGTTTCTTGACCTAGAAGTAGGCATGGGAAATTTTCCCAACAGAAAACAACAACACATCTAATTATTATAATTCAAGACCCGTTCTGAAATTGATAGGCCTATTTTACATTTGGAACACAATATTTGAGACTGTGAGTCGTATATATGTTTATTGCTTCTGACAGTTCCATCATGCTGAGACCACGCAGTCAGGCTGGTGGAGGAGATATGGATGATTTAGCAGAAGAAGGTCTGCTGGAATCTGAGCAAGCACGCCTTCTACGTAGCTACCGAGTCATGCAGAATGACTACAAAGCCTACAAAGAAGAGACAAAGAGAATTCTAAATAAACAAAAGTAAGTGCACCACACTTTAATTATAATGACAATAACATTATTATATTAGCGGTTTCACCACCAATAAAATGTTTGTATTTTATTGTATATTTTTTATTATATTGACATGTAGGGCCTACCGGTACAAACAGATTATAATGACTATAATAATATGATCACACTATCGTACCCAGCCTTTTTGGGCTTATAACTATAAGTCACCCCAAAATATGGGTAGTGATAAAATATAGTCCATGAGTCAGGTAGGGTCATCGGTACCACAAGAAGGTACAACTTGCCATTCATACCATCTTATTCTACGTGTCGTAATAAACATTATTTGGTATGATAGCAATCTCAATGTGGTAGCTTTAAGTCTCCCACAGCTATTTTAAGTTTCTCAGCGTAACATATATGTCCACATTTTGAGGTGGAGTTGTGTAGCTTTGGCTCATTATAAACACGATAAAGTATATACCATTTTTAAGTAAACATCTCACCATGCCAATAATTGATTAAAATAGGAGATGAATCTCTCATGAAATTCAAGATGATGCGTAGGTAATTTTATTTGCTCCAAAACGACAATTTTGCAACCTGGTTAGCTGATTGTAGAGACAATGTGTGGTGGGGTGTGCCATGTGAGACAATGTTCCTAGCTTGTTTTTTCGATGCCTTCCCGGACACAATGTATTGTTGACATAAATAACTAGACGAAATTCGGCTTGGTTGCGAACCCTGATAACCATAAAACATCCAATGGATGTAATGTTACAGACAAAATGCACCATGTTGAGAATATAAAATGTAATCAAATAATATATATTTAAATGTGTTATGTTTGACCCCTCACGTTCATCCAGCTTGGTCAATAGTGATCTGGTATATTAAGGCTACGATGAGCTAGCATATGAACAAGTAAAAATAACTGTTTATTAATTTTTGATAAATTTCAAGTTATAAACAATTTAAATTTGATTACCTCCTTTTGACCACTTGATCACTAAAGGTCACCCAAATCCAAGTGTAAATATGCTAGTGTATGCCGATATTTTTGTACTATAAAGTCACATTTCTACACAGCTGTCTAAAAGTCCATAGATGTTGTATTTCCAAAAGAGGACCGTAACATTAACTGAATGTTTCATTTGACACTTAATGCACAGTTGTTTTCCTATGGTGTTTCCTTGGTGTTTTTCATTCAATGGGCAGTTCCTTGAGTGTTATAAGGGTACACTTTCAGTATGTAGGTCTCTTAGATACTCGAATTAAATTAGTTTTTTTGTACAGAAGTCATTGCAGAAGTTATTACAGCAGACATGTGATATCTACATTTAAGTGCTCACTTTGTATTTATATACCGATGGCTGGGGTTCCTCTAATACATCTTATCTTTACAAAGAATATATGTAGGCCTAGTGTATATGAGTAGTTGACATCGACAAGTATTGGATCAGCGTAAAATACAACACATGTTTAGTGATTCCAGCTACCAACTCATATCTCGTCTTTGTTTCTGGATGCTTCTGTGTATACCCAATTATTGAATACATGTATAATTTTTTAGGGTATTTAATTTGCACGTGGTACGACAAAATTCGGATTGAAGGCACATGAAGTAACGTACTACTATATTTTATCTAAAATAATATACCTGTGTTGCACTATGTATTATTTTATTGACGTGTTAAGTAGAGAATACGCAGCCAAATTAACAAATTAGTATGTACATGTAAATGACTGCCAAATTTGCATACTCATTTGTTGTTGCTGATGATGGCAGAAGTTTATAGACAATTACATTAAGTGATGCACCATACTAATTTGTTTTTGCAATTCATGATTTTCCTTTTTTGAAAACTAAGTGTTATCTTGGATGGAGATTGTGGTACATTTTATTGATTTTACAATAATTTTAAAATATCTATAAAATGTCTATTTCAAATTGGATTTCAGTACAATAACATTTCAAAATTTTGGTCATGGTGATTTCTTGAAACACGACCAGTTGCATTATGGTCTGCATACTGGTTAGTGCTGCAGTCAGCTATATTGGTTGCAACAGTGATACAACACAGAAACCAGGGTAACCGTCTTACTAACCTCATAATTGTCATGACAATACGTGTTATAAATCTACAAAAGTAGGCCTATATAGCCGGAGATGCAGGAACTGACATCCCCCGAAATAAATGTTTTCACATCATCATGATTGCTTTCCATGCAGCACACAATACATTCTGGTTCAAATTTATGTGTAAATGTTTATCACGTATGGTTTAATTAAATATTTTCAGATACCTTATAATACAAGCTGTTGTAACCGCTTCAAGTTACTAGGACACATGTTTCTTGAAAGCATGCTACACAGAACAAGCACTGTGACTACATACTAGAAGTGTGACTGAAAATAGACCCTACATATACTGTATACAAATATTTGGTTAGATATTGTTCAGTGTCGTGGCTCTTTTATTTGAATCAAACTTAACATTAAAATGTTTCATATTTATATATCAGCTAATTACATCTAAAAACGGAGCTTTCTATAATCATGACAATAACGTCGTTTGTTGGAAGGGTTGGTTGGATTTATTTGTAACGCAATCACATGCTTTAAGCTACTACATAGGAGCTGTTATCATGCAACACTATTTAGTACTCACTATATACCTTGTAGCACAATAATAATAATTTATGTTTCTTGCGTGATTGAGTTACAACTCAAAAGTTTTACAATCACTGTTTCAATGTATCAAATGAGTGAATACGTGTACATATATGCATATTTATTTCCAAATTTATTATGTTTTGGTCATCTTATTTGCATCAGACATAAGTTTGAAATATGTCAGATATATATCCGCATATATAAAAAAAAATTGAGCTATAATGCCTAGTAGTTTCGAAATTGTGGTCATTAACGTATTTTGAATTGGAAAATAAAGCAGTTAAATCATTCACACGGTGGGTTTGATTGCTACGTGATAACACATAATAATCTACTACATAGGATCATGCCAATATATTTAGTACTTTCATATACCTAAGCCTACGCCTAAGCCTAAGCCTACATACAAAACATTCAACTATAATATCTAGTAATTTTAAAATTATGGCGAATAACTTATGTTGTAGTGGAAAATAAAATGGTCAAGTAATTCATATGGTGGGTTTACTTGTGAGGTGATACCATGCATTAAGCTACATTGTACTACATACAAACTGTTATCATGTAAATATATTTATCAAAGACATACACCTTGTCGAAAGTAGAAATGAATAATTTGTGTTTATTACATGATTGAGCCACGCAAAACAATCACTGTTACTACATTGTAAAGATGTGATTAAATATAATATAAAATTATAAGTTGCATAATTTTATATTTTATTACCTGTTTATTGGCATCAAATTTAGTATCAGAATGTCTTAGATATATACGAGTGTACAAGCAAAAAACAGAGAGAGCTGTCTAATATTCAGTGGTTTTCAAATTATCGTCAATAACGTACATGCGTGATTGCTAAAATGAAATGATAAATCATTGAGAGGGTGGGTTGATTTGTGACGTGATAACGTTAGGCTACTATATACAAACTGCTATCATACAAAAATATAGTGCAGAGATATACTTTGTCAAAAATCACAATAATAATTTGTACCTTTTTATGGTACCAATGACCCCCGTTTTGTGGTCCTGGCTCAATCATGGACTAACATATATTCTGAACGAGACAGCCAAAAGGTAACATTACTTTTGTACCGGTACACAATAATGTAATTATCATCCCAGCAAACACTGGACCGAATTTTAATTGACATTATCAGTTCAAATTTATCAGCTATTGTGGCATTTACAGGGATAAAATGTATTTATTATTCATAACGTGGCTTAATTCGTTATATAATGGGCATTCACATATAAAGTGAACCTCACTTTCTACCACACCCATTCCATATCGCAATTTTGACATATTTTGTTTTCAGGTCTAACCCCTAACATTAAAATATTAAACATAACTAATGTAATAATAGCCATAAAATTAAAATCTACATATATGTAATATTTGTAAATATATATATATATATATATATATATATATATATATATATATATATATATATATATATATATATATTAAAATGTGAATACTTTAGCGGTTTTTTCACTTGATTTATAACGTAATAAAAAAATTCCTCCCGGGGCACAGTATGTTAATCTCTGCTTTGGAGAGAGAGCAGTTGGAATTGGATACCATTATGTGTAAGATGGAGGCTAATCAGAACATCAGCAAGGATGAGTTTCACGGTGAATGTCTGAGTAAGCTGTCACAACAAGAGAAAGACTATCAAAAAATAATAGAGGAGGAGCAAGAGAAAAACTCTGTCCTTGACCGCCAGGTAAGACGAAATCAACAACAATGATTGTTACCCTTGGATTGTAATTCTTCAGTATTATATGTATTTGTAAACATGATATTATAGTAGTAACGTCGTTGCTGCGAATTACAAATTACCAGACAAGTAAATGACATCTGGCCGGTACTATATCCAAGTTGACTACAATGTTGTACAATTTTATAAAGCTTTTTAATATAAACATTTCATCTGAAGAAGGCAATTAAATTAAATGGAATACTGAATTTTAACAATTCACCCTTTCAGCGCGAAGACCGTCTTTATAGGTCAAAATTTGACGTCTTTAGACGTCCGATTCTGACCTATAAAAGACGATCCCCGCACTGAAAGAATTAAACTATTTCTAATGGCCGTATAAATATATAACATATGTACCGGTATTCAAATGAAGCGGAAAGAGCTAACTAAGCCATGTACAGTATAGTGATTTCACAAAACCCTTTTGACTCCATGGTTTATTCACAAATATTTCAGCGTTGTAAGGGTTAAATATGTGCAGCTTTCAGGTGAACTATATGTTAATTATTATACTTAAGATTCATGTTAGTGCATATTTACGGAACCTATGCACTTTGTTTCTGGTGGCCCACGTGAGCTAGCGATACAGAATTTATCTCAACGAGGGTGTGCTGACATATTTCTTGCAACATATACATTGTATAATATGTGTTTTACCAATTACATGTATGACTACTAAACATTTTGATTGATTCATTGATTGATTGATAGCCGTGGCAGGTGATTTTCGCAGATTCCTAGATGTAAGTGAATTCTTAATCAATTTTCATGAGATTTTGCAGGCACTGTTTTGTGTTGACCGTTTTTTTTTCAGATAATAGTGATGGAACGTGAAATCTGCGAGCAGAGAAAGAAAATGGGTGGTGTCCACATCTCTACAATGAAGCATAACGCTATTCAGAAGAAGATTGGGGTGTTGGAGAACAGGTTGGACAAGGTACACTGTATTCTTCGTCATATCTGTGTACAACAATGATAAGATATAATCATCCCCGGTAGCTGCATAATTGGCAAAATTTATATTTACATACATATCCAAATTATTAGAAAAGACGATGTCAAGTAACGGTACCTCCTTGAGATCTCATGAGTTATTTGTACCACACGAATGTAATATGGTTATCGCTGCAATGTTTGTACAAATTACAATGATCGGTTTGTTTATTAAAGGGCTGCCCATATATCAGCTGCATTGTGAAGCTATGAACACGACTGATGTTGATTCTGAAACGATGTGTACCACTCACATCCATGTCTGCTTTAGAACAAGATTCTGCATTTCTGTTCGCTGAATGAACATGATTGTGCACAGGGGTGGTGCGTGTCTGTCGCCTATTAATCTCAGTAATCTTTGCGACCTCCATCATCATATCTTATTCACTAATATTCACTAATATTCACTAATATTGGAATTATATTCATTTTTTACCATTTCAATATCTATGATATATTAGCTATTTAAGGTGTAATTGTATTCGCATTACAGGCAGTAGTTCACTTCAATCAGCAGCTGGCAGAAAATAAGATGCTTCGAGAAGAGATAGATCACTACCGCCGCGAGAGAGGTGTCTTTGAGAATCTGCATAAAAAGTTATCACGTGAACTGACGCAGTGCAAACATGACATAGCTCATGTGATACACACATCAACACAAGCATTTGAACAACGGTGAGTCAGAGCATTTATCTCAGATATAGTCTCTCCTCATCTGAGTGTCTCGTATCGATATATACAGGGGAGGATCAGAAAATAGTCTGGCGGGATTCGATACATCCATAATATATAATTGCCTTCAAAACTTATATTATTTTTTAAAGGTCCTATGACACAAGGGGGGTGACAATGTTATGTCATGGTCAATGACACCACCTATTTACACATCAAAGAGGCATGATTTAACCACCCCACCACACCTTCTAGACCCAATGTTTTATCATTAAAATGTGTTTTCTGAATTTACAACAAAGAAAGCTAAGTCAAATTTGTTTGGGAACACGGTCATTATTTCTAAAACGAGGAGAAAAAGACCATTTTTTTATCTGAACTGCAATCCTTTAGGTTTTAAAACGTTGACTGGGCGACGCACATCGTAATTATAATAAAAAATTACATTCTGAAGTACTTCAATGGTGAATTTTACCACCGACAAACAGTTATTTTTGTGCGCACCACAGACAATCCCAATAGTTGAAATTATTTATACTAAAGATTTTTCAAAAATAATGTAGGATGGTGTGTATGATTTATTAGCTATGAACAATTAAATACTGTTTTTAAAGATTGAAATATGTATTAATTATGCCTCCCCAAGAACTTGAGCTTTTTGTATGTAGTCAAAAATGTGTGAACGTGATAATATTGAGAACCGCTAATGTATGCATGTACGTACGTTTTCAAATGTCTGGCCAGCTGTGTATGTTTAATGTATTAGCTAGAATTTAATCACTTTGGCTGAATACAATGTTATATTGTAGTATAGGTCTATGGTTATAACTAGTTAAATTTAGACTCCTGCTAGTAGAGAACGGGTGAAGCTCACAGGATTCCTGTCTATGTACAACACTGTGCGTCAGCTCATGGGACAGACGGGACACGTGTGAGCTGAACCTATTCGCTTATAAAATCTTGTGAATCTCAATACCTATTGAAATTAATGGCCTGGCCAATAAATACCCTGGAATCCTCGTTTACATGATCTAAATTTAAATGTCCCCTCCCATTTGAATATTCCGAAATCGTCACTAAAGTGAATAATAATGCTGGGTGCCGTCACCAGGTCGCTTCGGTTTGATAGCCAAGGTCAAAGTTATCAGTGCGCTTTATCAATGCGCATGTCACAATTTAAAGGCCACACCGAGAGGTCAATAATACACCAAAAATCCCATTTCTATTAGGCCCTTTCTATTATGGCTTCAAAGAGCAGGTCAACCCGAAAATGCTGTAACGACAGTAAGCTTTATTAGAGAAGGACGTGGCGTAATGGTTCGAGCGTGGTGTTTTACTAATAGCCAATGCCTGCCGTGCAGGTTTAAAGCCCGCTTGAGACCGTTTTTTTCAGAGAAATATCATGGCTGCAGGACTGTAGGCTTTCCGGGGAGTTAAAATGGCACTCGAATAAACAGGTGATCAGGGGGTAAATTGTAAAGTCGGCTGAGAAGACTATAAACCTGTGCCTTTACCTCTAGGCTACACAACTTCAAACTTAGCATTTTCAATATTTTTGTAAGGTGAATAAAAGGTTTCCTGAACGTTCACAATCATCATAATGCGGCCTAATTATTGAAAAAAATATAATTTCAATCATCATAACTAAATGTCATTCGCGACATGACCTAGAATTTGAATTCCTGGGAATTTTGTGTCAAATCAAAGAAAAACGAATTTCCTATAGTCATATTTTAGTATCCACTTGAATCACGGATAATTAAAGGGACATGCCCAGGCTATAATCATAAAAAAATCGGTGATTTTATTTTGGCTTATTAATATGACCATATATGATATGAACATGTCCATAGACTAGAACTGCAAAAGTTTTTTAATTTTTGTACAGCGCATTATTGAAAACCATGTCAAAAATAAGAAATACGGTAATTTTGTCTCTATATCTAGCCTAACTGTCTCTATATCTAGCCTGACAAATTTCAGAAGTCCCCACTGAGCTTTTGCCCTTTTAAATAGATATATAAATATTTGCTTGTCAAATGGAATCCCATTCAGAGTGCCAAGTACACACATTGACTTGTCTCTCTGTTGACTTAATGTTGTATTACCAAGGACTTAGCCAGAGACCCTTCCGGGACGTAGAAAAATATTGACCCCAGACCCCTTCATGGCCCAACAATAAGTAGATTTGGACTCCCTTTTATCATTTCCTGGCTAAGTCATTGTGTATATCTGCGACGCTAGCCCAACATTGAAACAACATTGATTCAACGTTTTGTATTTGAATAGAATAACAACTGTTATTTTAATTGTAGCATCTAAAAGGTTGCAACTGTCCATACCAAATACACAATATTGGTTCAAAACTGGGCAACTGTCTGCGACACTGGCCCGGAATTGAAACATTGGAAAAATGTATTTTTATTATCAAATCTAGAGACTAAAAGGATGGGTCGATGTAGACATAGGGGCACCCCTGAGGGCACCCTGTTCACCCTCCTGTCTTCATTCAAGCAATAAATGGAGAATCAGCCGACATGTACACCATTAAACCAACATTGATCCCTATTATAAGCCTTCTGCCGTGCCAAAATACAGTATTTGCTCACTTTACAAGTAAGCAGATACTGCCTTTGCCTTTGCAGAGTAGTATAAATAATGATCCAGATAATCCTGGATAAATCCGGAAGAACATGATGGATGACTTGGGAAAGTCATAGCAGAATACCTGACTACTCTGAGAATATGGTGTCCAGATTTTATGTTGATTGGATAACAACTCAGGGAGAAATAGCTTCTAACAAAACCTGCACAGAATAATAAGTTTAACCCTTACAGCGCGACTAAAGTCGATCCCCGCACTGTAAAGAGTAAAACTATTTATAATGGACGTAGACCCTCAACTTAGGTATTCAAATGAATCAGAAAGAGCTAACTAAGACATATAAGATGATTTCATGGTAGAAAAAACCCTTTGGTTGCGATGTTTTTTTTACAAATTAATTTAGTGCTATAAGGGTTAAAGAACTGTAGAGAAATCAGTATATTTGGGCATAGCCCAAATATAACTAGAAAAGTCTAGTTTTATTGTAAAGAAAAACTGGATATGTCTCCCCTCCAGCAGCGTAACCATAAAAGTTGACAGGGCTCCCACTCCCCTGGAAAACCTGGGATTTGGCCTAAAAAAATTCATGCATGGAAAAATCATGGAATTTCAAAAAAGGAACATTTTCATGGAAAAATCATGGAATGTTGTTTCAGTCATCCGCATTTTTTTCAATATAAGAAAAAAAATGCAGAATTTATTCTTTGTCACTTGTGTTTCTTTCTATACCCTGATATTTGACTACTGGTGGTTACATATGGCCAAATCTTTTGACGTAAAAACAATTTTTTGGCAAATTACACATGCAGCTAAAACGAGATTGAGCACTAATTTTATTTCCTGGAAAAATAACCTGCTATCATGGAAAAATCATGGAATTTTGTTTTCAGTTTCGAGTGGGAACCCCCCTGGTTGATAGCTATTAGATGTTGTGTCAATGGCTTTTGTAATTAATGTTACTAAATAGCTCCTTTGGACAGTAGACAAGTAGAGACTATGTATTTTGATGTGGTGGAACCCATTTTTTACATCTACAGCATCATCCTCCGCAAGGTTCGCTACTCAGGCTGAGACCTCGCTGTGTGAAGTCTTTAGGCTCAATCAGTTGGGCAACAGTTTTAATATCTTCACACCAGGTGATGTGCAAAACACAAATGTGGCCTGTCAACACTCCCAGCAAACAAGACACGTTGACCCAATGCTGGTCCAATTCTGGCTCACCGTCTGCGACGCTGGCCCAGCATAAAACCAGCACTGGTTCAGCGCCTCGTGTTTGCTTGGCTGCGAGTCAGGAAGTGCAAGCCGACACCTACCCAATGTCTGGTAAATGCTGGGCCAGCGTCGCCAGTGCTGGCTAGTATCCATACAACCGTAGTCAGTAGGCCTACTTCATGCTGGCTGAAATACCCGTGCGATGCTTTGAACAAACGCTGGGTTAATGTTGGCCTGCCGTCTGTGACGCTGGCCCACATTCAGCGTGGCGTCAAACACGACACCGTAACCCAATACTAGACCAACAATAGCCCGAAATTGGGTCAACGTCTCGTGTTTGACCGCCTGCATGTTTAATGTTGGCCATCGTTATCCCCCGCTGGATTGGTGTCGAAACGACGGCGCAGAGGGTGGACAGCAGGCCAACGTTGATACAGCATTGGGTCGGCGCCTCGTGTTTACTAGGTGATTACATAACATTAACTATACTGAGATATATATCGTAAATATAGGCATTATATCATCACCATAATTTATAATGCTGACTCCGATCATATAGTTGTACTGTACAAAACAGCCAGGCCTGAATATCAATGTCACATGAGAAACTGCGCTGGCAGGCAGAGAGTGGATCTAATTTTAAATGAAAATGTTTAGAATCTCACACGCCCCGAAGACAATGGCAAATAACCTGATCAAGTACATGCTCAATATAGACAAGTTTTCCCGTAATCAATTCGGTTTGCCACCTATTTTATGAGGTATCCAAAAGCGTTATCCACATCGACAGAGTTAAGAACAAATTGTATAATATTGTATACATAATCACGCTTGTAATTTGACAGAGACGAGGCCCAGGGGAAGATGCAGGCTCTGAAAGAACGGATGGACAAGGACAGACAAACACATAATGTGGAGATGAAAGAGCTCCAACGTATTATCTCCCATGATAACCGAGTCAAAGAATTTATGAAAGTCAAATCAAACGATCGAAACGAGTTCAAGGCTGAAGAGGCAGCCAAAAGACAACGCGCTGGTAAGATTTTAATTACAAATCACAAAATCATTCATTTCTAGCCTGTTGTGACACATTAATTTGATAACAACTTGATTAAGAATCCATCAATATGTTTTTTTCGCACACAATATTCATAGTAGTTAAATCGGAAAACACGAGGAGTTGACACAATGTTGGTTTACTACTGGAAGATTGTCTGTGAAACTGCCCCGACAATAAAACAACGTTGGCTAAACGTGTTGTTTTTGCTAGGACGTTGTTTCGTCTGTCCTCCGTTTGAAACTGCAGTAAATGCAATTTCCATTTTCTCAATAATGTAAAATAACTATATCATATTATGTAGTTTAGATGTCTCGAGAAACGTTCAGAAACTAGTTGAATGAAGTGAATAATAATTTAGAAACCTAAATTATGCACCTATATTTTAATAAACAAAACACTAAATGCAGTATGTGAAATTATCTTATATGTCCAAACATAACGTAGTTTGATTGCACAGTGTTTAAGTGGCATTCTTCTATTAAAATGGAAACTGGACGTTTTAAGAAAGATTGAGATCAATCATCTGGTAAGCTTCGATATCGTATGGTAAGGAAAGAATTTGTGAAATGTGTCCCGTACCGTAGGCGAACCAGAACATGAAATACATTTTTTATGCTAATGAACCATTTAAATAAATTTCAAGAATCTACTTATTAATAGCTGCATGTCATACAAGAAGCAGTGTAATTTTTTCAGTGAAATAATATTATATTATCATGATTATAGATGTATTGCTCTGATCACTCTGTATCTGTATGATTGTATATAATGTTCTGACTGTGCAGATATGCGCCAGTGTGGATTCGAAGTTACATGTAATCTAACACTACATGTGACTGAATACACGTGACTTTTTAATTTTTACTATATTAATAGATAAAAGGAGATTTATCAGTCACTCCCACGATGCATGGTGACCGGGCGGGAGGCCGGGCCCCAGAGGCTCGATATACTTTTGACCTATGATTGCTATTGTATACTTGTAAATTATGTTGTATCTGTCACTAGAATAAATCGAACATAGATATAAATTGAAACAAAAAACCGAAGAGACTGATGGAAGCGGTATGGCAGGTGGATTTTTTGACAAAAAAGGGCCTGATTTATCATATTATATAGCAAGATTTTGTCGGAACATACCTGTTAAAAAAGCCTCTGTTACTGGCACTGTGCCATTTTGGATTTTTTATGTGTGCATTTTTTATGTCTATCCACTTCTGCTATTTCAGATAGGGGTGATATAAGGGTGATTTGACGGTGTATGACCCTCCAACCCCTATCTTATGTTTGGTATATCTCCATGTTGGGGTCTAGGTGGGTTTCAACAATCATAGACATCTCAATGAAACTGAATTGAGCAAAAAATAGGCCATTTTCACTATTTTGTGTCGATTTGAACTACATGTGATCTTGAGATGACATTGCCTTGACCTTGCATGGGGTAACACCCCTATTGAAGCCCAGCCCCAGCCCATGTCATCATGCTCACTTGGGTTGGGCTTTGTTTCATGCAATTGCAAAAATACTATATACTGACCATTGGTCATTGTGATATTTGGTCCACTTCTGCTATTTCAGACAGGGGTGACATAAGGGTGATTTGATGGGGTATTACCCCTCCAACCCTTATAGTTATATTACCCCTTTTTTATCTTGTGTATGTTCGGTATAGCTCCATGTAGAGGTCCCTGTTGTTGTTTTAATGTTGGCCCAACGTTGCAGACGGTGGGTCAACATTAAAACAACATTGGCCCAAAGAGTTGTGTTAACTGGACTGTTTGAATTTGTACATTGCAAAATAAAAAAGTCATAGTCTGGTTTGGCGAGTGTGCTGATCTGACATGAGGAACTCAGCAATTATGTGTTTGATAAAATACAAACTATATTGATATATTTGTCAGTCATATAATTATTGGGAAATAGCTCCCACACTTAAATTTCAGCGCTTCTCATATTAGTCAATAAAACCTGCTTCGTAGGCCGAATTCTGTGACAATAGCTAAAGCTATGACTGCATCAAAGATTACTGTGAATCTCTACAATAATGTTCGAAGGGGCATGCAGGATTATTGTTAATAAATAATCAGACATATAGGTATCATGTGATAAATTACAGGACATCTTGTTCAAAGCGACCGTTGTGTAGGCCTACAGGGTATGCATATTCATGAACACGGAGATAGCTATCTATCTCCATGCCCCTAGCAATAACGATAACCCAGATACACTACACTTTGAACCAATGTTGTTTTAATGTTCAGCCATCGTCGTAAACGGTGGATCAACAATAACACAACACTTGTTCAAACTATCCTATTTGCTGGGAAATGATGAGTGCCAGAAGGCCCGACTATTCCGAAACAGAAGGCCCCATTAGAGTTTTTCAAGGAACTTGCCAAATTATTCCCGAGTTGTTGAAATTTTAAATTAATAACGATGAATATAAAATTATGGATTCCGATTTATAGAAGAAATAAAAGTAAAACAACAACAGAACAAGGAAAATCACCCATAAATAATTATTCGTCGATCATAATATTATTTCTAGGCCTAACCTTTTATGAGCTTGACCTCATTGTTATTATAATATTAATCATTATTGACTCTTTCAGTGCGGGCGACACTATTAAAATATTGGAATTCCAAATACGACGTAGTAGGCCTAATATAACGCCGTAATACATCTTAATTCTAAAACCACTTTAACAAAGATCTAGGTATATGTCTGACAGGTGTTGAGCTGTTCAGGTGCGGCCTGATGTTGTTCCGCCGGTGACTGGCTGATATTCTTGATAACACCTTTACAATGCATATTGTATTAACTAAATATAGTGTTTAAGTATCTATCATTTAAATACTTAATTATAGTCATTATTAGGGACCTCAATTAATTTTTCAAGTAAATGGTATGACTTCAAAAAGTAGCACTATAGATAGATCTTATGCTGCTGAGCATAATGCTTTTTACATTTTTGAAATCGGACAATCGAGTGCAAAGTTATTGGTAATGTGTGTTTGAAAATGTTAGAGATTTTTATAATGGGTTTGCATGGTAAACATGGAAGTTAAAGGCGAAAACTATTCTGAAGAGGGAAAAAAAACTAATTCTACCTCACTTATTTCAGCTACATACTTCCAAGCATTCAACACAAAATCTCTTTTTTTTATCAATATGACCTGTATAATCAGATCTAAGATGTTTTTTTTATATTAATTTTCACTTTTCGCATCTCGATATTAACAATAGCTTGTTTCCATGGCAACCATTATTTACCAACAGTGATCCAATAAAATTACAGTTTTTTTTACTGTAAACCATTACTTATTCAATAAAAAGGCTGAGAAGCACACACATTTTTAAAGTAAATGACTTTTTATTCTTTCCTTCGCAGCTTTAGAGTATTTTACTTAGTAAAATCCCATGGCAACCCAATTTTTATTTGTGGTTCCCATGGTGATTATAAATTTATCATTAATTTTATGTTAAGAAATGGTTAAAATAACATTTTAAATTCTGGATATATATATACCAACACATTTTTTCCTTGACCTGTTCTATTTCGTTTCCATGGCGATCCCATTCTTATCATATATTTGTGGTTTCCATGGAAACTATTGATCTATCATTAATTTTATGTTAAGAAAATAGTAAAGACAACATCTTTGAATTCTAGCCTGTACATATAGTATACAGCCATGTTTTTAGTTGCTACTTAAATTGTCTGATTTATTTTCCATGGCAACTGAATTTTCTTCATATTTTTACGATTTCTATGGCAACCATTATAATTTATCATAAATTTTATGTTGAATATATTTCAATTTAAGATGTGTAACTCCATTTTTCCTAATTGATAGCCTTGAATTAATTGGTATTTTACTAAGTTTCCATGGCAACCCCATTTTTTGTTTGTGGTTTCCATGGCAACTATTAATTTTTAATTAATTTTCATGTTACAATGTGGTGAAAACAAAATCTGTCAATTGTAGGCAACCAGATTCTACCTCTCCATTGCTTGCTATCATTTTTATGATTTCCATGGCAACCATTATCATGATTATAATTCATCTTGCATTTAATGTCCAAAAGAGGTGAAGATCTTTATACATAGATATGTTTTATTTCATAGCCTTGAATTGTTCTATTTAGTTTCCATGGCAACTGCATTTCCTTTATTGTGTTTATGGTATCCATGACAACCAAATGTGATTTATCATTAATTATGTGTCCACTTGTCATGGCACATCACACGTCTGTTGGTTGTTCCACAATTTGCAAAAAACTGTTATTTCTCCTGGGATTTTTAAGGGTAGATTTCATTCAAATTTATACACAATGTTTACCAGGTGCCCACCCCGCCTGAGTTTTTTTAGTTGGCGTGGATTATCCCCCCTTCCTGCATTACCTTCCCATTTGAAAAAAAAGTAATCCGGACGGAAGTTATAGAAAAAAAAAAAATTAATTTGCCTACATGTAGAACCCTAAAGTTTGTTTTGAACCCCCCACAGTCCCCCATGACAAAAAAATCAAATTGGCCTTGACCAAAAGCAACCCAAGCCACCCCCTGGCCTGACCCTCCCCGCCCGTGAAGAAATGTAATCCAGAGAGGCTACTGCATTAAATGAAAAAAAAACCTAAAATAAATATTTGTTAAAACCCCCTATGTGCCCACCCTGCATGCAATTTTTTATCGGACTGGATCATCCCCCTTCCTGCCTTACCCTCCCATTTGAAAAAAAAATAGTCCGGATGGAGGTTTTACAAAAAAAAATTGCCTTGATCCCCCCTACTTTTTTGTTCAAATTTGTTTTGAACCCCCCACAGCCCCCCCCCCCCCCATGGCAAAAAAAATCAAATTGGCCTTGACCCTCTCACCCCCTCCCTTGGCCTGACCCTTCCCGCCCGTAAATAAATGTAATCCACAGAGGCTAGTGTGTTACATGAAAAAAAGACCCTAAAAATAAATATTTGTTAACCCCCCATGTGCCCACCCTGCCTGATTTTTTTTAATTGGCTAGGATCATCCTCCCTTCCTGCCTTACTCTCACATTTGAAAAAAAGTAATCCGGACAGAGGTTATAGAAAAAAAAAAAAAATTTGCCTTGCCCCTCCCCACTTTTTTGTTATAATTTGTTTTGAACCCCCCAAAGCCCCCCATGACAAAAAAATCAAATTGGTCTTGACCCCCACCCCTCCGGCCTGACCCTCCCTGCCCGTAAATAAATGTAATCCACAGAGGCTACTGCATTAAATGAAAAAAAGACACTTAAAAGAAATATTTGGTAAAACCCCCATGTGCCCACCCAGCCTGAATTTATTTAATTGGATCATCCCATCTTCCCGCCTTACTCTCCCATTTGAAAAAAGTTATGAAAAAAAAGTAATAATTTGCCTTGACCCTCCCTAATTTTTTGTTCAAATTTGTTTTGAACCCCCCACAGCCCCCTGGCAAAAAAATCAAATTGGCCTTGATTCCCCCCACGGTCTGACCCTCCCCGCCCGTAAATAAATGTAATCCACAGAGGCTACAGTAATGCGTTAAATGAAAAAAAGACCCTAAAAATAAATATTTGTTAAAACCCCCCATGTGCCCACCCTGACTGATTTTTTTTTAATAAGCCTTGACCACCCCCTTCCTGTCTTACCCTCCCGTTCGAAAAAAAAATGTAATCCGGACGGACAGACAGACGGACACCATGACGGACTGACAGACAACCCAACCCGCCTACATAATGCCTCCAGCCGCAGGCTCGCGGAGGCATAAAAATAGTACTCGCAAATTGTCATTAAAATCAGTTGAGAATTGACTGAGTTTAATCAGCAAACACTTCATTTTCAGATGAACCAGGGTGTGATTACAAATTACAAATATAGGCCCAGACTTTACTTGACAATGGAGAGATCTTTCCATTTCATGTTTCAATTGCAATGAATGACTAGGCCTGCTAGGGCCTATAAGTCTATTTTGTAGTAGCTCTAGACTGTGGCATCAAAAACTGTTGCATCTTTCAATAGTCAACCGGTCCTACCCCCCCCCCCCCTCCAGCCTGATACTCCACATTGGCCACGATTTATTGATTGGGAGGTAGGCCTACTGCTGGAGTACCAACTCAAAGCAGCTGTTGGTAGACTATAGTTGAGTTTGTATTGGGGGCCTATATATTATGATAGATAAAGTGGAATATCAGCGTGATGTCGGCATCTAGAAAACCTGTGCGCATGGCATATAGCACTTGCTCAGTCATAGGCTATATTATGTATTGCCATGGAGTCTGCTGATTGCTGAAGATAGAACTAACGTTATTGATTTGTCCACATGATATAGCAGCACGTGTTTGTGTTTATTTACATTATGGCCGGACATGCCGCGTACGCACGCGCATCAGCAAACCACACTCTGGTCCACTCGTGCTATGTATAAATTACAGCACCATGCGCACAACACGTGGTCCCCGCACTGATGATTTTGAAGCGTGGCGAGATCAGAACAACGGAGCCCAAATAAGAAAATATATATAGACCTAGGCCTAATCATATTATTTTCCATGCAAACACATCATTAAAAACACATTATGCCTAAAGAAAAATACAAGAAATAATGCAATCTCTAGTTATCCCAGCGGCGAGCATTACTGAGGAAACATGACGTCATATTTTCACTGGCATTGATTGTCGTCGTTTGCTTACATCGAGCGCGCCTGATAGTCGGTGCTTTGTACACTGACACCTGCTGAAACCCGCCCGCGCACGTGAGCCGGCAATTTTTGAAGTACATTTATGATATTTATCATTAAACAACTATCTAATGTACCAAATCGCGCCCAAAAACATAGAAATTTAAGTTTCAATAGCATTGGAATTGAACAGCAAAGATTTAAAATCGTGAAAAGAATATTTAAATTCGGGACTACACAATGTTTTTTGTAGTTGATAGAAACTACAAGACCTAGAGATTATGAATATGCAAATTATATCCACATTTACATGTAGGCTCACATGCGCGAGCGCGATATAGCTGGGTACGTCCAGAAAAAATGACAACAAAAACACCATTTTGTGACGTACATGGCGACGTTTTCGTCGGTGCCGGCAACCGGTGTCTATTACATAGCATATTTAGCTTATATTTATTTATTTTCCGTAAAATATATGCATAATAAGAATAAGTGATTATAAATCTTTATTCTGTGCATGTTTTTTTCACGTTTTAGTTGCTATGATTTGTCATAATTCCATTGTGAAAATACACTTCACACGACCTGGTCACAAAATGCATGAAATGAGGTGAATTCTGGGCATCTGAGCGTGTGTTGAGGTCCCTATCATTATTATAAGTATTCCTATTTTTTCGGCCCAACGGTAAACCAATGTTGGGCTGGCGTCTCTTGTTTACTGGGAGGTGAGGTGTTTTCCCACCTTATGTTGTTCGATATTATCTTCTATCATCGTTCCCGTAGTGAAATCCCCCTTCTTAAGGATGGGGTATATATAATCGGGGGTGTTTTCAGGTGATTATTAATCAGCTCCACAGAACACAATTCAATAAGAAAAACCAAACTAAGAGGAAAATCAATGCACGCACGACCACTGTGAACAAAAAGCAAAGAAATTGACGTTTGACGCTATTTTCCGTCACAAGTCCGTCACACATTTTGCGGGCACAAAAACTAGTGTTGGAAATAAAAAATCACATTCTTAACAACATAAAGATGCATGAGATCAATTGAGTGCATCGACAAATAACGTATACATGGGATATAATAATCTAGAGAGAAGTAAAGTATTTCCCAAATATTTAAATTTAATTCTTTTTTCAACTTGACCGCCGCAGAGCAATTTCCTATTTTTGTTGGCGCAAAAACCCAAAAATTTACTATAATAAATTATTCAAAATTCTACAATCACATTCACAACAACATGGGAGATGTCCAAGGCATATTTTTTTATTTTTGCTGAGATTGAAAATGCCCGCCAGGGATCGAAAAAAACTCATAACTATTTGCCGAAATAAAAAAAATCACATTCCTAATGTGATTTTTTTTATTTCGGCAAATAGTGGTGATGTGCAAGTGAGTTTTTGAAGATTCTACCAAAATTAAAATTTTGGCTAGGCTCCCACCGCTGCCTACATGCAGAAGATTGTTATATTGAAAGCTATACTAAAACAATCTTTCATATATACACTACGTATACGTTTTACGGTGGCCAGAGTGATTTTGTATTTGCTTGAGCATCCTTGGAATTAAAAATAACTTTCATCCTCTAGCAATTTTGATTGAATTGGGGTTTAATGTCACTGAAAACAATAGCTCTAACCATTGAGCAGCACATACGCCACCCCGGCTCCTTTAAACCATGATATCCATCTAAATAAACAAATTTACATTTGTAACTGTGATCCGCATCATCTATTGTTGAAAGTTTTTTGAATCTATGGCATTTAACTGAGTGATTTGTAATGGGATACAATTTTGGATTATGGATATTTGATAACTTATACAAAATAATATATAATTAGGCATATTGTCTTTTCAACATCTTAGGGTGAGCGGCAAGTTAAACGTAAGAAGAAGACTTGTGTAGCGGTAAACTGAGAAGAAACAAGTACTGTATGTGATAGTGCTAGGATGTGTTAATCTGCGCCCCAACTTCAGCTGGCTAAACCACCTCGGGAGGTCACTGTGTGGCGTATGTTTTGGGGCATTTACACGTTGAACTTGGGCATACGTCTAACATGATGCAACCCAAATTGGCATACTACCACAGACGTACAAAATCGAGGCACTAAAATAGCCTCACTACCTCGTACGACCCACTGGTGCAAGATGCCCCTGGTCAATCAATGAGTGGTTGAATGTTTTAAGCCTTTAGTTTAACCCTTTAGGCCTTCACGATACATTAAAGCATGATTTTGTATCTCCGAAAGCAGACCTAATTTTCCTGAAACTAGGGGTTTTAGAATGAAAATTTCCTTCAAACTGGTTTACCAATACTTGGTAATTTTCTTAATGGTTCCACCCACTTCAAATCATCTTCATCCACTACTAGTCGAGAATTGCGACAGCAATTCGCGGCTTGTAGAGGATGAAGACGACAATGGCGAATTCCCTGAAAATGAAATTCCCTGACTTCCCCTGACCTGTATAAAAATCGCCTGACCGGCAAAAGGGAAGTAAACTCCACTCAAGACATCAACATCCATCCTAGATGTTTGGGGCGAAGGATTTAATACATTAAATTAGATGATTTACAATTTTCCCTCACTTTTCCTAACTTTTCAAAAAAATTGTAAAATTCCCTGACTTTTTACTGACTCTTTAAGAAAAAAATAAATTCCCTGACCGTTCCCTTTTTTCTCGTTCAGTAGACACCCTGTTAAACGCTTATCAAGGCTATAATCGTTTTAACTCTCTTTTATTGGCGGGTTAAATCTCCAAAGCCGTGGATTGATGTACGTGTATGTCGGTGACTGAGAGCGCTCGCGACCCCAAGGTCCGAAAAATGTCCATAACTTTTTAATGACTGTGCGACTTCTGAGCTGAGCATGCGGCATGGAACTGAAATGTTACAGATTTCAAAAACAAAATATTTTCGACCTGATTATTCAGCGATATATTCAGATATGACAGTTTAAAGAAATGTCCACGATACGCCTTCAATCTTTGGCTAAAACCTGTTTCAGCCACGGGGGCTAGTTAAATCGCAGTCATCGGGAATTAAACAAGTGTGTTAAAACATGAAGATTTTCAAATGAAAGTTTGGTCTTACATTAAACAAATGCGAGCAATTTTACCCCACGAATAAATTAGATAAGGTAAAGGGTTAAATAAATTAAGCGATGCACGTTCACCGAAAAATGTTTCTGGACAAATAAAATCACACAGTAGTGCTGTACAATTTATGTCGTGGAAACACCAAGGCCTAGGAAGAAACTACTTTGTAACGTACTAGTACAGGCATTATATTACATGATCTCACACAAATTGCAACATAAATGATCTCAACTGATTGATTGTCATAAATGCATCCTGTATAACTTATCAAAAGTGTTAACTTAAGGAGTTCCAGTGGTGCATTTTATTTGACTTTCAGTTGAAAACAGGCAAAAAATGGTACAGTAGCATTTTTATTAATTACCTAATTTTTATTAATTACTTAATTTTTCAATATGGTACGATAGCATTATTATTAATTAATTAATTTTTCAACATGTTATCAACTTTGGTCGACAGGAACAGGTCGGGACTACCCAAGCCAAGCCTAATCCGCAAATGATCTGAGCTGCTTTTGGCAGGCCTTCGTTTCTAAGGCGAGCCATCCCTCGCATAAAACGGATCTGACAGGAGCTATCTATCACTCATCAAAAATAAAAAAATCCATTCTCTTTTGTATGTCTTACGTAATAATGTCATAAAAAACGTCGTGTTCCGCAAATCGCTCTCCTTGATAGTTTAAGGACAGCTGTTTTTTTTTTACTTGCCTGCTTTTTGCACTTCTGAAAGCTTGCTTTGGTGTTACAGGAGATGAGAAAGTTGATCATGATAAAGCGACGATTGCTGCTTATGAAGAAGCGTTCTCACAAATACAGCAGGTTACCGGTCAGCACGACCTGGAAGATATTGTACAAAGCTTTATCCGCAGTGAAGAAGAAAACTTTGCTCTGTTCAACTACGTGAATGAACTGAATAGTGAAGTGGAGACTGTACAAGAGGAGGTGGGATCTATCAAGGCAGACATGAACTCATTTCAAAACGAAGAAAGTATGACACAAACGAGTCGCAAGGACACTTTGAAGAAAATAGAGGTGACTAATACCACTGACTTGTTCTTTAGAAAAAAGAGTGATTTAACCCCCCCTCCCCCATTGGGGGGGGGGAGGCTTGGCACTTTATTAGGACTCACTAATTAATATTGGCCTAGGAGCCCTCTTGAATGTTCAACAGTGTTAATCGAAACCTAAAATAAAAAAATGGCCGCCGTTGGCACTTTATTAGGACTCACTAATTAATATTGGCCTAGGAGCCCTCTTGAATGTTCAACAGTGTTGATCGAAACCTAAAATAAAAAAATGGCCGCCGTTTGACCAAGGTCAATGATTAAACTGATATAATTTTCGATAGAATATAATCAGATTCATGATTTTGGTGTCTGCTATAGGGTTTTCAGAATGGATGCAGATTCGTTATTTTGATATATACCATTACCCGGCATGACTAGTCTCACAACTTGCTTCGCCGCAGATCCGGCCACACTGACCGCCATTTTATGTAAACAGCAAGCTGTGTAAAAACGACATCCGAAAAACGGGTTTCAGAAAACTGGGATTATTTTTTCAGCCTTTTTCAGCTTGCGAAATCTAGTGACTGTATTATAATTTATATATTTAAAAATGGAGGTCTCTTTTTCAGAGTTTGCGATGTCATCAGGGTAATCTACCATATATAGCATTTTCATACACGTCCCTGTGATAAGTTTAAATCCTTTAGATATCGAGATAGATCAATGCCTTTGGTTCTCAGGTATGCATGATTAGAAGAGAGCAGCCCGAAGGCAAACAAAATGACCGTCAAAAAGCCACGAACGCACACAAAAAATGTATAACTTTAAAAGGAGTTAAAATCAATCAGTTTTGTGTTTGACATAGATTTTTCAAGTACGGCTGACATTGTGGCATTATCAAAAATAGGCCATCAGTGGTGGGAATAGCCCATATAAGATGTTGACCTTAGCTAGACAGCCATGTTAGGGGACTACATGTATATTATTGGCCTTATTTGGGTCTGACGTTGATGCAGTGCACAGTAGACGATGAACATGCATTAGACCTATTTTTTCTTTTATTGTTAATACAGCTGATAATGATACAATTTTTGTGGGCAACACTTTTTACATTTTGTCGTCACAGTCTAGTTGCAGCTTATCTGCAACGCAATTCTTCAATCATCTAATATTTTCAGATACATTATGAAAAATCAGTCAATGAATAAGTGTGAATTAAAATGGGCTCATCACAGTTTACAGTTCTTACAGCTGACAAAGCTAGATGTGGCTAAACTACTGAACTTCTTGAACAGAAAAGGTAATCCTTGTGCAACAATATATCAATCTCACGGTACAATCAAGCAGGTTGTAGACAAATACATGACAATAAGGCTTCTAAATGCTTGTAGAATAAAAGTTTTCTACAAATAGATAAATAACTTTCTGTAATGAAACCAAAACTGTCTGATAGTGGGCATCTTCTTGTATCGAAAGAAATGCACAGCATGACGTTTGATAGTCCTGGAGAAATTTGGCAATTGTTTTGGACTTCGTATAAAACGTTAGCTCATTTACCCACGGCCACGACGACGCAGCATGTTGTATTCGACAGCTACATCATGTACAATGCGTCACCTAAAAGAGGGAAAAGGGATAATCACCTGTTTAAAACAATCTTAACAAAAAGATATGAGCTATGTATTATGCCGCCATGACTACGTTACGCCCAATGCATGGGTTTACCGTTTCTTACGTTACGTGTCTAGCATATCTTAGAATCCTATATTAAATTAAACACATTGATCTATATTATATATTATAGATAATATTTCAGCAAAAGCTACACACATAAATTCTTTTAGGTCATGATACTAATCGAAGTGGCCGTTTTGTTTGCCTTATGGTCGTCAACATGGTTTATTATTTTTTTTATGACACCAAATATCATGTCAGGCGGCGTATCTGAAAACACTGTGTTAGACAGTTAAATCATCGGTTTATCCTAATTCCGGCGAAGGTTTAGGTTATATACACATTTGATTTCTTGCAGTCATGTCTCCGTGATGGCTATTTTGCTTGTCTTATGGCCGCCATCTCGGGTTTTACTACATCGACCATCTCTAAAGTTGTTTTAAATTACAAAAAAACATGTCGGATTACCAATTTGCCACCCCTATTAGTGGTAGGCCTATAAAATAGGTAGGTAGCCCGACATGCCAGTATCCCCTATGGTTGACATTGATAATATATCTTACTTCAAAGCAAAAGTTATAGAAATTTCGTACTCTGTCATGACCCCCCTGTTTGTTTGTCGCCATGTTGGTTTCTGGAATCTAAGGTGTCTGAAAAGTTTTCTGGATAATGCCACCGGGCGATGTATATATAAAAATCCTTTTGTAGACACTGAAGTCATGAATCTGCTCCCATTGTGTCCAAACCTAAACCAATTTTCGTTTGACACTAATTTTGTTTGACCTTGTCAATGGCTGGCTATTTTACCCAATGCAATGTTTAAACTACTCTCTGGTCACACAACTAAATCGGGCATACATGAAAAAAAACAATCGCAGACACCCAAGTCGTGAATCTGGGTTTTCTTTTCAAATATTATATTAATTTAATGTTTTGACCTTACACAAGTTGCGGCAATCTTGTACTTTACTCACAATGCAATGACTAAAGTACGTACTGGCCACACCACTATGTCAGACATACTTGGAGACTCTATGGTACACGTACATGCCAAAATCATGATTTTGCTGCTATTATGTCGAAAATGATATAAATTTATTGTTTCACCTTGCACAAATGGCGGTCATCTTGGATTTTACTCAAGTAGATGCTGTGACAGTCTAAAGTACTTTCTGACTAAACCAATATTATATAATGTCCGGCATAACTAAAACCGTACAGTATGTTAGACACTGAAATGGTGAATCTGAGTTTATTATGTCTAACATAATATCGATTTAGGGGTACAAAAAACCTTGGAATTTCTCACTTCTTGAATAAATAAAAAATTAGGCTTCTAGGTTAACTTTGATCAGGATAGCTACTGAGCCATCAAAACAAATTGGTGATTTTATCCACCCGGTGAAGATAAGATAATTCTAAAATTTGATGCTAAGCTACCAGACTATAGCATGGGGAACAACTGCCCGGCGGGAGCTCTAGCACTATTGAGCTAGGACGAACACTGTCGCTGATCAAACTTTTTTTAAATAAACATAATTACTTTTGTATGATGTTTCAAATCGAATTAGGAATCGCAACTGCAATGTATGTCAGCAAGTAGGCCTACTGTAAATGATTCACATGTTGACCACATCTTATACTAAATTCGGGGTGATTGACAATAAAATGAGTTGTATTTGAAAGTTATCTGTACGTATATTGGCCAGACTAATGTGTAGTTTTTATTGCTGTCAATTGCAGACAGAATATCGTATCCTCCAGAAAGAATCAACGATGGCTGATGATCGTCTGCGAGAAATCAACAAAGTGCTGGATGAGCTGCGATCGTCGATCAACACTGTGTTCCACCAGATAGGATGTGATGCCAAACCCATCAGAGATATGCTTGGGGGTGATGCAGGCCTAAACAACAAAAACGTCATGATTTATCTAGGCTTAGTTGAGCACCGCACCATGAACCTCCTTTATCTGCGCAACTATCTCAAAATGAAAGTGAGCACAAATACGAGATGTTCTTATCAAACAAAACTAACGTTTGAAATTAACTGAAAACAGTTAGATGTACCATTATAGCTATAAATTTGCGTAAAATGTTTGGATTCAATATTACACCTGAATAGTCAGGTTGCCAGTTCCGGAACCTTGCATTTCAGAAACCCCAAACTTGTTTGGCTGTTTTGATATGCTGAGATAGTCTACTTTAAGAATCCGCGTGGCGCAATTTGTGGTAGGTTGAGCATTTTGCATAATTTAACAAAATCCAAAATGGCCGCCGGCTACTATTATAAATTCATATTTTTGTTACTATTTGTGATAAAGCGACATATAATACCTCATTTTCGTGTATGAAATACCTGGTAAATCAATTTTTGACATTAATAATACAATTGAAGGTCAAAGTCACATCAAAAGGTCACGGTCATGTGCATTTTTACTACAGAACAAGATACTTTATTGCATTGATAGTGTGTACAATGAATGTATGAGCATATTGTATCGTAGTGAGGTAAAGGTTACAAAAGCATCTAAAATTAAAATTTGACACAATTGAAAAAAAAAACCAAATAGGCTAGTGTTTCGCCAAGCAAGCTTGACAAGTGACGAAATGTCAATCAATTTCACCGGGCTCTTCATCATCGTCATCATCTTCTATATCTGATTTGCTCACACATTATGGATTGCTACACATATCCTGTACACTTGCAATACGTATGTGGTGCATGGTAGGTTCTGTATAGGATAAAGCCCTCGGAGCCGAGGCCTATTCCACAGCTAAGAATGTAGAGCTCCGAGGGTTTTAGCTGACTTAAAACACACCCGACCATAATGAGGATCCCTCACAATCAACAGCTCGATCACACCTGACTGATTATAGCACCATAGGCCTACCATGATAGTTGGTCTGTACTTGATAAACAAAAACTCTCCATTCCCGGCTTAGAATGTAGTGGTCGGAGAAAGCAAATAATTTAGTGGTGTGTTTTAATTGACTGACGGCCACGCGCTCCTCTGTCACATGCCTGCTCTGACCTGCACCCACATGACAGTTCTCTCATAACTTAAGCTGGTGCTGCTGAGCCTGTATGAATAGCCGGAGAAACTACACCACCCCGCACCTCCCACACAAACTTCATCAGGAGGAGCTCTTTTATCAGCAGCTTTCCACAGCATTACCTGAAGATGGGCATGCTTTATATGTAAAGTAAAATTGAGAGAAGTGGCAAAGCCTTAATTGGCGGCATTTTTGACTTGTACCTCTGGTAGATTTTTAGTCTAGAGGAATTTCATCCCAGCCAGAACCACCTCAGCTTGAGAGTTTGTTTCTTCTCTCAGCAACGAGTGAAGGTGTGGATAGTCATTGTTCCACAAAAGGCGTAGAGCATTTAGTTTACCTTTGCGAAAGAAATAACCATTTGTATCACAACCTGATACACTATGCAGTCCAAGCAACTAGGAACATTTGGGACCGAGCATGGTGGTAGATGCCTTCACATCGATGACCCGGCCGTCAAAACGTTTTGAATGTATGTAGATTTTTCCTGTGGGTTTTTTTTCTGAATGAAGTAAATCAACAGAATCAAAACATCAGTGTCATTAGTTGTAACGAAGACATGTTTTGCCCCATTTGAATTTTTTTCTAATGCAGAGCCGACCATTGTAATGCCAGCTTCTTCATGGTCATAATCTCTGTACCGTTCTCCAGTTATTTCTATCTCTTCTCCCATGGTACATTTTGAGAGGAGTTTAAGAAAGACTTTCTTGTTGGTGGTGCTCCTCATGATTTGTTCTCGTGGCGGGAGTGTTGTCGGGAGCTTAAGCTTATATGCAGGGGGAGTATTAGCACCCTTGCGCTCATGACTCTTGGGAGAACCAACAAGGTAACGATCCAATAATTTTGTGGGATGACATTGCAAGTGATGGGTGATAGTTAGTCGTGCCAATGCGCAAACACGGACCCATACTTTCTGCAATAACGGAGACTGCACCATTCTGTGGCCATGCAATGTGGTACAGCAGTGCATTCCCGTCAGCTATCTCTAAATCTGGAACAGGTTGATCTGTGATGTAAATTGCAAGCTTTGCCGTCAGTAATGATTTGTTACCCTCCCTAAGGTCCCCATATTGGTAAATGAAGGAGGCAGGCTTTGCACACAGCTCATGGGACTGCATGATAGAGTCTTCAACTAATATTTCTGACCAATAAGGATTGTGCGCTTGAAGAATGAATCAATGTCATAAGCAGTTAGTTCGCCTAATTTGACTCCCTTCTTCAGCACCTCTTGATGGATGTATATAACCTCTGAGGCAGTTTCGTGCCAATTTCAAGGTAGTTGTGTGAATTAACATTTTTACTAGCAGTGCTGCCATTGACAACATTCTGCAAGGGAGAATCTTGAGGCAGTGTAAGTGGGTTGGCATGACTATCAATCTCACCATATCAATTTCCCGCCTTTTCGTTCCCTCCTCTTTGTTTCGGGAAATTAATGAGTGCCTCAGTAGTTTCCATTAAGTCAGTGGAATTTACTGATGTGGAGTGATTACCAAGGATTGCATTTTTATTTTCAACAGACATGTTTACCATGAGCTTATCCATTCTCTGGAGTATAGGGTGAGTGACTACCCACTCAGCTCATTGTTTGAGTGACAGTGTGCGTCACTTTATACCACTCCTACCCTTGTCATACCTAATCATGGTCTATTCTCCCAATTGATCTTGAAATACAGCATTTAACATTCCATCATTGTGTCGGCATGTCTGCCTTCTTCAGCTAGCTGTCCCATCTCATGTACATGAATGACTATATACCTGACATAATTCCAATGTCCAGCGATGAAAAAATATGGTAACATATCTCTGAGGCAGTAGTGATGCAGTCACCCTCTCGGTCAGCTCAAATATATTGGTGAACGATGGTGACTGGCTTGATAAAGCCATCTACCCACAACCTTCCGTTGATGACTCACTTGCTCCCTCTAAGGTAGAGGTCATGGCATCTTTAAATTTATTTTTTAGTGTCATCTAGATGCAGAGCATCAATCATAGCTCTGAGAACCAGACCAGAGGACACCATGCGGAATCCCCAAACAGCACGTGGCCAGTTCTTTCCATTTAGCATGTTTGGTATGCCCTTATACATTGGACTACTCGGAGATATTCTTCAAGACCTGACTCCTTAATGATAGTACAAATCGAGCCCAGGAATGAGGACAGGGTGTGCATGGCTCCAGGTCGCATTTCAAGGTTTGACCACCTTTTTGGATCCGACCACATGATCTGCATGGCAAGTTTGTATAGTTACATATCAGCTGCAAGGAAAATTTGCTTCATTTCCAAGTTATTCAGGAATTCCCCGTTGTAGGTCATGCTTGTCAGGACAGTATCAACGTGGGTTGGTGGGCTATCAATCAGAGGGTCATAATGATATTGTGTCGCAGAAAGAAGGGTGGCAGATTCAGAAGATTCGCGAGCAATTTGAGACATGCATCCTCCCCATTCAACTCCTTATTCTCAAGACTTTTCACTATGCTAGTGTTTATCAACCACTTAATAGCCTACTTTTGTGCTCGTTCTACACTTTGTTGCACAGCATTAATCTCTGAGTTTGACCAGAGGTCCTGGTCAGACAATGTCTGACCAGGTTTGATACTATTGGGTATAGGTTTTTTGGGATGTGTATGGTGGAGTAAAGGAATTGCACAGTTTGAAGAAATATCTACCTTTGCAGCTTCTTGTTTGGGCAGACGAGGTACACTCATGTCACGAGCATTTTTTTTATCAGGAAGCTACTCTCTAATATATTGGATTTTACCGGTGTTAGTAATATGGTCTTCATCATACTCCATGTCAGTAGCTGGAATATTGACACGTGCACACAAATCTGAGGTGGTAACAGCACTGCAGGAACTGACACTGCTAGAATTCTCCACGAATTCGAGTGCCATCAGATGGGTTTCACGACGCCCATTTGGCGTGAACACCACCAAATCAAAGTTATCAAACCGTGCTAAAATCAGACCATTCACAACTGGAGGGGGGTCCTGGGACAAGAGCTGTTTCTATTAACGGAAGAGTGCTGAGGACTGCTTAAACTTATGTAAACACAACTATGAAGCTCTTGTAGCATCTCCTTGGACCCAATAAGGTGATATAGTTTGATAGCATAGCCCAATGTTACTTGGTTCTAGCATCCTGTGACTAAATGTTGGATTGAATTGGATAAGCAGACAGCTTTCTTAGTGACCTTGCCTTTTCATACCAGTTGACCTTGACCTTTCTATGTGACCTTGACCTTCAATTGTATTATTAATGCCAAAAACTGATTCACCAGGTATTTCATACACGAAAATGAGGTATTATATGTTGCTCTGTCATAAATAGTAACACAAATATGAATTGATAATAGTAGCCGGCGGCCATTTTGGATTTTGTTAAATTATGCAAAATGCTCAACCTACCACAAATTGCGCCACGTGGATTGTTAAAGTAGACTATCTCAGCATATCAAAACAGCAAAAAAACTTTGGGGTTTCCAAAATGCAAGGTGGAGTAACAATTGGCCATATGGCAACCTGACTATGAAGGAATGAAATGAATCGGGCTTTAGGCCACCTTTGTGCACATATAGGCTAAACTGGGCCAGGAGAACCTCCTGAGGATGGTGAGATGATTGAGATGACACTGTCCTCCAGACACAGGATTCGAAATTCTAGCCCTGGCGGTCTGAGGCCGAGCACGCTACCTCTCGGTCACGGAGGCTCCTCACGGGAACCGAACCCCGAACTTTGGCGTGAAAGGCAGAGGTGCTAACCACTACTCTAGGGCCCCCGCCCTACACCTGAAGAGCTCTATAGTGTTGGGAGCTACTCTAGATGGGTTGTGAAGAACTTTAAATTTACAAAGTTTTACACCTAAAAATAAGCCAAACATGAATAATAATTTGAATACATTCCTTTAACGAAGGAGTGTTATCTGATAGTCTAGTTGACTTTTTTATTCCCATTATTTTAATTCTGATTTTAATTTCTATTCTTTTTATTATACCTATTCCAATACAGCATCATTCACCATGAATTTTTTTTTTGTATATTCTAGATGAGCACCAATTACAATAAATAAATCTGTCCTGTGCAAAGGCCTGTATATCCATAAAAACGTTGCTAGCCGCTGGATTAAAATGGTGAATAAAATGACTACTAGAAGCATATCAGCCAGCTAGAAATATCACCATCTAAAAATAGGACATGTCATTTTAATATGGAGGATGTTTAACACACTTATTATTCATATTGTATAAGTTAGGCTACAGGTGATGAAAAATGTTTTTTATCTAGCTCCTAACATTATAGCTTTAAGTAGATCTATAGATAGGGATCCCTGTATGAGCTTTGTTTTCAGATCAAGAGATCGACTAGACTGTTTAACTCTCCCTTGCAAGCCTGAATTTACCATTGAAATCTCCATCCAGCGCAAATATCGGCAATTCTTGACTGAGTGGATAAAGATGACTTGAAGTGGTTAAACAATAACGAAAATTGGCATAATAATATTAAATGTTTTATTTAAATTTCGTTTTAAACCATTCAATACGGTAGACGGAATTAAATTTCTAGGGGTGCACAAAGGATGTTTTGAGACATCCTGAGTGATTAAAAGGTTCACAGCTTCACTTTGAAGTCTTAATTGCTGCTGTAATCTACTATAGTGGAGATATCACAGTCGGCCACTTCTGTCGCTAGTCATGATCAGTGATTTAATTATTTTTTCTTGCCCCCCCCCCCCCCCTCAGAGAAATCGGGAAGGGTGGTTATGGTGATGCCTCGTATTTCTGGCCGTCCGTCCGTCTATAAGCATTTCATTCCCGAAGCAGATCTCAGAAACCCATGGGGAGATTTCATTTATTTTGTACACAAACATCCCTCAACTTTAATATGCCTGATATCTGGCAGATAGCTAAAATAAACAAAATGTGCAGTTTCAGGTAGAAATATGCCCTGGAAACTTTCAACTCGAATAAATTTAAAATGGCAGACTACCAACCATAATTAACCGTGCCAGATACCTATACAACATTACTATAAAACAAAATGTCCAGTTTCAGGGAGGCATAATGTCGACAAAATGTCAACTCTTATCAAATTCAAAATGGCCGACTATCGGCCATAATTAACTTTAAGGTCTCACCACCCTAAATAGGCCGAAAACCAGGGAGGTGTCTACTAATGATGGAATCATCACATAAAATATTTTTAATGCAGCTGTTCCAACCTCAAGTGAAACAAAATAAAATATATAGAAGTTATAATTTTGTGGATATTTAATAAGCACATGTTATCTTCTTTGTCGAGGATATCAGATATAACTGTTTGATGATAACCTCGCAGGGATACAGTGGGTTAAAATGATGTGTGTCTGTTCTGCGAAAGAGAGTACGGCTATTAGCCCAATTTGAAAAGTAGTGACCTTTTTACACGCTAGGGGGCGTAGCTCAAAATCTGTCTGGTGAGCATACCCATAGCGGGCTTGTTTTCGAAAAAGGACATCTCAAGCTTTATCCTGATATGTCACACTAAATATCTAATAGGTTTTAAAGTGGTGAAATCGGCCTGCGGAATTGAGGCAGTTGTGTTTCAATGGGACTGGCATTTGGGGTGGTGAGACCTTAAAGGGACTCAATCATACTAAAATCGTCAAAAAATCGGTGATTTAATTTTAGCTTTTTCATATGACCATATGATGTAAACATGTCCATAGACTAAAAGTAAAAACTGCAAAAGTTTTTTAATTTTTGTGCTGCACATTTACCCACATTTCTTATTTTGGACATGCATGTCCCATGTGAATTACCCCCACAAAAGACGCCATCATATCTTCCTTTTGTTGGCCGGCCCCGATGGCTTATTCGTATCGACTGGGGCTTGTAACCTGGAAGTACCAGGTTCGAATCCTGGTCGGGCCGGATATTTTTCATCGTGGTTGTGCATATACAGTGCTCCAAACTGTTCAAAGGCTTGGAGTGTACAGTGCTGCCTATGGTACTGTGCAATATAATAAAGAGCCCTTGAAGTCATTCGAAATAAGAGTAGGGCATAGTCCCGGTTTTGGGCTTCTTTCTGTTGCGATATTGCCATGATTGTGCAGAGAGCGATGTAAAGCAATATTCCTTTTGTCACATTCATTCATCAATTATAAGTATTTTATTGCAAGGTTTACACTTTAATTTGTGCTTTGACAACCAAACATAGACTGAACATTTTTCTTTACATTAAGCAACAGAAAGTTTGTAGTATATAATCCTAACCTGGCTTCTCATGTCCTACGGGATCCTGAATAAACTACTTTGTTACCTTGTTGTTACCTAACAGTATATACCCTTCATACACATGATCTCACCACCCAATACATGCCTGATATCTGGCAAGCCATGCCAGATAGCTAGACCATCACTATAAAAGAAAACAAGCTGTTTTAGGGAGGGATATGCCCTGAAAAATGTCAACTCGATCTAATTCAAAATGGCCAGGTTGAGGCCATCTATTGACTTTAATATGGGTGATATGGGAAAAAATGTGCCAGATAGGTCATGTAGGTAGACCATTACTAATAAACGAAATATGTGGTTTCAGTGAGGGATATGCCCTAAAAAATGTCAACTTGATCAAATTAAAAATGGCCGACTTGCGACCATCATCAACTCTAATATATGTAATATACATGGCAAACCGTGCTAGATAGGTAGACCATCAGGCCTACTGTAAAACAGAATATGAGAGTTCATGGGAAGGATGTTCACTGAGAAATGTCTATCACTCAGGCTGGGCGGGGAATTATGGTGGTTGGCTGGCCTCTTGTTTCACTTTTGTTATTGGTACATTGAGTAGTACATTAATGACTTTTGGAACCCTAATCTGACATGTAGGTTAAATCGTCTTTATGCTAGAATGACAAACAAGGGAACAGATGAGGTCTAAGGCCGCGTATTGGTATTAAACATTTACAACCGACGTCACTCTATGATGTGTAGTATCAAAATCGGTAGGTCTAGTAGATATAGCCATAATTATACACATGTTATTAGTTATATATACATATCGCTAATCCGTTTATTAAATATCAAAAAGATAGCATAATGGGGAATTGAAAATGTAAATTAGACTTTAAACGTCAGCAAAACATGCACCAAAATAGAGCATACAATCTGGTATAATTTAATTACAGAAAAGTGACCTTGAAGGTAACAAGCCGGGCAAGCAAGAACAACTATTAACGTCGCCTCCTTCCGTGTCAGATGTACTTATTGTTCCCCCACCGATTTGGTAAGTCATACACATTAAATGTTGTGCGTTCCAGCTGAAGTTCCATATTTGCCACTCATTTTGAGTGGTGTTATCATATTAAAATACTGTCAGTAGGAGATTTTCTGCTGAATTGACAAAATATTTTTTGTGATAGGGATGATGATGAAGAAGAGAGTGAGCTTGGTGATGACGAGTTTGGACCGCTGTCAGAGAGTGATATGAGAGAACATGTTAGAAAATGTATGGAGAGACGACCCACTCATGTAACATTTGGTGGCAGACGTCCATCTGCTGGAGTTACCAGCGGGAGAGACAGTAAAAACAAAAATCGAAACAAGTCAAGCTGAGACTACATGATTTACATGAAATACAGTGTTTTTTTCTAATTCTCCACTGTGAACAAAGACTGATAATGCCCATTTTTTGGACTGAGAATAACTCCAGTGCTCATAACTAGATTGCATAGCAAACTAGAATACACAGCAAACTATGTTATAGTACCGGTAACTCTAACAAATATTTTAAAAGTGAAAAATGTTGTTTTCAGCAATAAGAACTGAATGTCTTTGTACTGTGACATAACAATTCGAAGTAGTTTTACCTACCGGTACCTGTGTTGGCGGGACAAAAGTAAATGTGTGTAAAAATCCTTGAAATTAAAAATTTAGATAATGTGTAGAAAGTTTTTATTGTCGTATTTTCATTTTAATATTATGTCTCTTCAGTTACATTTTCATATTATGTCTCTTCAGTTACATTGTTAGTTAAAGAATGAGCAACTATAAATATTCCATTTATGACCCATCTGCACATGCACATGACATATTTTGAAGTGCAGAGATGCAATTTTGGTCGATTTTTTTCAACATTTAAAAAAATAAAGTTAAATATGATAATCTAAATTTACCTTTTTTAATATCAACTTCTCTGTGTTATGTTTACATTTCTCGATAAAGATATATTCTAACAGTTTTTGATTACATAATCACAAGTCTATTTGTATTCTTTTAAATATTGCATTAGCAGCATTATGCCACATCAAATTAATTTTATGGTCGACAAATTTTTGGACTGACAACTAGCAGCAAGCTTAGTAAAAATTGAATTTAAAATGTATTACTTCATAGCGCATTTTACAGGCGAGTGACTGCTAAGTATACATATGAGTGCATATGATAATAATATATACCTGGTATATATATATATATATATATATATATATATATATATATATATATATATATATATATATATATATATATATATATATATATATATACAGCTATGTAGCTATAAATAAATATGCTTGTTTTAATAAGTGGGAGTTTGAGTACCGGTAGGCTTTACTAAAAAAAAAAGGTTGATACACTTCAATCACAAGTGGCGATTAATTAAATAACTATTCAACACACTTGAACCACAAGTAGCGATTGAATAAATATTTAATTAAATAATTATTTGATTTATTAATTTCAACGAGCGGCAAATCTGTGGACCATAAAATTATTTTGGTGTAACCCGTCTCTTTTTTTGATGTGTAATGTTAGCGACTATGTACAGATGTCTCACTTTTGCACCTACATATGTATGTACAAGGTTTCATCTCTTAAGTATTTTCTATTAATGCTGTTAATGTTTGTATACAATTAATTTGCAGCAAAGGCATATTATAATTAGACCAATTTGCATGCATTAATATGTTCTATAAATATTATCAATACAAAACTATACACATGGATTGTGTATTTACTGTTTGAGTTATTGAGATTACTATAAACTCTCACTGACAGTAAATTTGAAAAAAAAAATTAAATAAACAATAGCTTAGCCTATATCATTCATCAATTAGGATTTTTTTTTAAATGTGAAATACTTAGCAACAATTAAAGTCTAATATTCTTTCAAGCCTTTCATTGATAAAAATACAACTTAAATCCATAGAAATAAGAAGGAGCATTAGTTCAAAAATACATTTATTTATATTTCACAAATTTTTAAAAGTTTAATAGGTTTTCTGTTTGCTGAGTACTCTTGCTGTCTGTGGCTCAAATCCATGAGTAAGGAGGAGCATAACAAGTCCCACTAAGAGTATAAACCCGGACACGCTGATCAATGTCACCCGAGGTATAAACATGTCATCATATATTACATAGTCAAGCTGGTCAAGGTCCTCTCCTCTTGGGAAGAACCATAGAATGATAGTAAGTAGAAGGGCGACAAGGACAGCTGCAATACCAGCATATGAGATCGCTCCCTGTGATCTAGAAAATGCCACACACATAAACAGACTTATTATCCAAATAGTAGCCAAGATGACAAGTCCAACACCCACACCACCAATTGTAGCCATCCCTAGTGTATTACCGGAAGTAGAAAATCTCTAAAAAAATTCTTCACTTGTCTGTAGTTGTTATATACCTTTGATATGTAGAAGATGATCACTTCTTTATCTCAGCTATGATAATTTCACCTACAACAGATAAAAAGCAAGACATGTTGACATTGTTTATCTTTCAAACATGTGGAGAATAAGCCTCTAGTATGTGTATCTATAGTGAGCAGCAATCTTTAACAAGTATTGAAAGATAAATACTGTCAACTGAGATATTGGTCACTTTGGATATCTCACGCCTTTTTTGAATGGTTACAAAATTTAAGACTACATGCAGTAGTCATGCGGACATCAATATTTTTTGTCTTGATGTTAACACCAGTAGGCTAGCTACCCCTGGAACGGTACAGTATCACATTGTCATTGACACTGATGGTGTCAGTGGTTGTCAATTCACAATATATCGCTGCACAGCATCGTCGTAACCAGATAGTGGCTGGCATCAGCATCTATAGTAACGTTTGTCTATAGATATCTATCAGTATCATAGCTAAGATTTCAGCCCTCGGTCAAGCACAAGGGTCAGCCACTGCTGGGGTATCAGTATCAGACAGGCCCTCCGGAAATTTTGTCAAATTAAAAAAAGGATGCATTTCGGAATGATTTCCTGCATTCTAATGTAGGCATATTTGCCAATTGTTCATCTGAAAAAGCCACTCTACTACCCCATCTCCCCCACCCTGAGGCCCTGTCATTGTCAAATCAATGGAAATTAGCGAATTGTGCCTGCCCAGGCGATGGGGAAAGAGTTTCTATTGTACCCATCTGTCATTCATTTATTACATTTTATCACCCATACTGAATGACGGGAACCTTTATTATCGCCAGGGGGGTACAAAAGAAACTCTTCCCCCCCCCCCCTCAGAAAAATATCATCACCTTATGTAGGCCTAGGCCAGGGGTTTCCTTATGATTTGGTGATATAGACTACTGACTAGTATACTGAGACTGAGTGAGAAACAGTGCCCAATATTGGCAATAACTGTATTATAACGTTATGCCTTAGGCTTTTAGCCTTAGTCTGAGTTAGACGTTAGTCGTTAGATTGTTATCATTGTCATTGACATTGTATGATTGTATGAGAAAACCTTTGGAAATCAAACATTTCCCCGGGGCCGGGCCCCTCGACCCCTTTACAGTAAAATATTTTTTCCATGTTAAATTTTAACCCCCCCCCCCCCCCTCACTGAAAAGCCAGATTCGCCCCCTGATTGCTGATTTATCAGTCAATTTTAAATCAATTTTCATGAAATTTTGCAAGCACTCTTTTCAACTATTCCAGCGCCTACCCTGAAAATTTCGTGAAATTGGAATTAGTATTTCAAAAGTTAGACCATTTGACATGTAGTGGAATTTCGTGAGTGAAGATGATAGCGTGCAATGGGTTTATAGAGGAGCGTCATAATTCGCAAAAACTACATGTCAAATGTTGAAATGGTCTAACTTTTAAACTACATAATATTTGCCGTAAGACTAGAAAATAACGCTTGTCAAATTTCATGAAAATCGGATGAAAATTGCTTGAGCAATGAGCGAAAAACATGCAACGCGAAAGTGACCGATTTAAAGTGACTTTTACTATAACTGTTAGTGTTATACCAGGATTCACATTCACCGTGGTGGATGAATTTCGCCGATTTCTCCGTCAATTCTCAATCAATTTTCATGAAATTTTACACACACTATTTTCCATATGTGTCGTGACTACCCTGAAAGTTTCGCTGAGTTTTGATAAGTATTTAAAAAGTTAGACCATTTGACATGTAGTAAATAAATAAAAATGTTGCCCTCTATAAAGCCATTAGCTTCGTCTCAGGATTGTATTACATGTCAAATGGTCTAACTTCTACAATACTACTCAAAACTTCGCGAAATTTTCAAGGCAGTCACGACATGAATGGAAAATAGAGTGTGTAAAATTTCATGAGAATTGGTTGAGAATTGACTGAGAAATCCGCGAAATTCAATAATCCTGGTTGCTGAATTTAATGTGAATCCGACTATAGTGTTAGAATTTAGATACAATTTTATCTATTCTAATTTCTAGGCGAGCGATAATATGAGAATAAATAGATGCGTCCATAGCAACTGCTAGATTGTTGTTCAAATAATCAATGGAATTTTATTAAACAAAAATGATAGATTAAAAAAATTGTTTTCAGATTACGTGAGCGTACATTATGGGAATTTGCCATCATTAATGATGACAAATTAGTGAATTAATCTTTGTGCAGCAGTCGCGACCCAAGAAAAAACATGTCCAGACACAAATTAATTTGAATTCTACTCGCTAGGTGGCAAAATAACGACCAGAGACTTTTCGCGCCTTAGACGCTTTGACTTTTCGCTCCCGTTGTTCACACAAGCGCCCACTATAATATAATATGAATAGGCATTGCCTAGCCCTAGAGAGAGCTCGCTCCCATGATACAAATTAATATGAATAGGCATGCCTAGAAAGCGAGCGGAATAATTATTATGAACTAAAGTAGGGGTTCATGTAATGACATAGGCTATAGGCCTAAGTATAAGTCAATGTAACGTGAGGATAACGTGTAGGCTAGACTACACAACAAATGGCAGGCCCTGCCGCAGGGTGTTGAGCGATTCATATATTGTCGGAAGGCCCAGGCCGCCCACTTGCGAGCTAGCTAAAGTCTAAGCCAAACAAAAAACATTGGGCCCTGCAACACTGAGTTAGATTACACTACTATTTACAAAATGTAGTGTTATCTACATCGTCAGAGTCTAAAAAAATAAAAACGGAAGCAGATTTTTTAGATGTCGTCCAAGTATGTTGTTGAACTAGACTAAACTAACTGTCAGTGAGTTTGGACTTAAATAACTTTGTAAGGGAAATGTTCTCGCAGGGAATTTTTCTACTCGCTAGGTGGTGTATACATTCATATCGGCGATAATGTGGGACGTTGACGATAGATTTTTTCCTGTAAGTATGTGGGGATGACTGAACTTTGACCTCAACAATACCAATCAGGAAACAAGATGTCAGCGCCCATGAACACAGACGACGAAATATTCAATCTAACACTGTAAACATTAGACTTTGGCCTTTCCTTGCTGACACCCGTTGCTGTAAGAGCTCGCTCGCTATAATATGAATAGGCATGCCTAGAAAGCGAGCGGAAATTATTATGAACTAAAGTAGGGGCTCATGTAATGACATATGCTATAAGTATAAGGCAATGTAACGTGAGGATAACGTGTGGGCTAGACTACTAACAAATGGCGGGCCCTGTCGCAGGGTGTTGAGCGATCCATATATTGTCGGAAGGCCCAGGCAGCCCACTTACGTGCTAGCTTAGGTCTAAACCAACTGGGTCTAAAGCAAACAAAGAAACAATTATATGGACCTGCAACACTGACTGAGTTAGATCACACTACTATTTACAGAAATGTAGCGTTATCTACATCGTCATTGTTTACATCGAATCTTGGCTTGACAAGGATACCACTACCAGTGAAATTTTCCCTCCTGAATACCAAGTTTTGCGTAAAGATCGAAATTCGAAAGCCCGAGGAGGAGGAGTCTTTATTGCTGTCAGAAAACATTATGACATGACCCTCCTCCCTGATTTAGAAACCAACTGTGAAATTTTATGGGCTAAAGTTCAGATATCGGCATCAAAATCTTTAACCCTCGGGTGTTTTTATAGACCTCCTGACTCCAAAATTAGTACTTCAGAAGAACTTGTGAAATCTTTAGACCTCATGCCAAAAAATTCAAATCAGACCATTGTCCTGGGAGGTGATTTTAACCTGCCTGGTATTGACTGGGACAATGGAGTAGTAAATCCTAAAGCAGCAAACAAATCACAATGCGAGCTGCTTTTGTCAAGCCTAGATACACATGCCTTGGCCCAAATTCATAAAGAACCAACTAGAGAAGAAAATATTTTGGACCTCCTGATCACAAATAAACCTGGTTTGATAAAATCTTCTCATAGTGTACCTGGAATCTCGGATCACTGTGCTGTTGTGACCGAACTGGATATTGACCCACCCTACCGTCGTACAAAACCCCGCCCAGTGCGTCAGTTCAAAAAGGCTAATTGGGAAGCTATCAGGCAACAAATTAGGAGCTGCTGGACCTCCTTTTCAGAAAACAGTCCCAGCTGTTCTGTTAATGAAAATTGGTTGAAACTTAAATCCATCCTAAATCAATGCCTGAACAAATTTATACCAACTAAAATGACGTCCCCTCGGGAAAATCTACCTTGGCTATCCAAATCACTCCTTGCATCTATTCGGAAAAAAGCATCTTTATATAGCAGAGCCAAGCGTACGAATAAAGCTGACCTTTGGGCAAAATATAAATTATGTAAACGGCAGACCCAGCGTGCCATCAGGTCTGCCAGGTGGTCTTTTTTGAAAAACAAACTTTCTGAATCATTAGAACAAAAAAATTCAAAACCACTCTGGCGGTATATTAAATCTAAACGTCAGGATGGAAATGGTGTCTCTCCCTTGAAGGAAAACGGTCAGCTGCATTCAGATAGCAGACGTAAGGCCGAAATACTAAACAACCAATTTTGCTCAGTTTTTACCTCGGAAGACACCACGAATATACCTAAATTAACAGGACCACCGAATACTGAAATGCCTAAATTCGAAATTACCGTTCAAGGTGTAACTAAATTACTTGAGGGTTTAAACGGCCGAAAGGCATCTGGACCGGACGAACTCCCGAACTTAATTCTGAAGAATGCTGCCAACGAAATATCTCCCTTTCTTAAAATTATTTTCGACCAATCTCTACAGACGGGCAAAAAACCAGATGACTGGGTGGAGGCTAATGTTGCCCCAGTCTTCAAAAAAGGAGATCGGCACTCTCCGGCAAACTACAGGCCGATATCCCTCACATGTGTTTGTGCCAAATTACTCGAACACATCATTTGTAAACAAATTATGTCCCATTTTTCGGAAAACAAAATTTTAACACCTGTACAGCATGGCTTTCGATCAAAACATTCATGCGAAAGCCAGCTTTTGATTACAACTGATGAATTTATTCAAAATTTTGAAAGCAAGACACAAACAGATGTTGTTGTCTTGGATTTTAGTAAGGCCTTTGATGTTGTCCCCCACCAACGCCTCTTGCACAAACTTGACCACTATGGAATTCGGAGAACAACTCTTAATTGGATTCAAAATTTTCTGACCAATAGAACCCAAAAAGTAGTAGTTGATGGCAGCTCTACAGAATCAGCTCGCGTGAGGTCCGGTGTGCCCCAGGGTACTGTTCTCGGACCCCTACTCTTTTTGACTTATTTTAATGACCTCCCTTCCACGGTCTCTTCGCAGGTTCGTCTCTTTGCAGATGACTGCCTCCTGTATCGCCCGATAAAATGTCGAGCAGATCAGGAGCAGCTGCAGAGAGACCTATCTGCGTTACAGGACTGGGCAGATCGATGGGGGATGTGTTTCAACCCCTCGAAATGCTCGGTCCTGAGGGTGTCCAGGCCGAAATCAAAAAACCTGGAATTTGAGTACACCCTTAAAGGTGAAACACTAGCGAACGTTTCATCAACACCATATCTTGGTGTTTGCCTTAGTGAGACCCTGGAGTGGGAGGCCCACATTAACAAAATTACAAGTAAAGCAAATTCCACTCTGGGCTTCCTTCGGAGGAACTTGAAGGCATGTCCCCCTAAACTAAGGGAGACTGCCTATTTCTCCCTGGTCAGATCGTCTTTAGAATACTCTTCAGCAGTTTGGGACCCCTTTAGACAAAAAGATATTGATAAATTAGAAAAAATTCAAAGATCAGCAGCAAGATTTGTCACCCAAAATTATAGACAAACAGCCAGTGTGACATCTCTCATTCAGAACCTGGGCTGGACTGATTTGAAAACAAGACGTAAAAATTCTAGACTTGTAAGCATGTTCAAATTTTTAAATGAGCTAGTCGAAATTCCTATCAATGACCGTTTAATCCCAGCGGACAGAAGAACACGTGGTGGGCACAATCAGGCCTATAAACATCTTAGAGCTAACACCACACTGGGACAAAATTCTTTTTGGCATCGAACTATCCCTGATTGGAATTCTCTTCCGGCAGCTGCCATAGAATCAAAAACTGTGGCAGCGTTCAAGAGTCAACTGGTTGACTAAATCCACCAGCCCTTTCCCCCCTCCAGCCTGATACTCCAAATAGGAGGTGCTGCTGGATATAATTTCAGTTCAAAGTTTAAAAAGAACAAAAATTAATCTTATGAAAATACGATTGCCGAAATATAGACTGATCTGCCAATACCTCCAATTTGATGAGTCGTAGGGGGAAATGTTCATGCGGCTATAGTGATACACATCAACTGTCCTACCCACTCGCTAGGTGGTACCACAATCAAACTGAGCGATAAAACGGGAAAAGTACGATAGGAATATCTGTCTCAGCATGATGCCAGTGAGGTTGAACTTTGACATCTGAACAGTAAATAAACAAGCAAGATGTCAGCGCCCATGAACATGATCAGAGGCATGTTGGACCACGAAATATCAGTCCTGACACTGTGCCTGTGAGTGTTAAAAATCAAATCTAATTTTGCTAGTCACTGACCACACGCGTTGCTGTAAGAGCTCGCTCCCGCGAGCTTGGGCCCTTCGGGCCCCAGCTCGCGCGTCCGCTCGCTAATATGAATAGTCATGCCTAGAAAGCGAGCGGAAATTATTCTGAACTAAAGTAGGGGTTCATGTAATGAGTCTATAGGCCTACAATAAGTATTAGTCAATGTAACGTGAAGATAACATGTAGGCTAACAAATGGCGGCCCTGCCGCAGGGTGTTGAGCGATCCATATATTGTCGGAAGGCCCAAACCGCCCACTTGCTAGCTAGCTAAAGTCTATACAAAACAAAGAAGAAACATAGGGCCCTGGGACACTGATTTCAGTTAGATTAGTTATTTACACTACTATTTACAGAAATGTAGTGTTATTTAAATCGTCAATGTTTAAAAAGAAGAAAATGAATCTGATGAAAATACGAATGCCGAAAATTAGACTACTCTGCCAATAGGTCTACCCACAATTTGATAAGTCGTAGGGGGAAATGTTCATGCGGCTATAGACTAGTGATACACATCAACTGTCCTACCCACTCGCTAGGTGGTACCACAATCACATGGGCGATAAAACGGGAAAAGGACGATAAAAATATCTGTCTTAGTATGAGACCAACAGAAGCTGACCTTTGACATCTGAACAGAAAATAAACAAACAAGATGTCAGCGCCCATGAACATGATCAGAGGCATGTTGGACCACGAAAAATCAGTCATAACACCTTGTCTGTGTCTGTAACCTGGGTTAAAAATCAAATCTGACCACACACGTTGCTGTAAGAGCTCGCTCCCGCGAGCTGGGGCCCTTCGGGCCCCAGCTCGCGCGTCCGCTCGCTATTATATTCATATGCACCGGAATATTCTGTGATAATCATGAATATACATCCACATGGTCATGGTATGAAAATATCCCTGAAAATATATAACCTGGACCTGGCATTAGGCCTAGCCTGGCATTGCCATAGCCTCATAGGCATGATACCTACAGTGGTACTGCAGTAGTCTAGAATAGTGATAGTATTGCATTCATTAATAAAATATGCAGTTCACTATACCAGATGATAAATTATGACGTCATAGATTGACGTTATTTCATTCATGAATTCCAGTAAAAATACAATACAGTTGGGAGACTATAACATTATAGATTCAGCCTGAGTTGAATAGCCATGACTACAACACCATGAACAAACCATAGTAATAATTTAAAAAATAACTGCCTTCTGTAATTTTGATTGGTATTAAAAAAAATTGTGCTGTGAGACTACAATGATGACTAGATTGCCACTACCCACTTTACTCCCGGTTGCGCACGCACCCACTTGCACTGTATTTTAGTTCCTGTTAAATTATGACGAAAATAGTCAGCAGGCAACACTGTGAAGTCTGTGGTTGTAGTCCCTACCATTATGCCGCACCCTGCGCGCAGTAGGCGCGCAACGGGAGCGAGCTATTATAATTCTGTGAAACGCAGTGATGTAACTCGGTGAAAACAAGGTTATATGAGACCCCTCCCCATACATCATTGTATTAGCCAGCTCGGTGAAAACAAAGGAGGTCAAGGTCATTGAGTTTCACAAAATATATTGACTTCTATAGCATCAGTATCTTTCAACAATATTGAGACTCAGTATTCGACTGGGTTGTTTTGGTGTAGCACTTTTTTTGGTGCAGCACTTTTTGTATTTGAGTGGTCTTACACCCAAATTCGTGCAGCAAATTATTGCACCCATTTAAAAAGGGTGCACAACGGTGCAGTAAAGTCACGTGGTCAGTTCAACTATAATCTACGGACGTTATTGGCTGTCGCATTCTACAATCTACCTTTTTCAAATCGTATTCTGCTGGTACAGCACTTTTTGTCCATGTCCATTGCGCAGGAGCGTGTGGTGTAAATTACTGTAATTGATTTGCACGCAAAATGCCCAGTCGAAAAGGCCTAATGGCGCGACTAAAATCGGTATTCAGTGGGAAGTTCCATAGTCGGAAAAGGAGATCATCATATGACGGTCGATGGATGCGCAGATTAAGGTGGTAGGTCCAATGTAAAAAGGTGTGTTTTTCATTTTGTTCTGAAAGATGGTGACTGATTCTGCTTTACGTAATTCAAAAGGCAATTTATTCCACAAGCACGGTGCCGCAACCACGAACGATGAATGGCTGTAATTTCTTTTTTTTACCACTGTCCAGGATGTAATAACTTAATTCGTACTTTTGGATTTCAGTGTTTGCTGGCGTTTTTCGAAATGCAGTAAATCACTGAGATATGAGGGAATACCCATGAATAGTGATTTATATGTCAGAAGGTTCAGTTTAAATTTGATACGCGATGTAATAGACAACCAATCATGCAGTGACTTGAGCAGGGGCCTAGATTCTGAATACCTACGGTAGGCCTACTTGACCTGGTCACTACTCGGGCAAGGCAATTCTGTACACGCTACAAACTTGTTTTTTGTTTTTCGGAACAACCAAACAGCAACGAATTACAGTGGTCAAGGCGACTGCTCACTAGAGCATTGGCTAGAGAAATTGCCGTAGCTTTATTCAGATGAATTCGAATACGTCTAAGATCGCGAATATGGTAGAAAGCTGTTCTACAAACATTCGAGACATGTTTCTTGAATGATAAAGCTTGATCAAAAGCCACACCCAGGTTTCTTATGGAGTCTATTTCGGCAAATTTTGGTTCAGAAGTTCAACTGGGAAAAAATGAGCGACTTTCCTAAAATGAAATTTCAGCATGTTTGGGTTCATACAGACCTGGATTGCCAGCATACAATTTTGTACAACAATTAAAGACTGTGTTATATCTTCTGCAACGAAAGATATGTATAGCCTATGTGTGTGTCATCAGTATAAAGGTGATGCTTAAGAACAAAAGCTGTTATTGTTGAACTGAGAGGAGTAGTAGCCTAGATACGTAGTAAAATGAAGTGGACTCAACACAGAGGCTTGCAGAACACCACACAATAACGATTGCAGAGTAGACAGTACACCATTAACTTTAACAAGCTGAGAACGGCCAGTTAGGCAGGATCGAGCCCAATGCAAAACCACACCATCAATGCCAAACCACTCAGTCAATCCATCGAGCAAGAGGTCATGATTGATTGTGTCAAAAGCCGAAGACAAATGCAAGAGCTAAGGAGCAGTGAGCTTGTGGGAACCTGTGGCTCATCGTTCGGGCTGGTTCGGGCGTCCCCAACCTTTGACGAGAGGCGGTGGCCCGCCTAGCCTCACTTTCGAATCACACCACATCAGACAATGTGCGTCACTTACTCCCAGGCCGTCGAGTCGAGCAGACGTCTCGGCTAGACTCAAGCGCCAAGCCGCTGGCTAGGTTGTCGCGTTCTGCGTGGAAATGTGTGCATTAACGTTACTACAATGTCTAGACTAAATAAATGATAGTGAGCTGGAAAACGATTTAACCAAGTTATTTGTGTTCCGTCGTCCCGACGGGAAGGGAGTTGAAGTGAGATGGGACTTGTTCCAATAATCCCCTATTAGTGACTAGCCCTACACTCACATTGGTGACCCTGACGTTTGATTGTACTCGCAACAGTGCTTTCACCGAGCAACACACGACGCAAAGCCACTGGTTTTGAGGATAGTTTCTGTAAAATTTAGGGGATTTTTTCCAAAGGTACGTGAAAATTGTAGGTCATAGTCAAATATGCCAGTAAGGATGAGTTGGAAAGATTATCCGGTGAGAGGCACGCGCGTTTCCGCTGGAAAACGGCGAAATTTTAATAATTTTGGACGATAACCACGTGATATCCATTTTTCAAGATGGCCGACACGGGGGTTCTTGCTTGAAATCAAACTAGAATCTCTTTGATTCATTCCTAATAAGTCAGAATTTTAAAATATTTCCCTCCTATTTATGCCTCTATAGGCGATTTAGAGGTGAATATTTTAAAATTCATTTTAAATCGTTGTACACCATAATTGGGTGATTCGATTTTTTACAGCCAATTCAAGAAATATCACTATGTTTCTTGTCTGAAAAACAAAAAAACAAGAAAAATTTGAACAAAATATCGCCTCGACTCAGAGAACTTTTGATAAGCCCTAAGTCTTATTTGGTCCATAAATACATTATTGTTAGGACCGTAGGTCAATATTTTATCATTACAATCATATTTCGTTTCAGCGGCAGCAGAAATATTTTACTATGTATAGGTGAGGTGGCCATTTTGCTGCAGGTGTCCCTAACATTAGCCCAATTGGCTGCCGTATAGCCGCACACGAACCCGCCAACCCAGCATTCATTACGAGGATCACCCCAAGCTTTCAGCTTGTCATAATTAGCATAAATTAAGCCGCCATCTTGGATCGATGGCGTGATTGACGAACCCTGCTCAAATGTCAAGGCCAACGCTGTCTGGAAAAATTATCTAGGCACTGCAAATTTTTTTTCAAATATTTTTTTCTCAATCCTCAAAGAGAGGCTGAATTCATTTTAGCATAAACTTCTTAAGTCCAAAATTATATTACACATTGTGTGATAGTTTTAATTAGAAATTCGATTATCTACTTTTCCGTACTTTCACGCTGACCTGCCCCCTGGCGGTCAGCGTCTATTAGACTAAGCCACGCGCCCGTGCTGGCGCGGCGCTTAGTTTATGAATATGCTAATGAGTTGAAGCATGCGGCCCCGCTGCACACGGCACTCGATTAACGGCGCGCCAACTCCTCTCACAGAGAACCAGCGACACGCTATCACACATAGGCCTACATGATATATATCACGTACGCCAGACACCGCCAGCTGCTGTAATCGGTGCGGCCACCGCTCACAAAGTGAGCGGTGGCCGACGGGCACCGGGCTACGCGCGATAATACGAATTGAAGCGAGCGATTGATTTCGACGTCACTGTGAATGATTTTTATGATGGACATTTTATTAAAAAGAAAAAAGATGTTTATTATGGGAAATATTCGTCAACGAAATTATACTATATAGTCTTTATAGACTGCTGTCAGTCAAGAGTTGAACAAAATAATTCCAAAATTTAGTCGAACTGTAGACTAGATAAATAATATAGTCGCACTCAGCCTATCGTCAAGAGAACGTAATTTTCTCATGATGGGGGAGTTGTAATCGTTATTTAATTAACGGGATATACGACTTGACAGTTGTGCTATCGTGACCATCTTGATGTTCCCATGTGTTTTTCAACTTGCGTGGAAAACTTTTCCACACGGGTCGATTTACCCAATACCATAGCATCATAGCTTAGAATAGCAATGTAGCATTTATTCTGGCATTCTATATACAGTTTGTGACCTACAATTTTCAAAATTTATATGGTAAATTAAATAGAAAGCAATATAAACGCAATTTCTGAGCAGAGACTTTTTCGACATTTCAGCAACCCCCGTATTCTGCAACATGTGACATAGCATGGATAATTCTCATAAATTACAGATTCAGCATGCATCAATACTTATTCACTAGTCTAGATAACTGTGCACACAGTTCTCCACGCAGGACGTGACAACCGCAATAGTTGGTATGTTCTAAATGCATACCATTTTAATAACGTTTGAGTATTGCACAGTAGCCAATAGGCCTGCAAACTCAAACGTTTCAATTTTTAAATAATTTCAATTAATAAAAATTTCAAGATGGCTACCAAATATGATAGCGAAGGCTTCGTGTCTACACCCCTCGAAGGACAAGGGGCTCGCCGTAAGGACACATATTTTCTGGCAAGTGAAGAAGACGAAGCTCACCAGATAACGGATGACGACGATCGGTATAGTCTCACCTGTGCGGCACTCTCCGGAGAGGTAGCGTCCGACGTCAGAGACGTGCTTCTGCAAACCTTCCTCACACATAAGTATGAGAGTCTCAAAGGCATCCTAATAGTGCGCCGAGGTCTTACTACACCCGAGAGAGTGAATAAAGTCATTTCAGGAGAGAAGATTGGCTCCAACATACCCTCCAGATTTCTCCGACGATTACAGAAGACGGCCAGTTTCGGTACGAAAGCTGTAGTTGGAAAGGCTGTTATACGGCAGGCCTTTATCAGACAGATGCCCACATCAATACGTGCCCACTTGGCCACACAGCCAGATAGTGCCTCGTTGGAGAGTTTGGCCATGTTGGCCGTCCGGGCACTTGCTTCCGATAACGACGTCGACGAGAGAAAACCGGGGGTTGTTGAAATCCAAGTAAGCGAGACCGGCAAGCTAGTAGGACTATTAGAAGACCTGTTTCGAAGGTTAAAAAAGTTAGAGACAGCGACAGCCGCAGAGAAGAGGAGGAATTCAGGATGTGCTCGGACAACCGACAATCGCTCCCCTAGGGCTCACTATGTACCCAACGTACAAGCAAAAGCATTTGTACCAAACAGACAAGGTTCTTTCACAAATATTAACGGAGATAGCTGTCCTAACGTACCGCCGCCAAACACAAAGCAAAATAATGCTACGCAACCTATCGATACGGCTAATGCACCTGTTTGCTACTATCACCAAACCTTCGTTGATAAAGCACGCACGTGCAGAGACCCTTGCGCGTTTTCTTTAAAACTGTTAAGCCAGAGCAAGGTAGCGACTCTTGCACCTGGCGAAATAACCGAGGCGTGACATGACTCTGCAGAAGCTACACTTCCCAAGTTATTTCCCTCCAAGTTATTGTACGTCGCAGACAAACGCAAAAAATGCAAATATTTAATTGACACGGGTGCAGCAGTAAGCGTCTTACCCAAGTCTTGCGCTAACAGGACTTCAGACGTTCCCTAGTTGCAGCTAACAATACTACTATTAATACCTACGGTACTATCAAACGCGTCGTCGACGTCGGCCTTAAACGTGACTATACGTGGACATTTATAGTAGCAAACGTTAAACAGCCCATTATAGGGGCAGATTTCCTCATACATTATAGTTTACTGGTGGACTTGAGAAGTCAGTGTCTAAGAGACATGAGAACCGGTTTAGCTATACCAGCTTCACTATCGTCAATTAAACCATTGACACTCAATAGAGTGGACACCGTCCATAATGACTACACAAAACTATTAGGTCAGTTCCCGGAACTGACTCGCCCTACGACGAATGGGAGAGACTGGCAAACACGGTATTACACACAAAATAGTGACCAAAGTACACCCTGTGTACGCGCGCCCATGACGATTAGCCCCTGACAAACTAGTCACTGCGAAACGCCAGTTCGATGATATGATAAAGTTAGGAGTTATCGAACACAGCGACAGTGAATGGTCCTCAGCGCTTCATATGGTCCCCAAGAAAAATGGCGACTGGAGACCATGTGGAGATTGAAGAAGCTTGAACGCTCAGACCGTACCAGATCGATACCCGATCCCTCACATTCAAGACTTTACGCAGCGTTTAGCTGGTTAGAAAATTTTCTCTAAAATTGATTTAGTAAGAGCGTATTATCAGATACCAGTTGAACCGTCCGATGTGCATAAGACAGCGGTTACCACACCTTTCAGTATTTTCAATTTTACAAGGAGACCGTTCGGTCTACGAAATTTCGGTCAAACTTTTCAACGTTTCATCGATCATGTCACACGCGGATTAGATTTCGTGTTCGTACATTTAGATGATTCATTAGTCACCAGCCCCGATCATAGTACCCATAAGAAACATTTTAAAATTATTTTTGCCTGTCTAGCCGAATACGGTATTGGTCTAGCCGAATTGGTCCTGAGAAATGTCAGTTCGGTACTACCGAGTTAAGCTTTTTAGGCCATCACGTTTGTTCAAAAGGAATTTCGCCGTTGCCCAGCGCAGTTGACGCCATAGTTAACGTCGCTAAACCCGAAAAGCAACGAGGGTTACGAAGATACTTAGGAATGGTAAATTATTACCATCGATTTATACCACAATGCGCGGCTAAGTTGACGCCGTTGAATACTTTACTGACTGCATCCAATGATGGTCATACGAGACTGTCACCGAAGTCTAATTTTGATTAAAGTGCAGATTCAGCATTTTCAGAGTCTAAGCAAATACTAGCAAACACAACCCTCCTGGTACATCCAGACCCTTCGGCCCAGTTGAATATCACGTGTGACGCTGGTGATTTTGCCGTAAGTGGCGTTTTGCAGCAGTATATAGACAATGTCTGGAAGCCACTCTCATTTTTTAGTAAAAAATTGAATCCTGTGGAGACATGCTACAGGGCGTTTGGCGGCGAGCTTTTGGCAGTGTATGCCACTATCAGACATTTTAGGCACAATTTAGAAGGCCGTAACTTTTTCATAAATACCGACCACAAACCTTTAACTTTTGTAATGTCATCAGTTACCGAATGCCCATCATTGCGACAAACCAGACAGTTGGCTTTTATAGCCGAGTTTATCACGGACATAAGATACGTGGAAGGCGAGACAAATTTCGTCGCTGACACGCTGTCACGACCGTCAGTGTCAGCAATCAATTACAAAGAATTAAGTGCAGATCAAGCCTTGGATGCGGAATTCACGAGATTGCAACATTCAACATTCGTCTACTATGAACTTTCAACTACTCAAGTCATTTGATAACCATTTGATTTGGTGCGACGTGTCAACAGGACACAATCGGCCGTATATTACAGAAACTTTTCAAAAAAATGTTTTCTCAAATTTACATGGAATATGTCATCCATCGCATAGGGCTGCAAAGCCCCCGATAAATATATGATTTGTATGGCATGGAATGAATATAGATATCGCTAAACTGTGCCGTTCCTGCAAAGGTTGTCAGACCGCCAAAATTTCTCGCCACAATAAGCCAGTTTTTGGCAAGTTCACCGAACCTACCAAGAGATTTGACCACGTACACATTGATATAGTCGGACCTCTGCCGTACGGTGACCGTTTTAGATATTTACTGACTTGCGTCGATCGTTTCACACGTTGGCCGGAAGCCATTCCTATTGTGGATATTCGACCCGAAACGGTGGCCGATGCCTTTTTCAGTGGGTGAAGAGCACATTTTGGGACACCCGCCACTATCACCACAGATAGGGGCGCCCAGTTCGAATCAAAATTATGGGATGGCTTATGTAACCAATTCGGGATAGTAAGAAATCGCACAACGAGCTACCACCCCCAGTCGAACGGCATGGTCGAACGTTTCCACCGTCAGTTGAAGGCAGCCATTATGGCACATGAGTCACCGAATCCATGGACAATAACACTACCCTCCGTTTTACTTGTCGTTTGTTCCGCTGTTTAAGAGTTATTGGGCAGGTCGGCTGCCGAAATGATTTAAGGTACGACACTTAGACTACCAGGAGAATTTACACAGAAGTATACCATCGACGCACATACAAACTTGGACAATTACTCAGATAAGCTTCGCGTAGCCATGTCGCGTCTGCGTTTGTGCCCACCGCGCGACACACACCAGAAAAACATTTTCCAGTATAAGGAAAGTGACATATGCACACATGTATTTTTGCGATGAATCACAATTGCGGCGCCGCCTCTGACCGCCCCTTACAACGGCCCATATAAGGTCATCGTGAGGAGCGGCAGAGTCATAAAAATCCTGATAAAAGGCAATGTGGAAACGGTCTCATTGGACCGAGTTGAATCTGCACATTTTGAGTGCGAGCCTGCAATAGGTACAACCACACAGCGTACAATGCAACCGCAGAAAACGAGCTCGAAGACTACAGGGATCACTAGAGGGAATCCACAGGATCCACTAACACCCAGTAGCACGCATACTCAGAGGTCCAACAGGACGAGTGTTAAGCCGGCAACGACACAGTGTACAGCGACTAAAATCGGTTCAAATATGGCCATGCTCCACAGCAAAAAGCATAACATTGCCTAAACAATTTAAACCTTATGTAGCGCCACATTCGCGAACCCCCGCCGTTTCCCGCGCTAACGGGAACGACGGCGGTTTGTGAACGCATTCACGTGTACCTTTACATTTAAGGGGTAAAACCTCTCATACAAGCGATACGCTCAAACAATCGAATGCTAGAAATAATTCGAATATCGCCGATAGCGACAAAATTATAGCGGACGCAACCGTGAAGAAGACTAGAGTTGGACGAACAAGCCAAACTCCCGCCCGGTTCATGCAGATGGTCCACGCCATAGTGGCGCCTAACGACATCTGGCGGGACCAACTGCACGTACCGAAGTAATAATAATTATAATTTGTCAATATGAATTAGCCAGGCCTGGCATAATTAAATTGAATAGGTCAAATGCAATTTAATTAAATTATCTTAGCAAATTATTTTGCTACTCAGTATTACATGTATTAATTAAAATCACATAGGTTGGTCGTTACACGTTGCGCAGCAGCCTAATAAATAATTCAAGGAACAATGGTGTTAAGAGGATTGGAACTTTGGTGTTAAAAAGATTGGAACTTTGGTGTTAAAAAGATAGGATCGATAATTTTAATTCGTGATGCTGCGACTACGATGTCAACCAACCACCCACGCTGTATTTTCAAACCTGACTGTTTTATTGTTCGGTTAATGTATGATGATTTTGTGCACTTTCCAAGCGGAACTGACACAGTTGGTTTGGTTCATACGTTTGCACTAAACCCAAGGTTAATGTGGGAACCTGCGTCTCACCAATCGCACTGGTTCGGGCATCCTCGACCTTTGACGAGAGGTGGTGGCCCGCCTAGCCTCACTTTCGAATCGCGCCACATCAGTCGATGTGCGTCACTTACTCCCAGGCCGTCGAGTCGAGCAGATGTTTCGGCTAGACTCAAGCGCCAAGCCGCTGGCTAGGTTGTCGCGTTCTGCATGGAAATGTGTGCACTAACGTTACTACAATGTCTAGACTAAATGAATGAGAATAAACTGGAAAACGATTTAACCAAGTTAGTTGTGTTCCGTCGTGCCGACGGGAATTGAGTTGAAGTGAGATGGGACTTGTTCCACTAATCCCCTATTAGTGACTAGCCCTAAATTCACAAGCTCACCACGGTCTTGAGCTGACAAAATATCATTTTGAATATACAACAGGGCCGTTTCGGTGGAATTTCCAGATTTATATGCTGATTTAAGGTTATTCGGAATACCTGAATTTTGAATGTGATATTTTATTTGGCTGGCAACGATTTTCTTGATCAATTTGGAAACAAATTTAATCCAGATACAGGTCTAAAATGGCATAATTTATTTCGGTCTGGTGAAGGTTTTTTAATAGTGGTATAAACATGAGCAATTTTGAAGGCATCTGGGAACTTCCCTTTTGTCAAAGAGAGATTTTTGATCGTTGTGACCCAGCCAGAATATCAGCGCTGTCCTTGACGATTTGAGTTGGACATGGGTCTATGTCACATGATTTGCTGGGTGATGACCGAATAAGCTTTGACACGTTACTTTCTGAGATTTGTGAAAAAGTGAGTAAAGGATTTGGGACAGCTAGAGGAGTAGGAGCAGAGTGTCCCTGATTTTTTTACTTATAAAAAAATCATTGAAAGAGCTATCAAGTTTGGTATTGTATGAACTATCCGGAAGTATATTGCTCGTTTTTTTAAGCAAAATGTGTCATTTATCCCATAATTTTCTTGGGTTTGTGATGTTCTCTGAAACCAAATTTGTATAATAGACTTTTTTTGGCTTTGACATAAGTCTGTTATACATGTGAACTTGTGCATTGAGTCGTGTTCGATTAGAATCTGTTCGATCCCTTCTCCATATTCTTTCCAACTGCATTTTCCTTTTAGATAACAAGATCTCATCGGTTATCCACTGATTTACTGTTCTAGCATTTGGTGTTACCGTACAACTTTTTAGAGGTGCATGTTTATCAAGCAATGTCGCCATTGTAGCATGGTATTGGGTATATAAAGAGGTAGCTGAATTTGTGTCAGGGTTCTGAATTAGGTCAGAATTGGTTAGATCATTTTTGAAATTATCATTATCAAATTATCTGTATTTTTTTTTCCTTTGGTTGGCATAGTTTAGCAGTCTAGTTCAGAGTAGCAATAAATGAAGGGTAGTCACTCATCTGATATGTTGATCTTAAATTACATTCATCACTTATAATGAGCCAATCCAGGGTATTATAAATGGGTGGGGGAGTTCACGTGTATCTATATAGTTTATGCATGCATGCGGACATATGATAGAAGCCTGATTCAGTTGTTCCCTCTTCACGAATCTTTTATTTGACTTATACCGTTTGATACTTTGACATATGTTGGACAAAGTCGCTTGAAAGTAATAACATAAAAAAATAATATTTCCATATATCCTCGCTTACACGTAGGCCTACTGATTAAACGAACATAACCATGTCAGCTGACCTTTTTCAATAGTGTTTCAAGTAGCAACAACGTTTTTCAAAAGCAACACAAAAGTCATAACTAAAATGGAAAGTTTTCATGACCCAAATCCGTGTGTGAAGTGGGCGAAAATCAGAGGCGAATCCAGGATCTGACGAAAGGAGCACCCCGGGGTACTCTTGCCTCTCCCCACTTTAAAAATATTCTGACACCACTGCACACAGGTCACCCTTCAGTGGCATCAGGGTCACCACCTTGTTGAGGGCGAAGGGAGAAAAGGGCATGAAAGAAATAAAACTACAAAGTAGGCCCTATTATTAAAGAATTATCCAACTGCAAAACGCGCATGCCTGGGACGGTCAAGTGTAGGCCAACAGTAGCCTATTGAGTACAGATTGACGGCATTAATATAGCCACTGAACTGATTACAAGATACTACTCAAACGAGACATTGATCCAATGCTGTTTTAATGTTAGGCCAACGTCTGCGACGCTGGCCCAACATTGAACCAACATTAGATAAATGTACAATGTTTGAGAGAAAGTCCTCCTGCCCAGCAAACACAAGACATTTATTACATTTATACAATGTCGGCCCAACGTCGTCGACGTTGGCCCAACATTGCATAAAGTCATACAAATGTTTTGTGCTTATTGGGTGACAATACAAGCTTGGGGGTCAAGCAGTTTCCAAATCCCCGCAGTAATGTTTGCAAGCCAGCGACCAAGTAGGGGAAAAGGTCAAGGGCTTTGAATTATTAACTCATAGATGTCGCTCAAGTATATATGAACTTGCTGTGATTTGAGAACTTCCTCTTAATGAGGCTTCTGGTATGAAACGCATATTTAGTATTATTATGGAATAGGGCCTTGGCCTACCCACGGGCACTATTGCCTTCTGGGGGACCCTTGTCCCGCGAATTTTGACAGTTGACTACACCTTTAATGGATTTTAGGTTACCTTCATAATAGGTTACTTCCAAAACCCCCTCGATCCCTCTCCCACAACCCTCGACCCACAAACCCCTCGGCCCACAACCCCTCAACTCTCGACACACACCCCCTCGACCCACAACAACAGCAACATATTTTTTATCCCATTAGATGGTAACCAAATAGCTGGCAAGGTCGCCAGTCACAGCCCGTATAAATGGAAACAAAGTGTCAGACAGGCAATAATGAATATTGCCTTTTTAATGCACTCTAGCTGAACACACAAATCCCACATACGTTTACATTTAATGTTACCCGAATTAGCATCACTCAATTTAGCCTCTCTCTGCATTACACTGTCCAAAAATTGCCGAACTAAGGCCGACATTTTTGTATTTACAATATTATTGAAGTCTTTTTCTACTTCTTTAAATTACCGTTCTGTCATATTATCCGTTACCATCAGCGAAGTAGAGCAGTATTCAGCGGGAATAATATACTGTAATATACTTCAATTTTGCGGGTATGAATTTTCGCGTAAACCGAATTTTGCCCACTTCGCGGTCTTTTAATTTCGCGCAAAAATTTTTTTTGAAGTTGATTTTTTGGCCTGGACATATGCAAAAAATTATTGTTATCGCCCCGTAATTGACTGTCACCACCCTTCCCGACTACTAATTACTATAACGCAACGTCGTCGGTAAACATAATGGTATGTTCACCAATTAACTGGAGGGGGGTGACTGCCCATTGAGGCTAATGCACTTGACACACGATGCGCATTAACCCTATCAATCCAACATGTTATCATTTAATTAATTATTATTCTGCTGCTGATTTACTATATGTGTCGTTTCAGTGAAATATGTCTATATAGATTTGGCTTTAATTTGTTTTTTAAAAAGCCCATCGTTTCTGTTTGATTGTGGGAATTTAAAAAAGCTATATCTCTGCACATATTTGCGTAATATTTTCATAAATTTGGGAGTAACTACCGTCACTTAACTCATATCCTTAGAAATACACATGCCAAGAACCGCGTCCACAGCTCTCCTAACAACATTGAGTCTGTCCCTGAAGAACAAAACGCGTTGATCCAGTGTTGGGGAAATGCTGGCCCACTGTCTTCGAAGCTGGCCCAGTATCACGCCAGCACCGAATTAACGTCTTGTGTTTGCTGGGTCACCACCCCTCAACTTGACATAGAAAAGATCAACGTTGACATCAAGACATCTATCATTAAACCCCTTCATGCCCGCTACTTAATAGCAGTCATCGAAGAAATCACACAGAAAACATACTGTATCATCAAGGCCTTTGCACACGCAGATTTAGAATAAAATAAGAATAAAATAAATAATATTGGTAACAATTTATGTTTTTTGTCATAATAAAAATATATTTCAAGTTAGCGTGACCATCACACGAATGAATTACATAACCATGGTCGACTGCAGGCAGTCACACCCTTCAAAACGCAGTCCCAAATTTGACGAAACACTACTGTGGGGAACAATATTTCGTTTGGAATATGATTTTGTGCTCACGGTTCTTGCGTGAAATGCGCAAAAATCAATTCCACGCGAAATAAAAGTATATTACAGTAGCAACAGACATGGTCTCCTTCCAGGGAGCGGTGAACCAGTGAATAACAATCCACTAATTGTTCACATTAATATAATAAAGTGAACTTTAACTCTTGTATCATTACATACCATTCTCCACACATAGATGTCGCTCAGGTAAACCCCCGCTGCATCTCTGAGGTCAGAATGATTACATACAATTATAAATTACATAACATTGACAAAATCTATAAATAACATTATTAAACAAGATTATTTGTTGTTGAGGAGGGTATGAAAACGGTCAGAAGAAAAATGAACAAAAAACAAAAAACTTGCTGCGGATGGAAGCAGGAGGAGGTGGGATTTTCTTGATAGACATAGAATCTGGTATATAAATTTATATTTCTATAGGATGAAATGGCTGGGACAGCTCAGTCAGATTAGAGTTCCTGAAAAGAGGTCGCTAAAAAACAAACAAAAACCGAACCAAACACGAATTACATATCTTGGAATTCGCCTGAGATTAAAAAGTCCATTTTGTGTTTGATTAATGGAGCTTTTATTTTATGAAAACTCTGTATTTATCATACAAAAAACAGACACATAAAATGAGGAAAAATTGTTTATTAAAAATAAACATTAAAATAAACAACTACAAATAAAAAGGGCTTCTTTCCAAATGTTGTTAATGTAAACATGGTTGTAACAGAGTGAAGCCCTAAGACCAAAATAGGTATAAATTTAATTGACAATCGGGTAACAGGATTAACCAGTGAATAATTATGCATAATAGGACGAAGTAACTTGGGTCGAGAAACTTGCCTATTCTAACTCCCGTCTGGGCGACGGTACATAAATAACTCGTATTTGACTCGATGATGATTATTGATGCTTTATTAATATAACTTCAACTTCGCTGTGCACTGTCGGAATGTCGAACACGGTGACAGCCTCGTGTCTGATCCAGCGGGTGCTGACCCCTGGCGAACAAAACCGAAGCGGTCCCCACATACATGTCTCTAGTTGATCTAATCTACTGTCTCTAATTGCTCAAATCTACTATGAATATTTTCACATGTCTGTAATTGATCTAATCTACTATGAATATTTATACATGTCTCTGATTGATCTAATCTACTATTTAAATGTGAACTTTGACTCTTGTATCATTACAAAAAAATTACATAAAATATTATTAACAAAAACTAGGCCAATCAATACTAATCTAGTAATTGTTCACACAAAACAAAACCTAGAAATAACAATCTACTAATTGTTCACATTAATATATTAAAGTGAACTTTGACTCTTGTATCATTACATATAAATTACATAATATTGACAAAATCTATCAATAACATTATTAAACAAGATTATCTGTTGTTGAGGAGGGTATGAATACGGCACACAGACACAAAGTGTCTGACCCCCACAACACAAACTTACAAATGCATCGTAAGAGCACATGTGAATTCCAACCTCTCATCTGTCTAATCCAACATTACTTGCGGCATCAGAAACAACACTTATTCTAAATGGTCAAGTGCTATATAGTCCAAAATTGAGTTTTTAAATTGAAATTAGGATGTCTACAAAAGTGAAACTTGAAATTGGAAATTTAAATCAAAATAACCAAGATAACCAAACAATTAAAATGTCCAAATGTAGATAATAAGGGACACATTATCATAACATCTATTGTATTTATACCTCATGAAGCAAGTCTGAGTAGTGTTTTGACTGGCTGGATTTAAATGTCAGTGGAATTTTAATCTTACCACAAAAGTATAGACCTCTTTTTGAGCTGACTTAGGTATTGCAGACACACTTTGAAAACATAAAAAGACCACAAAACATAGATTTAAAAGGATTTGAAGCAAAATATGAACATGAGGAAATGGACCACAACTTGAGTATTGCTGTATTCTCTAAAGGCAGTGGCTAATCGTACGTGATTCTTCATAATGTAACTCTATGGGCAGCCTCGTTTACGAAATGACGGGCTCCCATTGACTCCCATTATAATTTTCCCGTACGAATAGCCACTCCGTTCTCTCTAAAAGTGTTGTTTACATAATTCAAAAGCAAGATCTAAAAAAAATTAAACTAAAAATAAAAAATAATAATATTTTCTTACTCACGCAGTTTTGGACGAAAAAGCAAAGTTTAATTTTTCCAAAGAGGCTTAGCATTTGGTTCAGAGTTAAAACTGTTTGTCCATGAAGTTTTCATTAGATGTATAGGTGTATAAAATTTAAAAGTTACGGGGGAAGAAAAAGACATAAATCATTCACATTCAAACTAATTCCACCTGTAAGAATGAGCTTGTGGATATTGAATCAAAAACCAACTGGCCCAAATCGGGTTGGCAAATCACTCCCCATCATATTTTTTATAGTTAGAACAGCTGGCGCAAATCCTGCCGAACTAACAAATGAATAATTATATGTTTGGTTCTTCACGAAGTTTATTGTATCTGCCGCAAGTCCGGATGCATCCTGCCTATCATTACTAGCACTGATTTCAGCAGCTGGCGCAAGTCGTGATGCTAGAACAAACCAATACCACCTGTAAGAATGAGCTTGTGTATATTATATCAAAACCCAACTGGCCAAAATCGGGCTGGCAAATCACTCCCCATCATGTTTGCTATAGTTAGAACGGCTGGCGCAAGTCCTGCCAAACTAATAAATGAATATTCATATGTTTGGTTCTTTACGAAGTTTATTGCATCTGGCGCAAGTCCGGATGCATCCTGCCCATCATTACTAGCACTGATTTCAGCAACTGGCCCAAGTCCTGATGCTAGATTAATCGAGCTAGACATAGAGCATCATGTAGTTGGCGTATAAGGCATGCAATAATTACTGCGGCCTGTAACAACTGGCCAAGTCCTGTTGTAACTGACCTTGTATTTATTGGCTTTTTTCTTTTTCTTATTTATTATTATTATTATTATTAATATTATTATTATTATTATTATGATTATTATTATTATTATTATTATTATTATTATTATTATTATTATTATTATTATTATTATTATTATTATTATTATTATTATTATTATTATTATTATTATTATTATTATTATTATTATTTTTTTTTTTTTTTTTTTTTTATTATTCCTTCATACTGTTCTATTTTTGTTAGCGTCGACTCATGCAAGATTATCTTCTTGCAGTAGTTTTATTGAATAATTATATTGCTTTTACCTTACACTGGGAGGCATCAGGGCTGTAGAGACTCCTACGCTTGGATACTCTCCCGAATTATTAAAAATTTACAAATTATTTATTATATATATATAAGTACAAATGATGAAAGATTTCATTTTTATAGCCATTTTTTTCAATTGAATTTCAAAGCAGCTTGATCACTAAGCTTTACGAAAAGAAACAAAGATGAAAAGTTAGAAATAAAATGGTGACCCAAAACATAATTTCATAGGATCCACTTGAAACCTAAGGTCACTTTGGCAAAGCCAGAGAATGGCCTACAGGAAAACCAGCCCCTCGGATTATTCCAGAGTCATCACAAATAAGCACAATTGCGTTAATTATATAAAATTAAACCAAAAGATTATCAACTATAACTCTTCTCATTAATTTAAATTATTGCTAATGAGAATGTTAAATCTTAACTTCCTAACATGAATTATTTGAAACCTACATTAAAAGTGCAGCCGGCCAATAAATAACTGAAAATTCGACCCGTTTAAACACCTTTATTAGCACTAATATTGTATATTTAAATTATAATTAAATTTGAGATTAAGAGTAGCTGGTATCTATGCTTCATTGAGCCAAAAATAACAAAAAAAGAAAACTCCAATCAAAGAGGAAATGTGCCAAAAACATAGTTTTGACAAAGACCTGTCTGAAACCGAAAGCTGTACTGGCGAGGCCAGAGAATAGCCCACAGGAAACAAATCCTGACAGGAATCAGTGGGTCAACCACAAATTGGCATCAGCCAATGTGATTATTGTCTCAAGAGTTTATCAATTCTTGCTAAATACAATCATAGAAACAACAATCGCTCCTCTTATTGAGTTATATTATTTGTAAAGTTTTGCCCTGAAAATCACACTTTGAAATGTACCCAAAAAATAAAAGTAACTAAGATGAAACTCCCAACAACGAGGAAAAGGGCCAAAAACATATGTTCCTGACAACAAGACCTATCTGAAACCCCATAAGGCCGCACTGGCAACACCAGAGAATTGCCCACAGGAAAAACAGTACCTAAAAATTGGCATAAAAGCATAAAAGCAGCCAAAGTGGTTATCGCCTCCAGAGTTAATCAATCCTTGTTAAACAAATTCTCTGAAACAATTATCGTTGATTTGAAAGAAAAATATATATAATAATAATAATATTGTCTCCTGCATTAAAGTAAACGCCATCTCATAACGTTTACTCGGCGAATCACAATAAGTTGATACTTTTTCACCTTCATGAAACCAAAAATGTTATGTAACAAAGATGAAACTCTTATTTTCCATCCCCCTTTACATTTTAAAAGTTGTGGAAGCATATCATCCAAACCATAATTTGTATGCAAAAATGCAAATGATTTTTTAGTTATGTCATTCCGCAAATGTTTGATAAATGAGAAACCGACGGTGTTACTCTGCGTTTATGAGAATTCGTGATTTGTAATCAATTTGTTAAAATTGATAATTTAATAACAACAGAAATTTACGATTGAAACAAAGAAAGAGTGAACGATAATGTAAGGTTTTGAGACTGACTAGAGCACATGAAAAGCCGACAATGTCAATGTGACAAAGATAAGGGTCATTTATAATCAAATAATGGTCAGACAGATTCAATAATAACCACACAAAGCCACAGAGCTCTATCTAATATATAGGGCCTATACAAACTATTGAAAGTATTTGTAACATAAATTTCTTTATAGATCTATATAAACATAAAGTATATGTATAAGAGGATTTTTTTTTAATACTTTTTTATTATTATTATTATTATTATTATTATTTTTTTGAAAATTGGTATACGAGAACGAGCTTGAATCCGACCACCGTAACTATACATTTATAAGAATTGATATAAATTTGAGATTAAGAGTAGGCCCTATGTGGTATAGATTCTTCATTGAACCATATCATAGCAACAAAATCAGTGTTTCTGATCTGTCGTCATGTCGTCAGAATTGACGACAAACTCTCCCCTCTGACGAAAAATCATTCCATTCTGACGACAATGATATATCAAGAAAAAAATTAAGGAAAAATGATTTTTTTCAAAGCTTGAAATGTACCTTTAGATATCACTAAAAGACACCTAAAGCCTTCTCCGAAACAAAAAAATCCCTGTGGGGCATGCCCCCGGACCTCCTGGAGTTGCGATTGCCTTCTGCGGCCTCTCGCCGGAAGCCGCGCCTGCGTGCTGACTCCAACACCTGGTTTGGAGTCAGAATCTTCATATTGTCTGACTCCAACTTTTTTCAGCGTCAGAAACACTGAAAATTGAAAACTCCAAACAAAGAGGAACGGGCCACACATATATTTTTTGACAGCAAAAACCTATCTGAAACCGAAGGCTGCACTGGCGAAGCCAGAGAATGGCCCTCAGAAGAACAGTTCCTTGGAAGGAATCAGAAAGGTTGCCACCAAATAGCATCAGCCAATATGATTATCGCCTCTACGTTAAAGTTGATCAATTCTTGCCACTCTAAATCAATTCTTTGAAACAACCATAACCACTCTCATTGATTTAAATTACTTATCAGAATTATATGATCAAAGTGCATTGAATTTAAAGGTAGCACTACCTTTTAAATTCCTAACAATATATATTTTTTAGCCTACATTTGTATTAAAATCACGAAAGAACCGCCCAAACCAAAATTAATCCAGATGAATTTTTCATGTCGGAATTTATAGCCTTGACTCAGACCTCCTTGCTCAGACTAGTCAGAGACAGTAGACTATAATTATAAATTCCCGAGATTCAAGTCAAAATTTAAAAAAAAAAAGTTATCGAACAGATTAAATTAACAGCGCGTACCGATAATACTATTAAAAATAGTAAATAGTCCCAACAAAGACGCTATAACCGAGAGCGATAATACAGAGTACAGAATAGTTTATTGGATCAATACATGACAAGCTGTATATATCCACAAAAACAAAACATATGTAATACAAAAATCAGAAAATAATATTCAAACTTTCCAAATAGCATAGCCTACTACACAAATCATTCATCCAACAATATTCAGCAACTCTAGTCTACTTAAATTCTAGACTTCAACCATACAATGCAATTCATGGACCTGACCCTCACAGTGAGAAAGTGTGACCTCAACAATGGAAAAAAAATATATATATATTCAAAATTCAATTCAATTCGGTAACTTCTATTGCGCCTAAATCCTCGGAGATGCGAGCTCAGAGGCGCAGAATCCAAATCGAAACCAGCTCAATGCAAGAGTCAAAGCGTAAGTCGTCAACTGGGCGCCGAATCTCCGAGGAATTCGGGGGGGGGGGGGATAGGTACGAAGCCGAATTGAAAAGAAAAGTCTTCAGCATTCTTTTAAATGAGGTGACTGTGCTCGCAGTTCTCAAATTAACCGCCAGTGAATTCCAGGTGGAGGGGCTGAAACTGCAAACCCAGACAACATGCAACCGTTGGTTGTACGTTGGCCCAACGTACGTAGTTGGGTTAGCCCAACGCTGGCTGCCAACGTCGGCCCGACTTCTTTTTGCTCATTGGCAACTGGTTGGCCCACTAGAGTATACCAACCGTTGGTGACAACGCTGGGCCGACGCCTATCCAACCTAAGTTTACAACCATTTATTCCAATGTCGGGCAAACGTCGACCCAACGCTGTCATGCAACGTTGGTTGTAAGTTGGTCCAACATAATGTAGGTGGGTTGGCCCAACGTTGGCTGCCAACGTTGGCCCGACGTCTTTTTGCTCATTGGCAAATGGTTGGCCCACTAGAGTATAACAACCGATGGTGAAAACGTGTTTACAAACATCTATTCCAACATTGGGAAAACGTCGGCCAAACTGACAGGCCGTGTACACCCCTACAACCCAGACGGCTGGGCAGACGTTGGCACAACATATGTAGTTGTGTTGGCTTAACGTCATCTGCCAACGTCGGACTTACGTTTTTTTGCTGATTGGCAACTGGTTGGCACACTAGAGTATGCCAACCGTTGGTGACAACGTCGGACCAACGTCTGCCCAACCATCGTTCTCAACGTTGGGCCAATGCCGGCCCAACCTGAATTTACATCCACCTTTACCATTTCGATCCCCAATAAGACAAACACGAAATTGACCCGATGCTGTTATAATGCTGGGCCAGCGTCGCAGATGTCTTGTGTTTGCTGGGAATACATTCAGCGCTCAGAGGGTTAGGTTAACTTGAATTGGAAACTTGCATGAAATAATAAATGTTCCCAGTGAACACAATACTTTCCTAACAAACGTGATGCATTCAGTCAATGCTGGGTTAATGCTGGGCCACCGTCTGCGATGCTAACCGAACATTAACCCGACATTGGCTGAATTATGTATCAGATATAGGGGCCTACTGGGTTGGGCGCAATGTCTGTTTAATGTTGTTGACGCTGGGCACAACAATGGGCCGACGTCTCTTATTTGCTGGGAATATCATTCGATTCTTGCCACTGTGCCAATGGCGATAATAGGCCCCTTGTGTGAAAATTAAAACTGGACCCATTAAACACTAGTTTTTATTAAAGATCTGCACTATCTAGTCAATTATAGACCAATACTGATGCCTGTCAATATTTCTTTGAAAAGATACCTAATTCGTGACAAATAACATTATAAACTTGACAATATGTAAAAAATAATTGCTCACCAAATTTGACTGGCGTAGCCAGAATTTTCCAAGATGGCTTCTCACCAAATTAAATCGAGGCTAAGGCACGTGGTACAGATAAAATGCGACCGTTGGGTAAACGTCGGCCCAACGTATGTAGTAGGGCTGGCCCAACGTATTTTTGTCAATTGGCGTCACATTGGCCCAACGTCTGATGCCGACTGTTGCCAGTTTCCGTTTTTTTAATATGTTGGTCCAACGTTGGGCCAACGTCATTTAACCAAGGTGAAGTTCCAGCCTTTTCATTTCGTCAGACTAACGTTGGGCCAACGTCATTAAACGTCATTAAGCCAACCGCGACCGTTACGCTCTCCAGCCGACGTCGGCCCAACCGTCGCATGTTATCTGGGAAACCCCTTGAGCCCCATTTTGTTTGAGAACGTGGAACAGTTAACATATTTGTGTTGGAGGATCTAAGCAGTCTTGCACTTTAAAGTGGTACTAAATAATTAAAGAGATATGTAGGTTGGTGAAAAAGGAAGGCTTTAAAAGTGATGGTACAAAGTTTAAAGCGTATGCGGTATTTTACTGGTAGCCAGTGAAGAAAATTTAAGAGAGGCTTAGATCTGCTAAAACGAGCTTTACAGACTACATGTGCCAGACAATTTTGTACCCGCTGCAATCTTTCAATGTCCCGGTCAGGAAGATTGTACAAAAGGGAATTGCAATAGTTAAGATGACTAGTGACCAGAGCACATGCAACAGATTTTGTAGCTTCTGGGCTAAGGTACTTCCTAATACGCCGAAAGTCACGGATGTGATAGAAGCATATTTTGCTGAGAGAGATTTGTCGTTTGAAGTTAAAATCACAATAAAAAATGAATCCCAAATTTCTAACGAATGCTTCAGGACGTGTGTCATGGTCAAGTAATAATATAGGGGGTAGATCTTTGAACTTTTCTCTCGTGTTTTTTTAGAACCGATGATAATAAACTCGGTTTTACTTGGATTTAGCTTTACCTTCGAATTTGTCATCCAATTGAAAACATCAGTAACACAGGTTTTCAAATCAGTTAGAGATTCTAAAGCTTCAGAACCGGATAGAGATATATAAATTTGTGTGTCATCGGCATAGAGATGGTGTTCTACAACATGCTCAGCGATGGCGTGACTGAGGGTAGCAGTATATAGGTTAAAAAGTATAAGTCTAAGGACAAAGCCCTGGGGTACACCAAAAGATATGTAAACCACTTCGGAAATATAGACGTGAATTTTCACCTGTTGACATCGGCTGCTCAAGACCGATGTAAACCAGTCAAGAGCTGTTCCAGAAATTCCGTACCACGATGACAAGTGGCTAATTAGCGTGAGGTGGTCAATTGTGTCAAAAGCAGCAGATAGGTCAAGGAGGGTGAGTGCTGTCACTCTGCCCTTCTACATATTGAGTGAAACATAGTTTTCGACCTTTAAAAGAGCTGATTCAGTGGAGTGGAATTTCTTGTATGCTGATTGCAAATTATTGGACATCGAATTTGATTCCATGTGGGAAAGTAGGCGAGATGCAACAACTTTCTCGAATATCTTTGATATAAAACTGAGGTTTGAAACTGGACGGTAATTTTTTAGTTCATTTCTATCTACAGTTTTTTTTTTCAGCAGAGGTCTAATATATGCTTTTTTGAACTGGTCCGGGAAAACACCCTCTTGGAGAGATTTATTGATGATACTAGTGATTGGTTCAATTAAGACTTCGAGACAATCCTTCAGCAAGCTATTAGGAAATGGATCGAGATCACTTGAGGTACTTTTTGATTTCATGATTAATTTCTTGATCTCTGATTCTGTTGCCAAAGGCAAAGTATTCATTAAAAAATTTATGTCAAACGAGGGATGCACATTTCGGAGTTCATTATCGTCCGGAAATTTTGAGCGAATAATAGTAATTTTATCAACCAAAAAGTTTGAGAATTTTTCACAAATTGTCTTGAGTGATAAATTCTAAGGCAAAGAGGGAGCAGGAAATCTATGAAGGATGTTGTTTATAGATTTCCAGAGCTTCTTTGTATCTTCAGAATTTTCTAATATGATGTTCGCATAAAAATTTGCTTTTGCTTTCTCCATAATTCTATTGCACAGATTGCACTGAACTCTGTAACGTGATCTATCGTGCCCGAAACGGGTTCTGCGCCAAACTCTTTCCAAGCGACGTCGTCGAACTTTTGCTTTTAATATTTCTTGTGTCATCCAAGGGGCAGGGAGTCTTTCCGAAACAGTTTAAGTGAGTAGTGGAGCATGTTTGTTTAAAATAGTTTGGAGAATGGTATCATATTGTTTACAGAGTTTTGGAAGTTCTTTCTCATGTTTAGTTTTTAAATGTCATTTTGAGGATCATCTAGATTAATTTTGTTAATCCGCCTAAAATAAATTTTCTTTTTAACACACTTTGGTCTGGGAAATTCTAGTTCTGAAAAAACTAAAAAATGATCGGAAAGCCCATCACAGGCTGAGACTGATCTAACTGCTGGGCAGGACGTCCTAGTGATAAGTAAGTCAAGCCAGTGTCCATGTATGTGTGTCGGAAAATTTACATGTTGTTCGAGATCAAAAGATTCAAGAATATCGCAAAATTTAGTAGTAGTGAGACTTTGTTTTTTGTCAAGATAAAGATTGAAATCACAGAGTATGTAAAACTCAGATGCTAGAGGTATGAGTAATTCCAACAATTCCTGGAATTCCTGATAAAAAGTGTCAGAATGCGAAGGTTCGGGATGGTACATGCAAAGTACTAACCCTTCAAATGAACCGCCAGAAACTTACAAACATATGCATTCAAATGTTGAAAAAGATGGAATGGTGTAGTCTGTTACCTTAAATTCATTTGAGATAAGAAAACCTACCCCACCCCCTCTTCCATGAGGTCTAGGTTTATGTAAAAGAGAAAATCCTGGGGGAGTAAGGTCAGACAGGCATGAAAGAGTGTCAGACGGTTGTAACCATGTCTCTGTGATAGCGAGAATGTCAATTTTTCTACTGCTTACCATATCTGCTAATGAGGCTGCTTTATTTTTAATTGATCTTGCATTTAATATTGCTAATCTCACCCTGTCGGTAATGCAGGTGCTAGGCCCAGGGTTTAGGCTTACGTCACCCGCAAGCAGCAACAGGATGGCTAGCTTTAAAGATGGTTGAGATTTTGGGATGGGTAGTAATTTTCTATCGTAACAAATATTGTGAGTTGGTACACTGATCTGGAAAGAAACTGGAGAAAATTATGTCAGATTGAGAAAGTGGGCTAAGTGGCAGTTCTGACTTCATTAATGAGTCACAATGCCTCAAATCATCTTCTCTCCCGACAATCGAGATGCCAAGGAAGAACAGACCCAGTCAACAATTTGAGGTCACCATGATGTCACAGTGACCTCACATTTATCTCACGGTGATGTCACAGAGGTGAGGTCAATGCGACATCAAATTGAAGCTTCACCTGGATATCACAATGACATCACAGTGATGAGGTCACACAGCCCTCGTACTGCTATGTCACTGTGGTGAGTTAACTGCAACATCAAATTGAAGCCTCACCTGGATATCACGATGACATCACAGTGATGAGGTCACACAGCCCTCATACAGCTATGTCACTGTGACATCATAGTGGAGAGGTCACTGCGACATCAAATTGAAGCCTCACCTGGATATCACGATGACATCACAGTGATGAGGTCACACAGCCCTCTCACTGCTATGTCACTGTGACATCACAGTGGTGAGGTCACTGCGACATCAAATTGAAGCCTCACCTGGATATCACGATGACATCACAGTGATGAGGTCACACAGCCCTCATACTGCTATGTCACTTTGACATCACAGTGGTGAGGTCACTGCGACATCAAATTGAAGCCTCACCTGGATATCACGATGACATCACAGTTATGAGGTCACACATCCCTCACACTGCTATGTCACTGTGACATCACAGTGGTGATGTCACTGCGACATCAAATTGAAGCCTCACCTGGATATCACGATGACATCACAGTGATGAGGTCACACAGCCCTCACACTGCTATGTCACTGTGACATCACAGTGGTGATGTCACTGCGACATCAAATTGAAGCCTCACCTGGATATCACAATAACATCACAGTGATGAGTCCTCATGATAGCCATAGGGGCCTTCTACAGATACACAGCGAATGGAGGGCATTTTGAATATAATAATAACGTTAAAAACTCACTTATATTTGTTTTTTCTACTTGAAAGTTCACACAGCCATCAATTATCACAGACTACATGACATAAAACCAGTTTTAGAGCTCTGGATATTGGAATAAGCCTCAGTCTTATGTCAACACATATCAGATGGTTCTGAGAAATAGGCCTACCACTAAAAAAGTACACTTTCATTGAAAATAATATAGCTATATTATTTCGCCCCCAATTTTGTAGCAAACGTCTCCATTATAGTGCCTGTATATCATACAAATTATCCCTCAGAGACAATTAGGATGACCACATCATTATGAGGTCACAATGTTGTCACATTGTGATGTCACAGATACACGAGATGACCACATCACCATGAGGTTACAGTGTTGTCACAGATTGATGACTTGTTTGTGAGGTCACTGTGATATGAGTTTACCACATCACCATGAGGTCATAGTGTTGTCACATTATGATGTCACAGATACATGAGATGACTACATCACCATGAGGTCACAGTGTCGTCACAGTGTGATGTCACAGATATATGAGATGACCACATCATCATGAGGTCACAGTGTTGTCACAGGACGATGCTCGCCATGTGAGATCATTATAATGGCCTTATGATATCAAAATTATGACATCACAATTTTGAGATGTTTGTGCGGTCACAGTGATACAAGTTGAGCACATCAGCATGAGGTCACAGTGTTGTCACAGTATGATACCACAGATACACAAGATGACCACATCACCTTGAAGAATTTACTGGTTACAAATAGTATACATGTATGGGACAATTGGCTTACCATAGCCAGAAAATATCAAAGCATTAAAAGCCTAATTATCGACCATGCATTTCAATTTTACATAATTGTATCTGTTAACAGTTTATTTGTGTAAATATAAGTTCAAATGTGTGATCTACCTACTTTTGTGATCTTGGTAACATTATCATATAGTGTAATAAGTGATGAAAATATACTTAAAATGTATTTTCTCGATCCTGCTCTTCCAAAAGCCTCACACACTACAATCTTCCCTCACCACACAGATAGCACGAGTTGACCCCATCACCATGAGGTCACTGTGTTGTCACAGTATGATGTAGACAATAATGTCACAGAACACACCACTTGGTCATATCACAGTGAGGACACAGTGTTGTCACAGGTATTTGCTCACACTGTGAGGTCATTATGATGTCACTATGATATCCCAATCATGACATCACATGTGTGAGTTGTGTGTGAGGTCACAGTGACACAAGTTGAATACATCACCGTGAGGTCACAGTGTTGTCACAGTATGATTTCAAAGATACACGAGATGACCACATCACCATGAGGTCACAGTGTTGTCACAGTATGATGTCACAGGTACACGAGTTGACCCGTCACCATGAGGTCACTGTGTTGTCACAGTATGATGTAGACAATAATGTCACAGAACACACCACTTGGTCATATCACAGTGAGGACACAGTGTTGTCACAGGTATTTGCACACACTGTGAGGTCATTATGATGTCTTCATGATATCAAAATTATGACAACACATGTGTGAGATGTTTGTTAGGTCACAGTGACAAAAGTTTACCACATCACTGTGAGGTCACAGTGTTGTCACAGTATGATTTTAAAGATACACGAGATGACCACATCACCATGAGGGCACAGTGTTGTCACAGTATGATGTCAGAGGTACACGAGATGACCACATCATCATGAGGTCACAGTGCTGTCACAAGATGATGCCCACATTGTGAGGTCATTATGATGTCCTCATGATATCAAAACTATGACATCACATGTGTGAGATGTTTGTTAGGTCACAGTGACAAAAGTTTACCACATCACTCTGAGCGCACAGTGTTGTCATAGTATGATGTCGCAGAGACACAATTAGGATGACCACATCATTATGAGGTCACAATGTTGTCACATTGTGATGTCACAGATACACGAGATGACCACATCACCGTGAGGTTACAGTGTTGTCACAGATTGATGACTTGTTTGTGAGGTCACTGTGATATGAGTTTACCACATCACCATGAGGTCATAGTGTTGTCACATTATGATGTCACAGATACATGAGATGACTACATCACCATGAGGTCACAGTGTCGTCACAGTGTGATGTCACAGATATATGAGATGACCACATCATCATGAGGTCACAGTGTTGTCACAGGACGATGCTCGCCATGTGAGATCATTATAATGGCCTTATGATATCAAAATTATGACATCACAATTTTGAGATGTTTGTGCGGTCACAGTGATACAAGTTGAGCACATCAGCATAAGGTCACAGTGTTGTCACAGTATGATACCACAGATACACAAGATGACCACATCACCTTGAGGACACAGTGGTGTCACAGTATGATGTCACAGGTAATCGGGATGAGTGTAATCAGTGTGATGTCACAGATATACGAGATGACCACATCATCATGAGGTCACAGTGTTGTCACAGGACGATGCTCACCATGTGAGATCGCTATGATATCAAAATTGTGACATCACCATTGTGAGATTTGTGTGAGGTCACAGTGATACAAGTTGAGCACATCACCATGATGTCACAATATTGTCACAATATGATGTCACAGATACACAAGATGACTACGTCACCATGAGGTCACAGTGTTGTCACAGTGTGATGTCACAGATACATGAGATGACCACATCATCATGAGGTCACAGTGTTGTCACAGGACGATGCTCACCATGTGAGATCATTATGATATCAAAATTATGACATCACCAGTGTGATGTTTTTGTGAGGTCACAGTGATACAAGTTGAGCACATCACCTTGAGGTCACAGTGTTGCCACAGTATGATGTCACAGGTACTCAATGTGACCACATCACCATGAGGTCACAGTGCTGTCACATGACGATGCTCACCATATGAGGTCTCTATGATGTACTCATGATATCAAAATTATGACATCACATGTGTCAGATGTTTGTTACGTCACAGTGACAAATGTTTACCACATAACCATGAGGTCACAGTGTTGTCACAGTACTATGTCACAGGTACACGAGATGACCACATCATCATGAGGTCACAGTGCTGTCAAAAGACGATGCCCACCTTGTTAGGTCATTATGATGTCTTCATGATATCAAAATTATGACATCACATGTGTGAGATGTTTGTTAGGTCACAGTGACAAAAGTTTACCACATCACTGTGAGGGCACAGTGTTGTCATAGTATGATGTCTCAGAGACACAAGATGACCACATCACCATAAGGTCACAGTGTTGTCACAGAATGATGTTCACCATGTGAGGCAATTAATCTCTATGATATCGGAATTATGACATCACATGTGTGACTTGTTTGTGAGGTCACTGTGATATGAGTTTACCACATCACCATGAGGTCATAGTGTTGTCACAGTATGATGTCACAGATTCATGAGATGACTACATCACCATGAGGTCACAGTGTCATCACAGTGTGATGTCACAGATACACGAGATGACCACTTCACCATAAGGTCACAGTGTTGTCACAGGACGATGCTCACCATGTGAGATCATTATGACATCACCAGTGTGATGTTTTTGTGAGGTCACAGTGATACAAGTTGAGCACATCACCTTGAGGTCACAATGTTGTCACAGTATGATGTCACAGGTACTTAAGGTGACCAAATCACCATGAGGTCACAGTGCTGTCACATGACGATGCTCACCTGATGAGGTCACTATGATGTCCTAATGATATCAAAATTATGACATCACATGTGTGAGATGTTTGTTAGGTCACAGTAACAAATGTTTACCACATCACCATGAGGTCACAGTGTGGTCATAGTATGATGTCACAGATACACAAGATCATTACATCATTATGAGGTCACAGTGTTGTCGCATTGTGATGTCACAGATACATGGATATGACCACATCACCATGAGGTCACAGTGTTGTCACAGAACGATGTTCACCATGTGATGTCATTATGATGTCTCTGTGATATCGAAATTATGACATCACATGTATGAGTTGTCTATGAGGTCACAGTGACATGAGTTGACCACATCACCATGAGGTCATAGCGTTGGCACAGTATGATGTCACAGATACACAAGATGACCACATCACCATGAGGTCACAGTGTTGTCACAGGATGATGCTCACTCTGTGATGTCCAGTTCACATCACTATGATATCACTATTATGTCATCATACGTCTGAGTTCTGTGTGATGTCACCGTGATACTGGAGTGATATCACGTGTTGACTGGGGAGTGATCAGGAAAGGAGATTTAACAACCAATGCCTACAGATGGTTTAGTGGCATTTAAATGGTGCAATGAGACAGGGTAGAAGTTCATGCACAAACAATAGGATGACAAGGAATTTGTTAATATCAAAACGTAGATTTTGTTAAAACTTATTCTCGGGGCCTGCTCGGGATATATATAAATAGTCTATAGTATAGACATAATCCAAATTTTACAAAATACCTTCATCATTATTGAGACATAAAAATCAATAAGTATAAATTTTCATCCACCTGAAGCATCATTTGTATGTGACCTCGTATTTGGATGAAACTTAGCAATAAGGCATCTTTTATGTAGTCTGACAGATTTTTCAACATAATTATGTCTTTTGAGGTAAATAACTTTACAAAATGTTCAGTACTTTCAGAAAGAGATACAATATTATATTTTTCGCGTAATGCTGCATACAATGGACATTCTACAATGAAATGAATTTCATTTTCAACTTGATCCTTACATGTTTTTTGTTCAGGTGGTAAGGAAGGTTATGATGTCTGCCTGTTTCTATTCTTAACTTATGATCACTTAATCTAATTTTAGCTAGAGCTCTTTTATGAGAACATGACAGGTTGTAAATTAAATAATCTTCTATTACAATAGAATTATTTACCTTTGCATAAGTTCTATGTTTATTACTATTACCTTTAACAGTGATATTACTTCTGATATTGCTTAAAGCCAGTTCTTTACATTTCTCTTCAAGTTTAATCACAATTGTCTTAATATCATCCTTAGTATGAATCATTGTACAATTCTCATCAACCATTTATATATAATATAAGAATTTGCGTTGACTCAACCGCATGCGCCGTGGTTAAGAAATTTTGACATTATAATAAAAAAAATAGACTCTGATACAGGTTGAATATATTCAAAAACAATGCGAAACTATATCTAAAATATAAAAGAACTATTGAAACGTATTTGAAATACAGAATTTTCTTGATAGACATAGAATCTGGTATATAAATTTATATTTCTATCGGATTAAATGGCTGGGACAGCTCAGTCAGATTAGAGTTCCCGAAAAGAGGTCGCTAAAAACCAAACAAAAACCGAACCAAACACGAATTACATATTTTGGAATTCGCCTGAGATTGACAAATGGAGCTTTCATTTTATGAAAACTCTGTATATGTTTTACTATGTCAGGCACTATTAGTACAGGTGCCAAGGCGACGTAGGGTTTAGATTGTGATAAAAGCACCAAATTTAAAACACAGGTACATTTCGATGTCCTGAATCGGGTAAGAGGAACACCCGAAACGATTTTGACCCGTAAAATTTACTAGTTTGCATATTTCAAAATGACCGCGAAACCAAACTGATTCGAGTTTACACTAAATCTTGACTAGTTCTCGACATTTTGTTATTCAATTTGATGTATTCTGTAATTGTATCTAAATATCTTTGAATATATTTCTGATGCTTATTTAACCCGAAAACCGCCAGAATTATTAAAGGAATTATCATATTCAAATATTGCATTGAAGTTATAATTTTCATTATAACAGTTCATTTGACTATACACACTTCTCAATGGAAGCTAAAATATTATGTAATTAGTCAAATATCCGCCAATTCGGATAACGAAATTCAAAATGGGCACCAACATTATCATATTCAAAAAAATAATTCATGCTATATTCTTCAGTTTATTGGATTTTTTGTTATGCTCATGTAATGCGTTCTGCATTTTCTGACACGAACACATAAAGGTACTTTTTTATATAAGATGCCCGCACAAAAAGCTCGTCAACTGTGTGTAGGATTGCATTTAAATTGGAAATGAGAGTTCTTAAGAAACTTTAACGATATGAATAACACAATTGTATTGAAAATAAACTAGGTTGGCACTTTTTTACTTGAAATTGTTCGCGTAAAATAACATTTTACACCATCATCAGCTTTGTTAATTAACATAAAATCTAAAACGTACATAGTAGGGGCCTGTGTTGGTCTAGCTCAGTATTATGTTATACCTTCTTGTCCAGTTGAGATGCGGATTCCGAGGGTAATGAACATTCTACGTTTGAAACCTAACATAGGCCTACTTATTAATAATCCATCTCAAATTCCAGCTGTAGGCCTATCAGCCAGAGACTACCATTTCTAATGGTAGTCTCTGGTATCAGCCACTGGATTGTTAAAATAGCCTCAGATTGTCGGGGAGAGCCAATTTATTATAAACTTACATAAATATACTTGAATATTTTACTACTGTAATACTTTTGAATCCACCAGACAGGGACAGCTCAAGTTCGATGTAGAATACATAATATGGTAGATTCCCACGAAAGTGATGCATATCGGCAAAAAAACGACTTTGTTGCATAGTCCTAAATTCAGTTTTTATCGCAGACAAATGGAACTGTCACAAAAAATATATGTGAGCTCTTAATATATTAGTATATTACAATTGTACACACGAGTGTTATTGTTGAAAAAAAGTTATTCGTAGTTCTAAGAATCAACAAGTTAGTAGTAAATTGTACTTAGGAACAAGTGTTTGAAACTTATGAAGTTTGGACTTGCGACGGCAAGCCTTATCACATGCGTACAATATTGTTTTTAAAAAGCATACAAAGGAATGAGAAACAAATATACTAGAATACAAGGATAAATATGCGCAGGCAATATGAACGCACTAATGAGAACAATATCCATGAATTACTGAATTTATTTTCATTCTTTATTATCATATACAATTGAATACTCCAAATGGAAAATATAATATATCTAGATATATATATAGTAAAATCCAGATCATTTAATGACAATGAAAATATTGCACACTACAATTCACAGATCAAACAACCACTTCTATGACGGAATACATGATTTTCAGAAAGTGTTCATAGAAAACAAAAGCCTTCTGCAGAGTCAAGCTTTCTTTGTAATTGACTCTGTTCAGGACTTATAGGGCGCAACCCGAAACTTGAAAGACTTACACAATTCTAGTCTATGGACATTTTGACAACTTAAGAACACATCAACAAGCCAAAATAAAAAATAATGATTTTGGCTTGTTACACAAAACATACAACTGTAGATAATATTACTGGAATAGTTGCCTGACTTTCTTCAGTTTACCATGGCATCGCCACAGCTCTAGTTCACATCAAATCAAACTATCCGAATCAAATCAAACAGCGCATGCTTACATCATGTTCATGCTCTTAGTTTCTGGGAACATGCACGTGTAAGTTGGTAAATATTGGGCTAGAAATGTCATTGTTCGTATTTCAACATAAATATTAGGAATTAAATAAAAATATAATGTTACAATGTGTCATTGCGATATAATTGTGCACTAAGACTCTTTGTTCTCTTGCTTAATCTTGTAATTGACTTAATTATTTTCTTCTGTAACAAATACATTACCTTGTAAATCAACAATAATGGGTTTTGAACATTATACACATAGAATATATCAGAAAATCATTCTGTACATCTACATGAAGATCTACATTATTATATTACGTTGTGTAGAGTTAGTTATGAAGATTTACATAATTACGTTTGTGAGTCCATCTATAATAATATTACGTTGGATGGAACTGACTAGAAAGACGGTTATTTGGTTCCACTTATAATATATATATATATCTTGCAAACAAAGAAAAAAACATTGTTTCGTATGGTCTAGAAAATATTTAATAAACAGTTTTAAAATGTTGAACAAAAACACATTTAAAAACTCTCTTTATAACGTTACAAAAGATGTTTTCTAAAATAGTCTAATTAACAATAATCAACAATAATGGGTTTTGAACATTATACACATAGAATATATCAGAAAATCATTCTGTACATCTACATGAAGATCTACATTATTATATTACGTTGTGTAGAGTTAGTTATGAAGATTTACATAATTACGTTTGTGAGTCCATCTATAATAATATTACGTTGGATGGAACTGACTAGAAAGACGGTTATTTGGTTCCACTTATAATATATATATATATCTTGCAAACAAAGAAAAAAACATTGTTTCGTATGGTCTAGAAAATATTTAATAAACAGTTTTAAAATGTTGAACAAAAACACATTTAAAAACTCTCTTTATAACGTTACAAAAGATGTTTTCTAAAATAGTCTAATTAACATTTTTTTTCAAGGTTTTAATAATGTCGTAAAAACATTATACATAACACAATGTCTTTTCCAGCCTATAAAATAAGTTTTTTTAATAGTTTTATGCGACATTCTCAAATATTGTTATTATGTAGCTTGGAAACCCCCCCACCAATGAAGTTACATTATTTAAACAAGATACTTTCTCTCCACATATTTGAGTGAGAGGGTTACCTCCCAAATATTTTTTCAGGTTTATTTTTGAACCATACTTATCCACAATCACCAAACCTGACTGGGCATGTCATTAGTCGAGGTGGCGATATGGATCAGTCATGCACATACGTCAGATCTGAGTCAACAGCTTCATGAATACAGGCCCTGGTCCTTGTGTGTATATATGCTTATCCTGGAAATACTGCTAAAATGCTATAAAGACGCTGTTTATCGCTGTACACCGGTGATCGTTTGTGGCTAAGAAAATAATAGCTCCACATGAACCTACAAAATCTACATTTTTATTTCACACACGATGGGAATGGTCACTCAATTCTCATGTGGATTTGAACAATATTAAATGCTCCTCTTTATTCAAGCTGTTGTGCATACACTAAAAACTAAGTATGGCAAAGTAAACTAACTGAGTACTATACTCTTATTACTGAATAAGTGAATTCTTTTTTAAAATGGGTATAAGTATATGATGTACGAAATTTTTGGCAGGATCTTCTGATAGTTCATTGAGGTATGCAAAAGTGAGTACAATATTGCCATTTGGGGGGACTAAACGAGCTGCAAAAATTATTATAAGTTTAACAAGTTAAAAATGTCAGTACATTCATAAACTATAGTAGAACTATGCTACAAGTTACAGTAAAAATGTACATTTCTCGTAGATGGAAGCTCATTCTTTTCAAATAAAATTTGTGAATGGAAAATTAACTTTTTATTGGTTGCACCATAACTAAACTTACATTTTAAAAATCGATTTATCACAGCAAATAACTCAGTTATGAAAAAATATAAAAAAAACAAAGGAGTCACAAGGCTTCAACCAAAACTTTTAAAATTAGTCATCGCTTTAATACAGTAGTTTTTGTTTTAAATGGTCATTCAACGAAAGTTTTTTCTCTACAAGGCCTGGTACCCTTACCCTGTCCTTGGTCAACCCCTCAAATTAACAGATTGTATAACATGCCTTTATGATAGGGACACACATGAACATTAAGCTATTGTTCTAACCAGTTTTCCACACAACTATCTTTAAGGCTTTAGTAATTTTTGAAGGCATGTCCTTCCCTGCTGGTCTCACCACCCTAAATTAGCCGAAATCCAAGGGGGTGGCTACTACAGAATCTGTACACAAATTACTGACTGCTTTATATGGTTGTTTCCGCTTCTGGTGAATTAAAAATAATACAGGAATGTTGTAATTTTGTGGATAATTTGCAAGCACACATTATTTTCTATATGCGTGATATGAGGCATAACTGTACTATGTTATGAGATTTTCGGATGGATACAAGGGGTGAGAAAGATTGGTGGCTTTTCTGGAAATGGGCGTAAGAATATAAATTGAGGAGATCCGGGTAATATTTACCTTTTTACCAACAAGGGAGCGTAGCTCAAAACGCAAGAAGTTACCATACCATTTTTGGACCTGTTTTTGAAAAAGGATAGCTTAGGTTTCATTTTTGGTTCCTTAAATAGGGGGGTAGGTCGGGACGAAAATGGTGAATACCGCCCTTAGAATGTTGGCATTATACATGCGTTTCAATGAGACTGGCATTTCAGGTGGCGAGACCACATTATCCTGGAAACAAGTTTGGCCCAACATTGCGCCATCATTGCGGGCTAGCTAGTAGGTAACAAGTAGTCGAAAGAAGGACTGCCTATAAAACAAAGCATTTAAACCCAATGTTGGGCTACTATTGGGTAATCGTCGTAATAAAACAGTGGCCCAACATTAACCCAACATTGCTAGGATAATATTATGTCTCTGTGTTGTAGCCTATTTTTGCACAGATCTTTCTAAATATCACCATAACCAATGATAATATTAGCTGGAATAGTGATTTTATTATTCTCATACAGTCATGTAGACAGGAGAAGATTAATAAACATCCCATTGTACAAGTATTATGGTCCAAACGCTGTTACAATGCCAGCACATAACCGTAGACATTTGCCAAGCAATGATACCAATATCCTCATGTCTTGTAGGTCTATAATCTGATTTAAATAGCAACAAAATGACAAGAAGGGATTATCTGCTTCTGTGAAATAATACGAGTGATGGATATGTGATATAATATCTGCTGAGGGCAAAACATCATCACTACAATGTGTGTGGAAATTTAGTTTTCAGTATCGAAACACCTACTACCAATATCTTATTAGGACTACTGAAAAATGACTAGGATACCTCGCATAAATAAAAGATTGAACCCAATGATGCAACAAAATTATTCAGCCTAGGGGGAATATCCAGGCAGAATATCATAAAATTAACCAAGCAAAACAATGTAAATGATGTAGATATGACAGTTTGTCTGGATATCCTATTATCAACACATCATCATGTTTACTGTTATACACTGGATTAAAAAGATAGCTTAAAGCATATTTGATCTACCGGTATGTATCAATTTGTGATTAATATGTGAAAATGACTCATTTATTATTGTTTTAATTTGTATCTTAATTACAATGATTAGTATTATCTAATCTCCACCGTAATACAGTTTAATTAAATGTAATGGCCTATCTAGAAATTAATTAAGGGAGGGGTGAGGTTCTCAATTTGTATAATATGTCTTTGGATCACATGCTTCTCCAAAAGAATTGAAAAAAAAATTATATACCATAATTGTTCAATTTCATAGCACATAGGGAAATAAATGTACAATCATGATAATAAAGGGGGTGCTAGAGAGCCCTGAATCCAAACCTGGATACACCCCTTGATTTAATTTAGTTACCGTTAATTCATATGTTTTGCAGAATTGTGAGACGGCGGTGTCTGCATAGCTATTTTTGCCTGCAAGGTCATCATTAATACTTAGGCTTGCTTCTTGCATGCGGTCGTTATTATCCAGTAGTCTATGTGTAATTCTAAATGATTAAACACAAGTGCATCTATCACAACCTGCTAAAATTGTAGACATGGATTGAGGGAGAGTGCATGGCGTCCCATAGTGAAGGTATGGCTTGTTCCATGGACAAATGTCCAGCTGGAACACTGAACGTGTAAAAAATAATATTCATTAATTGGCACAAAATGTATTCTTAATTTAAACTGAGTATGGATATTTACTTCAGAAGTTATTGAATGGTCTGCAAGTCAAGTGATCCAAGTCAAAAAGCAGAAAATTATTTGATTTCATCATTTTGAGTAAGTATGTAGGAAAATATATAGCAGAATATGTAAAAATATCTTAATATTAGTCTACAAAATCAATAAATTAAATTTAAAGTCACTCTAAATTTATATTTGAAAAAGTTTCAAGTGATCCAAGTCAATTTCGTATAAGGCTGTTCGACATCGATCACTTGATTTCCAGAACATTTCAAACATGGCTGTTTAAATTACACAAAATAACTTTTCAAAATGCTTTTCCTTAATATCATACTTACAAACATGTTACTGGTTAGCAACGATGACACGGACCAGAGTATGATGCTCTCTTGAATATTGCAAATATTTGATACATATATTGTTTGTTTCGAGTTTTGTTATTTAATTAAGTATTTCATTCAAAAATCATACTTTTATCAAACCAGATTTACAAGTTATGTATCCTTAATACAAAGATACAGCATTTCAAGATTGTTTTAACTGTTTTTGTTTACCACATGCTCAATTAAAAAGAAAACGGCAAACTTACATTTGGTGAAAGTAAAACAACTTTTAAGTCTTGTACATTCAAAACAGTAAAACTTGGACTGGGATCACTTGAGCTCTAGGCCATTCAATAATAATCACACAAGAAATTTATATGCCAGTGTATCTATATGAATGTACAGTTATCTCTACAATATGTCAAAAATAGAATGATCTTGACTTGTTCTAAGGTCAATATCGGAACAATTTGACCAATTAATTTTAAATTAACACATTATTATTTCACATTGAGAAGCACTTTTCAATAAAATATTCACTATATTCGATACAATTAAATAATTCACCACTTTAATTTTGTTTTTACAATAAAGGTATCGTACACAATAGTGTATCTTCACAAAATTATTTGAGTCAAAACATGACTTTGGACATTACATCAAATGAAGTAGCAGAGCATGTGTATGATGATACATGTAGCTTGGTGATAATGGTATAAATGCTAATGGTATAAAAAGTTATATAACTAATTACAGTGTACGTATCAACAATTTTTATGAGTTACTTTCAAATTTTATACAAACACAACCACATGGTTTTCTAGGTGTATGTGAGGCATCAATAATAATAATAAAAATACAATATGGACAAATTATGAAAATTTTCCTGATTGTGAAATTTTAGAATGATTAGTGAATATATATATATCCATTAATTACACTGTATATTTCAGCACTGAAAAAAACCCCATCATTGTATGAAACTAAACTGAAATGCAGATGGCCCAAATTACATTTTGAACAGAAAACAAATAGGATATTAGAATTGAATAACATATGAGTCATTCCAAACAGATAATTCAAATCACAATCAAAAGAAAACAACTTTTTATGATGCTGTCAAAATTATATCAAACTATTATTGCAAACCCATGCAAGTCCCTACTGCAAGAGTACAATTTAATTTTCGAAGGCCTGCTTTAAAATTACATTTTTAAATCATTACAAAAAATATGTTAACAGTTCACAAAAAACCCTTTAAAATTCAATCAAACAATAACAATACAAAAAGTCATAATCAACAAACCTACCAAATCCAATACATACAAACATGGTCGTTTTCAGCCGAACAAAGGGATATAATTCAATTAAAGATAAAAAATGTTTTGGTTTTGGCGGTGGTGTACAAAACTGTACTAAAATAAAAAGCCTCCCCCAGGTACAGGGGAGCCTTAGTAACATCTAGATTTTCAGTACATTGTATTCATCGCAGTAAAGTATGAGTACCTACTGTGAACATCCACAAATGGCATTAAGAATTTATGTTATCACTTAGAAAATCTAAAAAAAAATAATTATACAGCATATAAGACAATAATGTTTGATTTCAATGAACGTTTACACAACTGTGATTATTAAACAAATGGACAGGTATACACACAGGCTTAAGATCTAGGCCTGATGTTTTCCAAGACATTGACCATATGTATTATGATCTGACATTTTTTTAATTAAAACTGCCAGCGCTGTTCATCCACATTTTTAACATTTATACCTTCCCAGCCATAAATTAGGTTGGACTTTTTGCGGTCACAAATATTTAAAAAGTTGATTTGTGGTGGCCATTTTAAATTTCAGTAAAATCACATGCACATTTCCAGATGGTGGGTAATGTGATTGTACAATGTGAATTATTACTGATTTCAATTTTTCAAATATGAAGTTTATCCATGGCGGCCATTTTGAATTTCAGTAAAACCTTGAAAAGTCACCTGCACATCTCCATATCGTGGGGAATGTGATAGTAAAATTTGAATAATTTCTAACTTTAAGTTTTAGAGTTTTTGCGCCCACAAATTTTTTTTTGAAGTTGACCTATGGCGGCCATTTTGAAATTTGGTAGCATCTTTAAACTAGAGCCTGACGGCACTAAAGTAGAGCGTGATCTGGGCTTCAGGGTCAGTGTTTTGAGGAAAGCTAAAATGCAGTTGTTTCACAATTAAGCAGCAAATATATTAATTAATATCAATGAATTGTTTTTTTGCTGGTTTAATGTTAGAGCATCGTCTACGAAGCTCGCCCAACATTAATGCCACATCGGGTGAATGTTTGTTTTGTTGGGCAGCGAGTGGCCGATAGGCATATTATATATACATGTGTATTGGCAGGCCAGCAGAGACAAGACGTTGAATCAATGTTGGATTAACGTTGGTTCAACGTCGTAGAGGGTGGACGAACGTTGAATCAACATTGATTCAACGTCTTTCTTTGTGTCAGCTGAGTGTTGTTGTGTAGGCCTATGCCTATGGGACAGACACTGGACAGACTGACCTAGCAAACACTATAACGCTGGACAATCACATTTGGTCAGCGTTGCCGTATTACTATTAAGCCAGGCGCACTTCCCAGCAAACACGAGACGCTGACCCAATGTTGTTTTAATGTCGGGCCGACGTCGGAGACGGCAGGCCAACATTCAAACAACATTCACTTGGATCATAGTATCGTGTTTGCAGGGTTGATGTTCCTTACAGGTCATGTGTCTTATAGGCCTACAGATATGTACACACAGGGGTAGGTATATGCATACTGCATACGTTCATGTGGATAGCACAGTGTATCAACTGAGGCCTACACTGTCAGGTTGGTATTGCTGGTGTATTGCTAAGGTCACGTGCCAAACGCCCTAATATACCCAGAGGCACAACCTCGCATGGCTGACATTGTGTTAGAGATGGGGAAATAAGGCGTCATTTGTATCAGTGTTCATCGGACCATCTACGCTAAAATCTCAAAATGTGGCTTCGTGTTGCAATGAAAAAAGTTCTTCTTATCACACACATGGAGATAGATATGTTCTCAATTCGATAAATTTAAAGTTATTGTCGTGAAATAAATCATACAGAAAACCACTCAGACCATCACCATGCTAACAGTAGAGCTAAAGCTCTACTGAAAATCACTTGCACATCCCCATGTTGCTAGGAATGTGATGTTAAAATTTTAAAAAAATTGCCCAAAAATTTTTACGCTACCCCAAAAAATTAAAGTTGATCTGTAGCGGCTATTTTGAATGTCAGTAAAACCTTGAAAAAGTCACCTGCACATCTCCATATCATGGGGAATGTGATAGTAAAATTTAAATAATTTCTAACTTTAAGTTTTAGAGTTTTTGCACCCACAAAAAATTTTAGAGTTGACCTCTGACGGCCAATTTAAATTTTGGTAGCATCTCTAAAAAATCACTTGCACATCCCCATGTTGCTAGGAATGTCATGTTGAAATTTCAAAAAGATTTGACCAGTAGTTTTTGAGTTTTTGCGCCCACAAAAAAACGTGACGCCGGACAGAATCCTGGTGCAACTAAAATCCCCCTTCCCTTACGGGCGGGGGATAAAAAGATTATAAAATACAATTTGTATTTTATGTTAGTAATGCACCTGCAGCTTTGATGCATTTCAGTCATTATTTTTGTCGTGACAAAAATATTTGAAAGTGCTTACGAATGGTGCCAGCATTGAAAGCGTTAAACATGCTGGTTTTATCCCTGTTACAGAACATCACAAATGATTATTGATATTTAGCTAAACATATGAATATAAAAAATACAAAAGCTATAGAATCATTGACTAAACCACACTTCCCATGGCAAGGTAGCATATTGGCTCGACCTAGTTATATTCAAATACCTTAAGGTTCACAAATATACAGGCACCTCCCAGAAACCCAAAAATACGCTAGCCCAAAAACATTGGGTCAATGCCACAGGGTTTCTGGACTGTTTCAAAGGTCAAAATCGAATTAGACAAAACAAAAGGTATACTCAAGACACTTTCAAACTGTGGCACAATTGGCATTTGTTAATAAAATGTTGTGATATCATATTATGTTGGCCCTACATATTATGGTAAAGTTTACATAATATATATAGAGGTTGCGTTGAAACTAATTTAGGTTTTAGAGTTTCCCAATGATTCAAAGATTCCATAATTAAACAGCATCAGTTATTTCCACAATGGAATGCAAGAGATGGTTTATCAGGGATGAGTAGTGAACATGACCAACAAATCATAAAATAACCATGTGAAATCAACCTTCAAAAGTTATCACCTTGAAAAACAAATATACTTAACAAATAAAATATGTTTTCTACTCACTATTTTCTTATCACAGCTACTACAGCTAGTAGCCAAAATTTCGTCCACATCAACTAATCAATAGCATCAGCAGTTAATAACTTGATGTGGATGATATTTAAACTAAGTTGACACCACAAGAGAATGCTGAGCATTACATAGATTACAAAAACTTAAGCGCTGATAAATAAGCAATGAACGATAATGATGATTAGCGAGTTGGCAGGATGACTGGTTGGCTACAGTGACTTGTGGCAGACCTGTGCTACACCGCTCCAGCCATGCCCAAGGTCAGCACGTCAAAGCAGACCTCACACACACGCGTTGGTTTGGTGATGTTGTACTTGATTATGGGCATGTCTTTTCCCGAACATTTGGAGCACAGCAGGCGTCCACAGTGGCGGCTACAAAAATGTAAATCAATCCTTTCTAAACACAATTTTTCAACAAGAGGCCAAAGGCCGCCATAACCCCCCACCTTGCCCTCTTGATAGAAACACACAAAAGCCACATCTAGGCCTATACGTATGTTCCGTATCACAGAGTCAGCATACCATTCAGCACTCAACAAAATGTTAAAAATGACAAAATGTTATTATGCAATACCAATGCAATCTTCAGGATTCTCAGTGAAGAACTATTCAGCTCTCAAATTCCTTTCAAAATCTAATTCAGATGAACCTAATTTCTCTATTTCTCTTTTAATGCAGATGACACCTTCAACCACAGTAAAACTTCATAACAAAGATTTAAGTAAATTAATAAAATGCACAGATTTAGATCTCTAATAAAGCATCATTGTGAATTTAATATTATGAGTTTTCATTTACTTTTATTTTTTTCAAGTGCTACATCCTCGGTAATAATAAATCATTTGAACCTGTCACTACTGACAAAATTGTGACTTCAAATAAAAGAAAAATAGGCCAAAGTTATTTTTAAATAGCCCTGTCATTGCACTTGATGCTTTATTAGAGATCTAAATCTGTGCATTTTATTAATTTACTTAAATCTTTGTTATGAAGTTTTACTGTGGTTGAAGGTGTCATCTGCATTAAAAGAGAAATAGAGAAATTAGGTTCATCTGAATTAGATTTTGAAAGGAATTTGAGAGCTGAATAGTTCTTCACTGAGAATCCTGAAGATTGCATTGGTATTGCATAATAACATTTTGTCATTTTTAACATTTTGTTGAGAGCTGAATATAGTTGTTTAATATGTTTTATATATTAGAATCTGAAGTTAATTCAAATTATCATGTACAACATTAAATAGGTGAATAACAGATATGTGGGCTGAAACTTAAATTTGATGAAGTGGAGTGCTACCTTACTACAAATAGAATTTACATGGACTGCCAGATGTTTAAAGAAGTAAATAAAAATTGTCCTGAGTGTTAACTGACAAAAAAACTGTATTGAGGAACTGCCAGTCCCAATGTAAGTGTTGTGCCAAAGTCAGAGACACTATAACACATTGGGTAAGAATTGGAAAATTGATAAAAAAATTAAATTAAAATCTCGTCTTTTTAAAATTTCATTATACAGCCGTCCCGCTATTGATCGATATAAACTGATATATAATGAAATAATAATGTAAATTATGCATATTTTAAAAATAAAATAAGTCTTCTTTGTATAAGTTTACCATAACAAAATAAAATAAGTTTTATTTTAAAAAACATTACGATAGCCTGCTTTGAATCGTGAATAATTTTTGTTTGAGAACGAATTAATAAACAAGACTACGTAAGTCCAGGAGCTCCTGCTCCGAATTAGAATTTGATTTAAGCAATTTCGTGTAGGGTTATTAATGTAGTCCTAGGCTAGGTCAAAAATCAAAACGCAAGACAACTAGGTCTAAGAAGCCCAGTCTAAGAGTAAGCTAAGAACTAGAAAGTCTGTCAGAGATTGCAAACCTCCATTGAAATTAATGATCCTAATCAGTATCCCAGTAATGGTCTACCTATCTGGCACGGTTTACCCGATATCAGGCCAATCGAGGTAACTAATAGCTGATTTACGGTCATTTTGAATTCGATATAAATTAGTTAAAAACTTAGGGTGCATCCTCCCCCGAAACCTCAAATTTTGTTTTATAGTAATGGACTAACATCTAACACAGTTTGCAAAATATTGGGCATGTCAAAGTAAATAATGGCCGATAGGGGGCCATTTTGAATTTGATCGAGTCAGAATTTTTCAAGATGCATCATCAGCTGAAATCTCACATTTCATTCTATAGTAATCGTCTAGCTATCTAGCAAGGTTTACCAAATATCGGCCATGTGAAAGTGAATAATGGCCTAAAGGCGGCCATTATGAATTTGATCAAGTCGAAATTTTCCAAGATGCATCCTCAGCTGAAATCTCACATTTCATTCTATAGTAATGGTCTAGCCATCTAGCACGGTTTACCAAATATCGCCCATGTGAAAGTGAATAATGGCCGATAGGCCATTTTTAATTTGATCAAGTCAAAATTTTTCAAGATGCATCCTCTCCTGAAATCTCACATTTTGTTTTATAGTAATGGTTTAGTCATCTATTACAGTTACCAAAAACCGGCTATGTGAAAGTGAATGATGGCCGATAGGCGGCCATTTTGAATTTGATCAAGTCAATTTTTTTCAAGATGCATCCTCTCTTGTAATCTCACATTTTGTTTCATAGTAATGGTTCAGCTATCTAACACGGTTTACAAAAAAAATGCAATGTGAAAGTAAATAGTGGCAGATAGGCTGCCATTTTGAATTCGATTTGAGTCGAAAGTTTTTAAAAGGCATCCTCTCTCGAAACGTCACATTTTGTTTTATAGTAATGGTCTAGCTATCTAGCACGGTTTACCTGATATCAGGCCTATCGAGGTAAATAATGCTGATTGTCGGCCATTTTGAATTCTTAAGTTAAACATTTTCAGGGTGCATTCTCCCCCGAAAACTCACACTTTGTTTTATAGTAATCAGGTAATGGTCTAGCCATCGCACTGTTTACCAAATATCAGCCATGTGAAAATGAATAATGGTCGAAAAGGCGGCCATTTTTAATTTGATCAAGTCAATTTTTTTCAAGATGCATCCTCATCTGAAATCTCACATTTCGTTTTATAGTAATGGTCTAGCCATCTAGCACGGTTGACCAAATATCGGCCATGTGAAAGTGAATAATCACCAATAAGCGGCCATTTTGAATTTTATCGAGTCGAATTTTTTCAAGATGCATCCTCTCCTGAAATCACACATTTTGTTTTATAGTAATGGTCTAGCCATCTAGCACGGTTTACCAAATAACGGCCATGTGAAAGTGAATAATGGCCGATTGGCGGCCATTTTGATCTTGGACGAGTTAAATTTTTTTCAAAATGCATCCTTTCCTGAAACCTTACAATTTGTTTTATAGTAATGGTGTAGATATCTTGAGCGGTTTTCATGATATTCCACAATATCAGGCCTGTCGAGGTGAATGAGGGCCGATAGGCGGCCATTTTTAATTTTATCAACTTGAAATTTTTCAAGATGCATCCTCTCCTGGAACCTTACAATTTATTTGATATTAATGGTGTAGCTATCTTGAGCGGTTTTCATGATTCCGCAATATCAGGCCCGTCGAGGTGAATAATGGCCGATAGGCGGCAATTTTTAATTTTATCGACTTGAAATTTTTCAAGATGCATCCTCTCCTGAAACCTCACAATTTGCTTTATAGTAATGATGTAGCTATCTTGAGCGGTTTTCATGATATTCCGCAAAATCTTTCAGTCGGATTTACCGATGTTATAAATTAAGTCAAAGCGCTGGGTCAACTTCAAGGTCAAGGTCCAAAAACCTGAAAAGGCACAACTAGGGACCTTAGAGAACATGTATGTGCAATATGACTGTCATCGGCCCAGTACTTTTCGAGATCTGCTCCGGAAACGAAGTGCGCGTCAAAACGTCTAAATAGGTCAAAGTTCTGAACCAGAAGTACGTCAAAGTTCAAATACCCCAAAAGGCACAACTAGACCCCCTAGGGGTGTTGTGTGTGAAATTTGAAGACAATCGGACAAGTACTTTCAGAGATATGCTCCGGAAACAAATTGTTTACGGACGGCCCAGCGCCGTAACATCATCATTTTCTCCTCTGCGACCTTGTGTATTGAATTCAGATTAAAAATATTTTAACCTGTCCATCATCCACCTGGAAGTAACCCACATACCAAAAATTGTTATCCTAGCTTATTTTCTTACAAAGTTATAGGCAAAAGAAGAGGCAAAAAAAACGGAGGTAGAATCCATAGCTCCCTCCGTCTCACCTACGGTGACGGCGGGAGCTAAAAAATTATGTCCTTGGACAAAGAAATATGGGAATAGATTAATTACCAGTGATGCTTCCTAGTTTTGATGCCAAACTTGACTCCACACTCCAGACAAGTCTCTCCTTCACTCCATGGAGGCTCTTTCGAAAGCATGTCTGCCAAACAGAATAGCAACTACACATAATGTACAGCATTTTAGTTAGCTAAGCCAGGTAACATATTTTCCATCTCTCAATTCAGTGAAACTCAATAGCCTTGCCCTCTGATGTTTTCACAGAGCTAGCTAATACAAAGAAGTATGGGGTAGGGGGTCTTATAACATTGTTCTCACCGAGTAGCCAGTCAAAAGGGTTTCCAGTGTTGTCACTACATTTCACAAAATATGCAGAAGATTCAGAAAATAAGGATAAAAACTTACAATATATATTTCCCAGATAAGAAGCTAAAACTCCCAAGTACAGCCTCACCCCACAACATTTTAAAATATTTAAATGAAAAATACCAATCTGTTGAAAAGCTAGAGAGTTATATGGAAACAAACACAAAAGCAGCCCTCTGTTAAGCCAGTCGGTCACTTTTAAATTTGCTATAGATCTGCAAATTTTGTCAAGGGTTATCCTTATGTAACACAGGATAGTTTATCATGCAAGGATTCTGAAATAATGAGCAAAATTGAAACAAAATGGCCACCAGTCGGCTATTTTGTATTTTATATAACCAAAATTTGTCATGTGTTGCCATTGTGTAACACCGGACACTTTATTTAATATTATAGGGACTGGCCCAGGCTAAAATCATCAAAAAATCAGTGATTTCATTTTGGCTTCTTAATATGACCATATGATGTAAACATGTCCATAGACTAGAACTGCAAAAGTTTTTTAATTTTTCTGCTGTGCATTCACCAGTTAGACTAGATATAGAGACAAAATTTCTGTATTTCTAATTTTTGACATGGTTGTCAATAATTAGAAATCAGGAATCACTGATTTTTTGATGATTTTAGCCTGGGTCAGTCCCTTAAATTCCAAATTTCTAATTATTGACAACCATGTCAAAAATTAGTAAATACGTGAATTTCGTCTCTATATATAGTCTAACTGGTAAATGCGCAGCAGAAAAATTAAAAAACTTTTGCAGTTTTTGTCTATGGACATGTTTACATCATATGGTCATATTAAGAAGCCAAAATATAATCACTGATTTTTTGATGATTTTAGTCTGGGCCAGTCCCTTAAACGCTCTAGCTATCATGTAAGGTCTCCGAGATGATGAGCAAAATTAAAACAGAATGGCTGGCAATCTGCCATTTTGGATTATATATTTGTCCTCTGTTATCCCTGTGTAATACCGGACATTTTAAATAACCAGGTATTTTGCTTTGTTTTTGAGTTACATAGATATCACAAAATCACTCAAAATTAAAATGTGCGCTAAACGGCCATTTTAAAATTGTTCGCTTCAAAAGTTAATCAAGTCATCGGCTGACATAGCTTAGCATATTTGCCAAATTAAAAGAAGATCTGATAAAAACTTTTTAATGAAACACGCAATCGAGCATTTCTTTGTTAGTGGCCGTACTAATTAAAGGGTTGATGATATATATATGGGGATCAAAATGTCACCAATAAATGGTATGTGATGGCTATGTGAAGTACAGTATGAGGAAGCAGTAAGTTGATAGATTAGCTATCATGCAAGATTTCCGGAGTAATGCGAAAAAAATAATGAAAATGGCCACCATATGGTCATTTTGGATTTTATTTCAGTGAAATTTGCCATGGGTTATTCTTGTGTGAGACCTTACATTTCGTTTTATATTCAAGGTCTAGCTATTTTGCATTGTTTTTGATTTACTAAATATCACAAAATTACTAAAACTTAAAAAGCCTGCTCAATGGTCATTTTGAAATTGTTTGTTAAGAAAAGGTAATCAGGTCATTGGCTGACATAGCTGAGCATTCTGACCTCAGAGATTATATCTCTGATACAACATGCTGATTTTCGCCATAAGCACGCATAGCATTAACCTGATGTATCAGCCATTACCAAGTTTTGAATAACCATTCCTATAACCACAGAACTATTTAGATGTTCACCTGGACTGACTATTGATCATTTTTTCACTATTTTGTTTATTCTAATAGTTTGCTGCAGGTAAGAGATATTTACACTGTTCAGTTATTGATAAATTGAGCCATCATAATTCGCATGTCATTCAGTAATTTTATTTGGCAGTGTTTTGAACCCGATTGAAAATAATGTCAGAAAACAAGAACATAAATTTTCTCACAGCAGCGCGTAGGTAGAGAAAGTAATCCCTTGCTGTTTTTCTATTTCTCTGTGAATAGAAAACTTATACGTGGCGGAGCAGTGGTCTTTTTTATTTACCATATATATATAGGACACACAAGCGCGTCTATAAACTTACAGTTGGTTTAACTACGAAACTGCTCGAAATGAGCAGTATCTGTTAAAACATGGCGCCTGCTTACAGAGTTGCAGTGGGTTTTTTTGCATTGTTCCAATCAGAAAAATATGTTTAAACCAAATTAAACAACGATCTGATAGAAACTTTTTCCTGAAACACGCTAACGACCATTTCTTCGATAGCGGCCATAGTAATGAAACGGTTGATGGTATGGAGATTAAAATGTCACAAAAAAAATTCCCAGTGGTATGTGATGGCTGTGTAAAGTATGAGGAGGGAGAAGTTGATGGATTAGTAGCTATTTTGAAAACAAATAACTGCGGAGGCGGCAGACTGCGAGGAATACAGTAAGCAGCCAGCCTCGGGCTGCTTAACTAAAACTCTTATACATTACAATTTCTCCTTTTTTATTTGTGATTTGCAACTGAAAACCAAATCAATTCCAGGCAATAGTTTTTTGTGAAAAAACCTTTTGAGAACAATTTCGTATGTGGCTTTATATGACATCAGATCTGTAATTAAATATGTAATCAATTTATTGCGAAAAGCAGTAGAGTGCATTGAGAAGCATTTACCACAGTGACAGGGTTAAGGAGCGATTACCATTTATGATCCTTTTAAGCTTTAAATTACTCACCCAATGTTATCACAATGTTAGGTCAGCGTCGTAGCCCCATGAGACTATCACAAATGGAACGCTTTCCTTTGAATGTTTTACCTTTGTATACTTACCAAGCAGTTTAAAAAGCAGTTGTTTTGTTGCTACTGGAGCATTGAAAATTGACACTCCGTCACGATTACTGATTCCCATACATGCTCCTGCTCTTACAACTGCTCGGCAAAGATTGGCATTCCCATTGAAATAGGCGAGGAGTAAAACTAAAAATAAACATAAAACAACTGTTATTACTGCGCACCCCCATATTTTTTGCCAAATTACTTTTTAAATCCCATAAATTGGTCTAAATGGGCCAAGAAATCTTGAGGGCAGGCCGCCGAGCACTCGGCGACCCCCCCCCCTTTCTTCAGATCCGGGATAAAACTCGAGATAAGTGTACTCAGTTTAAAAGTGATGCTGAACACAGTTGATAAAGCTTCTTACTTGTATTGCCATTAGCATCAGGTCGATCTAAGGCATACTCTGGCATGCATTCCATGAAAAGCTCAAAAATAGCTGCTGCATTTTCGCGTCCAAACTGACCAAGTACATGCATTGCTGTTTGTCCCCTGTGAAAGCAGCATTGACATTACTATTACAGAAACGAAAGACTGATTTATTATATAATAATACAGTATATGTTGGAGGTGTTAATTTTTATACAGTAGAACCTGCTATGAGCAGCCACCTGCCTTGAAAGGTCATTTTTTTGTGTCACAAGGGTTGCCTTACATAGTAGGTTCCACTTGAACATCATTCAAGAGAAATAGTTGCTGAGAAAAATATAAAGATGTTAAAATTCAGTCATATTATTTTTAAATGGTGGAAATGCTTGAGCAGCCGAAAAATTGTGTGCAACAAAACTTACTTCATGTTCACTTCTTCAGCCTTTATCCGAGATTCAGTTAGTAAAGCTCTGACAGTTGACAAGTGAGCCTTCTGTACTGCTAAATGTAATGCTGAACAGAAATGACAAAAAATGTGAAGAAATATTAAGTCAGAATGTGATGATAATGATACCTTAATTTGTTATGTATCGCTCAACTGATTGTGAATTATTTTAACCTAGGTGTGTTTATTACATACAAAGGTTGATTGATTCAATTGATGCATGTAGAAACTTAGGTTTTTCACTTGCACTAATGACTATGTTCACACTATTTCATAACCTTCTCAGTGCTAAACGGCCAATTTGAAATTGTTTGACATAACTGGGCATATTAGCCAAATTAAAAGAAGATCTTTAGATGCCAGATTCTGACGTCTAAAGATGGTCCCCGCACTGAAAGAATTAAATATTTATAATGACAGTAGATCTATAACATAGGTATTCAAATGAAGAGGAAAGAGCTAACAAACACATTTATCATGATTTTTAATTGAAAAAACCCTCTGGTCTCCATGATTTACACAAAAATATTTCAGGATTGTAAGGGTTAATTTATCAAGTGTGATGGCTGATGGGCGAAAAGCATGATGCCTTTTACTCAATTTGCTTTGAGATCAGATGTATTAAAATATGAGCAATTTGTAACACACTGAAACTCAACTGATGTGTGTAAAATTGTTTTTTCTTCTTTTTTTAGACACAGATCAAAATGATACACCTCCACAAAATCAACTATTAGGGTGGATACAAATATTTTTTTATTATTGTTCCTCAGATTTCATATACCATGGCTGGTGTTGAAGGACATAAATATTCTAAATGACATTTAATTGTAACATTACAATCTGTCCAACCGAATAGTCCAGGCTGTTAGGGTCGAAATAGAGTGAGTGTGTGCACTTTTGAAAAAAATTACAATTTTTTGCCCAGATGATCAGTAACATGTACTCTTTCGATCCTGATATAGCGCAGTCAATTCTGACACGAATCACACCTAATTAAATTCTAATTAGTATCCATAATTAGCAAAACCACGGAAAAATACGAAAAAAAATATCTCAAGAATCGATAGATCGATTTTATTGATCTTTGGTTGTGTGATTTATTTCAACGTATGGCTTAGACGATAAAAATATTCCTTATATAATTAGTGGTCAATGTCACGTGATGCGGCTTAGTCAAGGTCAGACGTAAGCAAAGTTTAAAAATTCTTAACCAAAAAGCTCATATTAAATGTTTCAAAGTATATATAATTATTTTATATTAAAAAACCGCATACACCAATCTAACAGTTTTAATTTGATGGCATAATGTAATCTGTATCTCCGAAACCGGGATCATTGTGATCTAGACAAGTGATCCACTTATGGGTTAGCTATACCACAGATGCCTCATGTATGGATCGTCATCTGAGGAATAATTCGGTCTATTTCATTTAGTTTCTTTTAAAACATTTCTAATGACATTCCACATCTTATGCACTATTTCATATAACATAAAGGTCAAGGTTAATCAAACTTCAAGGTCAAAATCAAAATGAATTTAGTAATAGATTTGCAACCAGATGAATTCCTTTTCGTTGTGCTTCCTTCTGACAAAAAAAAATAATTAATCTCCCAATTTTAATTATATGAATGGGTCAGTGTCAATGTAAAAGTGAAATTCAGTCTAAGCAATTGATATATAAGATACTTGTAGGGCTTACGTCCATGGCAAAATATCACATATTTTGAACCTCATTTGGCAAACACAATTAATGATGCACAAAACCTTTATTAGAAAGCATTAATCTGCTGGAACCTCTGACTTCGAGGTTTTTTCTTTTTTCTTTTGTATTGGATGAGGGTGGCGGGGTAACAACTGGTAACAGAACATCCATAGAATGCAACCACATACTCGCAAAGGGAAGTTCAAAATAAGCCACATTACTAATCGGAACACACACAGCAAACAACACTGGCCTGAAATAGTCAAAACCGATTTTATATGCGTAGGTTTTGATTTGTCATTATCTCTTCGATCGATCTCACATAGGCCTATCGAGATTTAAATCTCTGGGATCCACAACATGTACAACGAACCAGAGAGATGTCAGGTCAGCAAGAGATTGATAATTCCCACTGGTGGGGGGAAAGGTTTATAGGCCTAGTATTTGTCATGCCAGTGTCACGGTTACACAAACTGAATTCTTGAATGCTGACACGATTTTAAATAAAGAGCTGAAATCTCACATTCATAGTAATCGTCTAGCTATCTAGCACGGATTACCAAATATCGGCCATGTGAAAGTGAATAATGGCCTAAAGGCGGCCATTTTGAATTTGATCAAGTCGAAAGTTTCAAATGATGCATCCTCAGCTGAAATCTCACATTTCATTCTATAGTAATGGTCTAGCCATCTAGCACCGTTTACCAAATATCGCCCATGTGAAAGTGAATAATGGCCGATAGAAGGCCATTTTGAATTTGATCAAGTCGAAATTTTTCAAGATGCATCCTCTCCTGAAATCTTACATTTTGTTTTATAGTAATGGTCTAACCATTTAGTACGGTTACCAAATAACGGCTATGTGAAAGTGAATAATGGCCAATAGGCGGCCATTTTGAATTTGATTGAGTCATTTTTTTTAAAGATGCATCCTCTCCTGTAATCTCACATTTTGCTTTATAGTAATGGTCCAGCTATCTAACACGGTTTATCAAATATCAGCAATGTGTCAGTAAATAGTGGCAGATAGGCGGCCATTTTGAATTCGATTAAGTCGAAATTTTTTAAAAGGCATCCACTCCCGAAACGTCAAATTTTGTTTTATAGTAATGGTCTAGCTATCTAGCACGGTTTACCTGCTATCAGGATTAACAAGGTAAATAATGCTGATTGTCGGCCATTTTGAATTCGTAAGTTAAAAATTTTCAGGGTGCATCCTCCCCCGAAAACTCACACTCTGTTTTATAGTAATCAGGTAATGGTCTAGCCATCTAGCACGGTTTACCAAATATCAGCCATGTGAAAATGAATAATGGCCGAAAAGGCGGACATTTTGAATTTGATCAAGTCAAATTTTTTCAAGATGCATCCTCATCGGAAATCTCACATTTCGTTTTATAGTAATGGTCTAGCCATCTAGCACGGTTGACTAAATATCGGCCATGTGAAAGTGAATAATGGCCGAAAAGCAGCCATTTTGAATTTTATCAAGTTGAATTTTATCAAGATGCATCCTCTCCTGAGATCACACATTTTGTTTTATAGTAATGGTCTAACCATCTAGCAAGGTTTACCAAATAACGGCCATGTGAAATTGAATAATGGCCGATTGGCGGCCATTTTGAACTTGGACGAGTTGAATTTTTTCAAAATGCATCCTCTCCTGAAACCTTACAATTTGTTTTATAGTAATGGTGTAGATATCTCGAGTGGTTTTCATGATATTCCACAATATCAGGCCCGTCAAGGTGAATAATGGCCGATATGCGGCCGTTTTGAATTTTATCAACTAGAAATTTTTCAAGATGCATTCTCTCCTTAAACCTTACAATTTATTTGATAATAATGGTGTAGCTATCTTGAGCGGTTTTCATGATATTCTGCAATATCCGGCCTGTCGAGGTGAATAATGGCCGATAGGCGGCCATTTTTAATTTTATCGACTTGAAATTTTTCAAGATGCATCCTCTCCTGAAACCTCACAATTTGTTTTATAGTAATGGTGTAGCTATCTTGAGCGGTTTTCATGATATTCCGCAAAATCTTTCAGTCAGATTTACCGATGTTATAAATTACGGTAGGTTAAAGTGCTTGGTCAACTTCAAGGTCAAGGTCCAAAAACCTGAAAAAGCACAACTAGGGACCTTAGAGAACATGTATGTGCAATATGACTGTCATCGGCCCAGTACTTTTAGAGATCTGCTCCGGAAACGAAGTGTGTGTCAAAACATCTAAATAGGTCATAGTTCTGAACCAAAAGTAGGTCAAAGTTCAAGTACACCAAAAGGCACAACCAAACCCCCTAGGGGTGTTGTGTGTAAAATTTGAAGACAATCGGACAAGTACTTTCAGAGATATGCTCCGGAAACGAATTGTTCATGGACTGCCCAACGGCCCAACACCGTAACATCATCATTTTCTCCTCTGCGACCTTGCGTATTGAATTCAGATTAAAAATATTTTAACCTGTTCATTATCCAACTGGAAGTAACCCACATACCAAAAATTGTTATCCTAGCTTATTTTCTTACAAAGTTATAGGCAAAAGAAGAGGCAAAAAAAACAAGACTACATAAGTCCAGGAGCTCCCGCTCCGAATTAGAATTTGATTTAAGCAATTTTGTGTAGGGTTGTTAATGTAGTCCTAGGCTGGGTCAAAAATCAAGACGCAAGACAACTAGGTCTAAGAAGCCCAGTCTAAGAGTAAGATAAGAACTAGACAGTCTGTCAGAGATTGCAAACCTCCATTGAAATTAATGATCCTAATCAGTATCCCAGTAATGGTCTACCTATCTGGCACGGTTTACCCGATATCAGGCCAATCGAGGTGACTAATAGCTTATTTACAGTCATTTTAAATTCGATATAAATTAGTTAAAAACTTAGGGTGGACCCTCCCCCGAAACCTCAAATTTTGTTTTATAGTGATGGACTAACATCTAACAGTTTGCAAAATATTGGGCATGTGAAAGTATATAATGGCCGATAGGGGGCCATTTTGAATTTGATCGAGTCAGAATTTTTCAAGATGCATCCTCAGCTGAAATCTGACATTTCATTCTATAGTAATCGTCTAGCTATCTAACACGGTTTACCAAATATCAGCAATGTGAAAGTAAATAGTGGCCGATAGGCGGCCATTTTGAATTCGATTGAGTCGAAAGTTTTTAAAAAGCATCCTCTCTCAAAACGTCACATTTTGTTTTATAGTAATGGTCCAGCTATCTAACACGGCTTACCAAATATCAGCAATGTTAAAGTAAATAGTGGCCGATAGGCGGCCATTTTGAATTCGATTGAGTCGTAAGTTTTTAAAAGGCATCCTCTCTCGAAACGTCACATTTTGTTTTATAGTAATGGTCTAGCTATCTAGCACGGTTTACCTGATATCAGGCCTATCGAGGTAAATAATGCTGATTGTCGGCCATTTTGAATTCGTAAGTTAAAAATTTTCCGGGTGCATCCTCCCCCGAAAACTCACACTTTGTTTTATAGTAATCAGGTAATGGTCTAGCCATCTAGCAAGGTTTACCAAATATCAGCCATGTGAAAATGAATAATGGCCGAAAAGGCGGCCATTTTAAATTTGATCAAGTCAAACTTTTTCAAGATGCATCCTCATCTGAAATCTCACATTTCGTTTTATAGTAATGGTCTAGCTATCTAGCACGGTTGACCAAATAACGGCCATGTGAAAGTGAATAATGGCCGATAAGCGGCCATTTTGACTTTTATCGAGTCAAATTTTTTCAAGATGCATCCTCTCCTGAAATCACACATTTTGTTTTATAGTAATGGTCTAGCCATCTAGCACGGTTTACCAAATAACGGCCATGTGATAATGGCCGATTGGCGGCCATTTTGAACTTGGACGAGTTGAATTTTTTCAAAATGCATCCTCTCCTGAAACCTTACAATTTGTTTTATATTAATGGTGTAGATATCTTGAGCGGTTTTCATGATATTCCACAATATCAGGCCTGTCGAGGTGAATAATGGCCGATAGGCGGCCATTTTTAATTTTATCGACTTGAAATTTTTCAAGATGCATCCTCTCCTGAAACCTCACAATTTGTTTTATAGTAATGGTGTAGCTATCTTGAGCGGTTTTCATGATATTCCGCAAAATCTTTCAGTCGGATTTACCGATGTTATAAATTGGGTCAAAGTGCTGGGTCAAATTCAAGGTCAAAAAACCTGAAAAGGCACAACTAGGGACCTTAGAGAACATGTATGTGCAATATGACTGTCATCGGCCCAGTACTTTTCGAGATCTGCTCTGGAAACTAAGTGCGCGTCAAAACGTCTAAATAGGTCATAGTTCTGAACCAGAAGTAGGTCAAAGTTTAAATACCCCAAAAGGCACAACTAGACCCCCTAGGGGTGTTGTGTGTAAAATTTGAAGACAATCGGACAAGTACTTTCAGAGATATGCTCCGGAAACGAATTGTTTACGGACGGCCCAACGCCGTAACATCATCATTTTCTCCTCTGCGACCTTGCGTATTGAATTCAGATTAAAAATATTTCAACCTGTCCATTATCCACCTGGAAGTAACCCACATATCAAAAATTGTTATCCTAGCTTATTTTCTTACAAAGTTATAGGCAAAAGAAGAGGCAAAAAAAAACCGGAGGTAGAATCCATAGCTCCCTCCGTCTCACCTACGGTGACGGCGGGAGCTAAAAACGGAGGCGGAATCCATAGCTCCCTCCGTCTCACCTACGGTGACGGCAGGAGCTAATAAAACATAGCAAATAAACTTTGATTATTTAATACAAGATAAAGAGTTTGATTAATTGTACTAAATAAGATGAAAACTAAACCAGTACACTATTCTGTTATAAAAGACTTACCGTTATTAAGACCATTGTCTAATGCATCATAATCTATATTATTTTCTACCAGAACTATAACCATAGATCCCCGATCATGTAGAGCAGCTAAGTGTAGTGGTGTCTGCTTCTGTGGTGTCAACTCATTGACATTAGCACCAGCCAGAATCTGAAAAGGAAAATAAGAAATGTACCATGTTTTCAATTGTTCTAACCAAAGTTTATCAGATAAATGATTCACAAAGCTCTTATATTATTATCATGTTATGTCATTAATTTATTATTTATTAATTAAAAAAATAAAGTTGTTAAACCCAATAAAGCAGAGAAAAAAAGGTTGTGTTGCAAACATAATATGATGGGACATTTATTTTAAAACAGTTAAATTGACAATTATTTCAACCACTATTTCAAAACTAGTATGGAAGACACAGACAAATTTTACTACTTTAATATGCATAAAAATTGGGAGTAAAAAAACATTCAATCAGCTGTACACAAAAAGATAAGCACTGCTGACTAGTCTTACCAGATTTCTGACAATGATTTCTGAGCCGGCTTGAACAGCTATGTGAAGAGGCGTTAGCTGCGTGGAATCCTGTACTCTAGAGTTAACGTTGGCATGTACACCAATTAAAAAGAGAACACTCTCTATATCGGATCTCTGTATGGCTAAGTGTAGGAAATTCCGACCCCGATTGTCCATCTGAAAGCATTTCAACCTCAATTTAAAGTATATTTTAAATTTGGTGATCTAATTTAAACGTTAAACTATCTGATAAACACACATTCTGATTATTGCTATCTTCCCTTCTTTGACAAAAGGTGAAACCTGAGCTAAACAACTCCTGGAGGAAAAATTTTTGGAGGCAAAAATCTACTAGGTTTTAAGTCAATATTGTGAATTCTAAAAACACACACATTTAAGTGAGAATTTTTTTACCGTAATTGCCTGACCATACCTAGCACTGGTGTATACTGCACAGAAGGTCAACATAGGCCTTATTTGGTGCTTGAGCCTTAGATACCACACTCTTTTATTTACAGCGCAGTTCAAAATATTGAGTGACACGGCAGTCGCTAATGCTAATGGTGTGTTAGTAAGATTGATTTGTGTCGGCTAGAGTCCTAGATATATTAGATTGTGTTTAATATTATTATAATATATGTTTAATATTATTATAATATATAACAATAATTAACAATTTATACTTTCATGTTATAGCAAAACATGTTGCTGTTCAATAAAGTGACGTTCAATAGTCCGACATCACAAAAGCAATGATAATTGTATATAAAATGAGCATTTTCATTGAATAGGGGCACCGACCCAATCCTAAATCAATGCCGGAAAAGCGTCATAAACACGGACCCAGAATACATTCAGCACCGTGCCAGTGTCTCTACATACCGTACAGTGTAATTTCCAGGAGCATGAGCCACCAAACAAGCGCCGTTCAAGAGTTGCCCAGCGTCTACGAAACCGGGCCAACCCAAAAACGACACCCACTCAATGGCTCAACGATCCACCGCTGTGACAATGTTGTAACGACGTTGAAAACGCCGTGCCAACACTACAACAACACCGGACCAAAGCCTTGTGTTCACCAGAGAGTGATACATGTGACACGATTGTCAGACTAACGGCAATTGTATCACATGCACAGTATAAAAGTACAAATCATACACATTTATGAAGAAGCCCAACGCTTCTAGCGTTGGGCCGGCATTAGACCGCCTCCACTATGGGACACAGTGGCAACATACCAACCATCAAACCTGCCATCAGCTTGCACACCTGCACAATCACACTAGCATGTAGACAATACACGCCAAGACGGCAACCACAACAGGCACAATGAATCAACACTCTGACACCCAAATCAAAATAAACACAAAATATCAACATGACATACACTATACCAGTGCTCAACTTATGATAACCATCAGGTTGTTAGAGCGCTGGTTGGGGTATTTTAATACCCTGGTGGCTTTGAAAAGAAATCTAAAACAGCGCAAGTAACTTGATTCCACAATCAAGCTAATCCGCTGCTATTGCTGAATCTTTATTATTCCAATTCATACCGTACAGTTTTTGGAACTCTGGCAATCAAATCAATTCAAATATTTTCATAGCTCTCTTGGCTTCTACTTGGCGGGCTGGTGTATGTGACTGGCAACGGATTGGTAAGTGCATCAACACCAGGGTTCAATTTAGATTAAATCAGATCACATTTGATCAACCATTGAGCAACAAAGCAAGGAATGAGTACCGTCCTCTAGCAATACTGCAACAGTCAATATTTCTAATGTCACACTGTAATAAGCCAGTAAGCAGGGTAGATTTAACAAACAGTGCACACAGCTCAATGCAAAATTTGAAATTAATTACTTTTCAACAGTCGGGCCATTAGCCCTTTATACTTCAAGCGATTCTTAGACATTCATAATCATATGAAAGTCTAATTAAGCTGCAAAATTCTTTTCAACTGCTTTTCATATTCAGAGACTGAAATTATAGTTCGAGATGGAGATCAGAGTTACGAGGATAGCAATTGGCTTGTTTCAACACCTCTTTCTTTAAGCGACCCTTGGAATCCCAAGGTCATTAAATTCAATTTCAACTTTCCAGGTCCCAGTCCTCCTTTCCATCCAGACATTTTGTATACAGAAGGAATTGGTAGGCTAAAAAGACTCACTAACAAGAGATCCCAATGCCATTATATCACTCTCAGCATCTCAGCACCCTTCGGGTGCTAGGGTTCCACACACAATTTATGATGAACTGCATATTTGTGACTAGAATATGAGTATTTAGAGATGAACAGATTAATTGCTGAAACAATGGATTAGTAGTTAAGCCATATATTTGAAATTACTTCCTCAAATTAAAAAATTTTCCCACATATTTTAGTCTAGAAAACAGCGTAGTTGTGACTAGAATATGAACATAAACATGGTAACGTTAACAGGTCAAACAATGAATCAGTTAGGCATTTCTTTTATAATTATTTCTTCGAACTTTGAAATTTTTTCACATAAATTAGTCTGTTTTAGCTTCAAATAAACCATACTTCTGAAACATAGTTCTTTCAAAAGAAATGTTTTTAGAATGCAATTAGAATTTTCGTTTTTTATAATAATTCAATATTTATACAGAAAGGAAAAAAAATAAAGATAACAAAAAATTAAATATTTTATCTCCACAAATTATTGCATTTCGTGTTATTTTGAACTTAAGAAAGGACTGAATAATTAATCACACATCATTAGCAATTGGACATTCATATAGCATATGAAGAATTAAGTGTTTTCCTTTACACACAATGCAATTGTCATTATCTTGTAATTTCCATATTTTAAAATTTGATTCGCAAGACAAAATTCCGTGCAAGACCTTGAAGTTGAATTCTTTAACTTTGAGGTCAAAAATGTTCACCAATTTTTGTTTAAATATGCATTGATAGTCCTCGGGTGAAATGTCTAACATTCGGGTCCAAATACCTAAAATATAGTGTGACTTTAGTTGGCTAGAAAGCTTCATATAATAAAATTTTCAGTTGGTTGCGAGTACAAATGTTAAATTGCTGTTATCATAATCAAATACTTGTGGTGTATATTCATTTAATAGAAGATGAAAAGGGCGTAATGCTTTTCTTAGTAGCAAAATTTGTTTGTATAAATCCCTTTTGTTGTTAACATTATTATATATATAGTTGGCATCAATTGTCCCATCACTGAATTTTAAATTTTTAAGGTATAAAAGGTTACTGCTTGCCTATTCCTTAAAATTTAATGTCAATTCTCTCTTCGCGTCTTTGTTGTATATATTAATATGTTTGTTCCCCCATAAAGGCTGTTCTAATACATCATCTAATGTTTCTGGTCTGTTCGTAACATTTGATTTTGCATAGGCAAATACTATTTCTTTATAAAAGTCTGGCAAATTAGCTAATTCTTTGATACTGTATTTTTTGTCAAAACGAAAATTGGATATTTGTATTTTAGTACCAAGTTCTGATAAATATTTATTCCCCAGACAACTCCAGGTACTTTTGCTGTTAAGTATTTTGGCACCCATGCAGCTTTTAAAGATGCAAAAAAAGATTCAACATCAACCATGTTGGCGCCGCCAGAGTCCAAAGGCAATCATAATATATATATTTTCATTCGGTCGCGTTTACCCCAAATAAAACCATAAAATAGTTTGTTTAATGAGCCAATTAATAAAGTTGATTTACCTGTTCAGCTGCACTTGGTTCTCTGTCAAGAATGGCTTGTGCAGCCTTGTTATTTTTGGTTGTCATTGCCACAGCAAATGGTGTCAGACCTTGTTTATCTCTGATGTTGAGGCAAAGCGCAGGGTGTGACATAAGTAGAGCAATGATCACTTGATGCTGATTCTCTATTGCTATGTGTAATGGAGTTTTACCCTCAACATCCTAGAAAGTAACACAAATTAAAATGTCAAACATTCCCTAATAATAAATTTACATCAGAAAGATAGTAATGATGCTTAAAAGTTCTCAGTGCTAAAAAGACCCTTTATAGAGCTATCTGATTTTTAGAGAATCTCCATACAGCATGTAATCAGAAATTTATAAATCCCCTAATTCATTTAACCCCAATCCTGCCTAAAATTTTCAGCCGTCTAAAGTTTCGCTATCGCGACCAACAACTTCAAGAGGCTGAAAATTACTCCCATTTGTTTAATTGTGGCACAAAAATTTGCAGATCCTAATGTTTAGACACACATTCCATTCCCAATAACAGTGATTTGGTCGACTAATAAAACAGATTAAAAACAAGAATAGTCGTGATCAGCAGGATAAGTGTTAATATGTTACACCTACCTGTGCATTAACATTTGAGTTGTGCTCAACAAGACACTGTACAACAGTCTCGAGTCCCCAGGTAGCAGCTAGATGAAGAGGAGACTGCCCATCTCTAAAAATGTAATATATATATATAGTAATATATACATCACTCCCATAATGCTTTTCAATCACACATTAATTAGTGCAAATGATGTGTGTCAGCACAATCAACCTTACAACTGTTAGATCAGCTGATGAAGTTCGCGTCTGCATGAGCTTGAAGGATAGAGGACTTATGTGGTTTGAAATGCCAAGTAAAGAGTAAAAATCTACCCTACTTTTCAAAAAAAGTGCATTCACATTGACTGGTTTTAAAAAATGGCAAAACAATAAAGCTGATACAATCTTGACTTTAATGTGGTTAACAGTAAACACTTCACCTGGCCTCATCACCACCTTCACCATTAGAACCTGGTCTACGTGGACTGTTTACATCACATTGGCTACAAAAAAAAGAAAAAAAAATTATGTTCATCAATGTTTTTAATTAATTGTATGTATACCGGAACCAAACAAGCATCAAACAGTATTTGAAATAGGGATTACAAAGATGTTGGTGAAAATATTAGATCAATCATCAAAATTTAAAGTTGTCCATAGAAATGATGTAAATATTTCCAGATCAATTTCCCAGTGAATACAGTTAGAGTACTTGATGGGACTAAATCTGGTACAGACAGGGTAGATGGTCGAAATATGCCTTTGTGGATGCTTCAGACATACTGTATCTTCTAATTATTGCCCCTGGCGTTTATTACAATAAATAGTATACAAATAATAATTTGAAATTGTCCTAATTCTACATCATTATGCTTACACAGCATTCGATCACTGTATTCAAACTTGCAGTGTGAATAATTCTACAACTCTCAGGCAATCTTTAACTCACAGCTCCCCGCACATACCTTAGCATATTTTTATTTGGACATGTTTATTATCTCTATAATAACATTTATTGAGCGGTTCGCAGTGTATTAAAGTGGAAAGCAAAGTTGGACTTATGCCAAGATGAGAACATTATTCAATATAGAACAAGTTCAATATAGACCTAGATAATATTTGATTCACCAGATGTCTTCATCAGCATACCGTTAGCTAGTAACTAATAGTTTATGATGCTGCTGTCTAGGTCCGAGTCCTACTCAGACTGCCAAACAGTGCTGACGTCATAAAATCAAGACCCCACAGATGTTTAATATCTCCACAGCCAGGCTGCTAAGAGTTACACCAGGGCACAAATTAGGGTGCACAAACGCGGGATTCCTGTTGTTTCTACTCTGATCCCGCATATCAGTTATCATTTCCTGCCCTCCGTGGGCACAACATATGTCTGATGTAATCTTGTTTAGTTTATCTTAATACCAAGATTGTATCTACCCTGTTCATGTGTTATCCCTAATAAACACGCCGTGTGCGAAAGCATAGTGGGGGGTGTGTTTGTTCACTGTGTGGCCAGTGCTGGTGTTTTGATTATGACATACACACTACTGTGTGTCCGGCTCTCTGTTCACGCTGTCCATGTGATGTTTCAACAGTAACGTTTAGCTGGCTTTGGTTTAATCATGGGCCTACAAATGCAAATGCTGGCACATCTTTGGCGCATCATTGTGCCGCCATATCTTCCCTCATGCTGGCTTGTTGTTGAACCATCGTCTAAGACGCTGGCCCAACATAAAGCCAGCATTTGTTAAACTATTGTGTATGCTGGGTGGCAGGTGATTAGTTACCTGCTATCAAACACTGTTAGCCAAGGCATATAGTCGGGCATGTAGTGGAGTTTTAAAAACTGGGGTTTTTTCAAAGTAGACTGGTCAACAACATAATCTATAGATCTACTCGTGACTGCATTTGGGGCGACATCTAATATGAAAGCAACCCCTAATTTTGGCTTTTTAATTAATGTAACACCCTGAAAACTCCCCCTCAAAAAATTACAAGGGGGGAAAGTCCCCCCTTTGAGTGAAAAATCTCCCCTAGTAATATTTCCAGGGAGGACGCCAGACCCCGTCCTGAACCCAACAATAAGGGAATTTGGAGAGAACCACCCCATAAAATTTGCATTCAACGGTTAATAAGATACCATGCCCACAAGCATTTTGGGCTGCCATCTTGGAAAATGGCCACTCATGGTGTGGTGCCTCCAAATGATATATTGGAAAAATTGCCCAGGCATAGGTCATGTCCGTAAAAAATAAACAAAATTTATCAGTTAACTTCTTAGTGAGAGCTAGATTTCTCATGCTCCCGCAGCGGCAGAAACGGAATAATTCTAAACACTATAAGCATCACTTTTTTTTCAGCCATTATTGAACTTGTCTGAGAACTGGTTATTATCAACACGCAGAACAAATTTGAGCAGGATATATTCATAACCTTATTTCACCCACAAGGTAAAATTAACAATGTGAAATGTGGAAAATCTCAATAAATCAGCCATGTTGAGTTTTTTCAGCCATTATTGAACTTGTCCAAGAACTGGTTTTTATCAATATGCAGTACAAATTGGAGAAAAGAGATAGATTTGAGAAGTTATCGTGACCACAACGACGTAGAATAAATCAGTCATTTTTTTTAGCCAATTAATCAATCAATCAAACTTCCATAGTGCCTAAAATCCTCAGCGGACTGAGCTCAGAGGCACACAAATCCTTAACATGACAAGGTGTCATACTCCGGGCCAAAGCAGGTTTGTCAACAGGGAGCTGGACCACTGAGGAGCTAGGTTGAGAAAGCCTAGTCAAATAGGTGAGATAAAGTAATTCCCGGAATTTTAAAATTGTTTAGGCATTATGTATGGGCACAAGCAGAGAGTTTCATAAGGCTGTGCCGACTGTGGAGAAACCTCTCGTCCCAGTCTTAGATTTTATCCAGAGAACAACATTGAATTTGTCCGAGGACTGGTTATTATCAACATGCAGAACAAATTTGAGAAGGATACATGAAAAACTTTTGGCAGTTATTGTGCGCACAAGGAAATGTAAACGAAGACAATGCCAAACATCAATTGTAATAGCCTACTTTTTTAATATAAAAGGAGGGTGAAATGAAAATACGCACCTCCTAATCAGAAAGCAGGCGACAGATTCATTGTTTTCATCTATCGCTCTGTGAAGCAGGGTGTGCTCACAATCATCAGGGCCTTTCCCCCACATATCTGTGTTACAGCCATGGTGAACCTAATAAAAAAACACATAACTAATAGACAACATCTAGTGCCTATTGATTTTCCAGTCAAGCACCCATGTTACATGAATGCAACACATGGCATATTTTGTGAAGATACGAAGACAAAAATGGTAACTTCAATCAAAGTAAGAAAAAAGTACCGTAATTACCATACGATATCGCGCTACTTTTTTTTTTTTGAGCTCCTGCGCGATATAGAACAGATGCTCTATATATGCTTCTTGATCACTCAGACGAGAGCACTGAGCTGTGGAAGGTCAGTAGTTTTGTCGTCGCGTTGGCGCCGTCATGACCTATGTCGTGAGTGTAGCCTTGTTGACACATGAATGAACACGGCTCATTAGGCAAGGTATAGTACAAACGGATTAGTTATGTCATTTCAGTTGTCACTGTTACTCTCTGTCAGAAGGATTAATTGCTAAATAAACTGACACGCTGACATTGTACAATACATCATTATAAACACGTTGGGGATTTTCCAGAGGCCGATAGTATGTCATGATGATTGATAAATATCTAGGCCTACGTGTTAGCGTGTAATATAACTGCACATCCATGCATGCCTAAGTACATACCAAGCAAACACAAGACATTGACCCAATGTTGTTTTAATGTAGGGTCATCATCTTGGACGTCGGCCCAACAATAAAACAACATTAGGACAATGCCTCGTGTTTGCTAAGTACGCATACACCACACGGGACGATACCACATGCTTTACTGGCGCGTGATAGACGGGAGTCTAGACGACATTCTGGGGCTTGCAGTTTTCGAAATTTCGCCCCCTTTTTATACCGGTATTAACGTAGGTCTACTGTATCCATATCTCGCCGACTCCTTTCCATCAACGTTCATTGTATATATCGTCGTACTCACATAAAAACATTCGAAGATGATATGCATTATTTGCAGGTTAACCACAGCCCGTGGCTGTAAAATGTCACACCTTCAATGCAGCAATCACCTGATTACCGTCCAGCGGGGGTATGTGTACTGGCTACTAGTACTAGCTAGTTCTCACGTGGCCGAATGACGATCACTGACGTACAGAAACGTGCGTAGGCCTATATTTGTGTTAATTACGTGACTCAATTGAACTGCAACACGTTTAACTAAACATGAAAGAATTATTATTTATTATTATTATATATTATGATAATACTAAACAAGATCTAATATTGGCCTACACAGATCAATCTTACTAACACACCATTAGCATTGGCGACTGCCGAGTCACTGCGATATTTTGAATTGCGCGGTAAATAATGAGTGCGTGGTGTGTAAGGCTCAAGCTCTAAGAAAGGCCTATTTTGACCTTTTGCGCGGTATAGACCAGTGCGTGATATCATCCAGCAAGTACGATAACTTTCCTTCACATTGAGGTGGCAGTTGCAGCCTCACACTGAGCGGATTCTGTCCGATAAAAATTTGGCTGAATTATGCATACTGATAACATGCTATACAGACACTGTACAGATAGCTTGCATTGGACAGTTTTTCATCTCACAGAATCCACTTTGTGTGAGGCTGGCTTAAGCAGCTGGGTGCTTACAGGTTAGAAAAAATATAATTTGCTTTGAAGCAACATGGTACTTTCAGTTAAATTTACCCAAAACAATGTTATATTAAGCACGTTGAGAATGCAGCAGCACACAAAATGTCATGTACCAACCAAAATAGAGGCGATGTTTTCCTGACCAGTGTCAAGTGCTTCCCACAAAGCAGAGTTGTTCTGAGCATCAAGTATGTTCATATTGGCTCCTCTTTGGCATAACATGTCAACTACAGAAGGCAAGTGGCTCTTAATGGACAGCTCCAAACAGCTTTGGCCTTCTCTTGTCCTGTTGTAAACAAGTCGAATGGCAAATGTGAAAGACGCCTACCACAATTAGAAGTTGAATATCAATACAGTAGGGATGGGGATATATATATTAATGAAGTATTATTGTCATCATTTGGAATAATGTGAATAAGCATATTATCTAACTAAGCCACTGTATCACTCTTAAGAAATAGGGTAATGATCAGAGAATCAGAGAAAGCTTAGTGAAGATTGGATGATTATTGGCGACACTGTGTTAGCCAGCAACTTGTGCACCAGTTATTTGGATGGTATTAAGTCAAAATAAAGGGAAAAAATTACATTATAAAGGAGGAAATGCTTGGGCAGTTGTGTAAAAATTAAAAAAAAGATGCAAAGTTGTGTAATCCTAGCTAAGACGGTGATTGACGATTGCAGAGAATTTACATCAAAATGGTCAACAACAACAGTAGGTCATCTCATATCCCAAAATCTGTGAAGAATTGGTAGACTAGATGCATTTTGTATGATTGAGGCCCTAATGACCTTAATCAGCTCATAAGTTCATTAGGGCTTAAAATTTCTCAAATCTGTGACCAAATTCTCTGAAGCATCCAGAGATCTATCAAGCAAAACCATCAGTTGATCCATCATGTGCTGACATGGGTCGCCTGTTTATTTTCAACCATTTTTCCCAATCAATGAATTTATTTTTGAGGTTCTGTGTTCGCGTGGTAGAAAAACGTTATGAATCCCGAAAATCACCCCCCACAAATAGTAACTTCCACACAGTAGACTGGAATTCACAGGGTTCTCACAGAGATCTGGTGATGAAATTCCATGACATATCATGACATTTTTAAAAATTCCATGATTTCTTAACCAAATTTAAAAATGTACTGTGCAGCCTCCACAACACAGCAGCCTGATCTATACCCACTTTATAAAGGAGACTGCTAGCCAGCGGGGGTCGGAGAGTTTCTTACTTTTACATGTAAATTATTTTACAAGTGGACTGTCAGTGTCATTGTGTGTCAAAAGTGTACGTAAACACATTTTTCTCAAAGGAAAAGAGATATTTGTGAAAACTCAAAATTCCATGACTTTTTGTTACATTTTCAATTTCCATGACTGTTCCAGGCCTTGATTTTATTTTTTCATTTTTCATGGTTTCCATTATTTTCCATCAACCATGACCGTCGGAACCCTGATTCAGGTTCAATATTGCTTACCTAAATTGTCAACAACACAACTTTTCTTTCTCTAAAACATGACAAACTGTTGTTAAAAGCAGATTTTTATCGAGAGGTCGGTTATACATTAGATCTATGTCACGGCATAACCCAAGTTATTCAAAATGGCGGTATCATGACCACGGTAACCCGGGATCAGTTTTAAAATCCTTGAAAATGCATTTTGAATGACAATGTTACAAATGGAAATAAAAATTTCACAAACATGTGTAGAAGCCTCATCAAGCATCCTTAGATCTATCAAACGAAACAAAGAAATCGAAATCCATCAAGAATTGACAGAGGAGATGCATTTTATGTAAATTGTAGACTGACAGACACATCATGATGGCACAATGTCATCTGTGCCTGAAAGGCAAGAGATCATTTAACCTAAAAGGCAAGAGATCACTTAATAACAGCTTTGGTTAATTGTCACAACACATATTATTATTAAATATGTTTTATCTAATGCTTGAACTACTATTCTTCCACAAAAGATCTAGCCCATCGCAAAGATACACATATATATTTAAGATTGTAGATAATTATACAGTATAAATTGACTTTGACAGTTACTGTTATGGCCGGCCACTTGTCTTGGATGTTACATTTTTCATGGCATGTAAAATTTTCTAGTTCAAGTTCAAGGTTCCAGTTATTAGAAATTGAAATCAATGGCAATTGATTAAAGCAAGGATGTGGTACTTACGTAATATTGCTATCGGCTTGATGCTTCAGCAGAAAGAGAGCGCTTGCAGTGTCACCCTTCATGATGGCTTGGTGTAACATTGCATAACCATCGCTGTTTAGGCTGTTAATGTTAGCCCCGCCAGAGAGTAGTTGTATAGCTATGTCATGGAAGCCTTGCCACAAGGCCAGAGCCAGCACTGTCTGGTCCTGAGAATCTTTTAATGTGAAGTTAGGAATGATCTGCAGACTGTCTCCACTCTGTGTGACCTCAACTGAAACACGCAAACATAGAAAAACTGTGATGTCTGTAGGCCTACATAATACACCACACACCCATCAATGTGTGTATTTTAAACTTTAAGCCTACAAGGTGGTAGATAAACACCTCTCATCTTAACCCTGTCCTGCTAATAGTAATAACCCTTTAAACGCGGCCCCCGAGTATACTCGGGGTCAAAAGATGTCCCCCTGTCGCGGCCCCCAATTATAATCGGGTGCAGAGTGTGTTTTTTTAAGTATTTTTGTCTGTAAAATAAATGTGGCATGGTATTCAGGGGGGTAGCCTTGTTTTTGCTGATAAAAGTTTGTTTCTATTTTGATTGTTCATGCATAGCACCCCATAATAATACCTTGGCTGATGTAGAGCTGTCATTCTTAAAGGATTCTTTGGGAACGAAAAATTTAAAATGTCCGCAATAAAAACAATAAAATTATCATAACTTTCTCAATAATTGACATAGAGACTTGATTTTTTCCCCAAACCATATATTTTTGTTATTAAAGTATACAATAAAACAAACCATACCTTCCTTTTGCATCATGATCATGCTAAACCTTTACACTGCTATGGGCGAATAATAAACCAAGTGCAGCTTTGCCGAGTTAATTTTTTTTTTCTTTGAATTTTTTTTTTTTTCATCAGATGTTTTTTATTGAAGAAAAAACATGCCAGATATTACTTAGTGGGAAACCACACATGCTGCAAATATTATACAGCAGGGTTGAAATGCTATAATAATACTTAGATGGCGGAAATGACAGCAGTGCGGATTGCATGGTTGCACACCTACTGGTAATCATTACACAATTACCTAATCATTACGCATTTAGTACACATCACCCATTAACTGATAAACTTGAAATTTCAAATGACCTTGACATAACCTTCACCTTTATTTGGGTGGCATCCATCAGTAAAGCGCAACCTCAACCCATGTCAACCTCCATACCCAATTATTACGTATCAATCTTTTGCGATGGAAGCTCAAGCTGATGTTACACACTGCTGCTCGATTGAGACTTGAAGAATGGGGGTGTAATAAGGGCAAACATGGGGGCATTGCCCTTCCCAATATCAGCACTGCCCTAGATTTCCTAAAAAAAATGTGTGGTGAGATGATACCCGACCAAGTATGTGTCACCATCAATCCTTTCTAATGGATGACTGCACCACTAAGCAGCTTGAAATTGATAACAAGAACCCTGCGGTTCTGAACACATTATTGAGAGTATTTTTTTGCATTAGACCGAAGTTGATATTTATATTAAAGGGACTGGCTCAGACTAAAATCATCAAATTCCCATATTTCTTATTTTTTACATGATTGTCCAAAATAAGAAATCAGGAATTTTGTCTCTATATCCAGCCTAACTGGTAAATCCACAGCACAAAAATTAAAAAACTTTTGCAGTTCTTGTCTATGGACATGTTTACATCATAGGCCATGTAAAATTGTAATCAAAACAAATATATTTTCCAATAAGTGTTTTAGATTTAAAAAAAAACTTGCTAAAAATAATTGGATGCCCAAGAGCGGGATATTTTCTTTGTTACTTCACATGATAACAGTAAATTAATATACTGTGCAAGCACTCCGAACACCCCGTGGCCAATGGTAGAGCCTCAAAATGGTCACAAATTTAACACGACTGCTGGCAATACTCACAGACCACAAAAACGCATAATAATAATAATAATAATAATAATAATAAAGACTTTATTTACCGAGGGTACAGGTATATACAACAACGTACAAAATCAATAAAAATAATTAAAAACATACATGCATGTATGTACCAACCCACTGAGCATAGCTCATCCGCCGTGGGGCCCTCATACATAAACATTAAAAACATACATTGATATATACATCTATTTAAATAATATAATGATATCTAGATAACTCGTATCATTCATTTACTTAAATAATATAAAACAGTGATAATAGCATATATTTAAATTCGTGTACATGGTAAATCTGACAATATATCTGTGAGCAACATATAATTTTACAAACATCTACATGAGAAGTGATCATTTGAAGTAAAACAATTTACATGATTGAAGTGTATATATTGAAATAATTGACAAAAATAATATAAACATGGACATTTTTTTTTTATAATTTTTTTTTTTATATATATTTAGGTATGTTTATATAACTCATAATAGTACTTAACCTCATAATATTACTTGACTTATAAAATAATATCTAGTATTGAAATATATATATATATATATATATACAGTATATACATTGTAAAAAATGACAACTACAAACACACATTCATAAATTACATTTGGGAGTACAATTAAAACACAATTGCATACAACATATATTTTCTTTCAAACACAATTAATACAAATCTGTTATATATATATTCTAACTATTTTTATTTCCGTTTTTGTATTCGCGTACGAATTCTTTTAATGTTGTTGCTTTGCGTGCTTTGTCAGATAGAGAATTCCATATTTTTGGACCATTAAACCTAAGGCTTTTGTGATGAGCTGCTGATACATGGAGCTTATTGCTTGTCTTTGATCTTAAAGAATGATTTGTGTTTGTGCATGTTGCTTTAATAAAATTAGATATATAATCGGGGGTAAGGTTGTTTAGAGCTTTAATTACCATTGTGGCCTGTTTTTCCTGAACAATTTTATCAAAAGTTTCCCATTCAAGTTGATCGAATAGAGGACTAGATGGGGAATACTTATCTGCATCCAGAATAAGGCGCACTGCTTGTTTTTGCAATTTTATTATTGAATATATGTCGGTTTTGTTGCATTGTCCCCATATAGTGCAGCAATATTGTAGGTGTGGTTTTATATAGTAGTTATAATACAAAATATGCGTCTGTGTAGGTAAATAATGTCTCATTTTCCTGAAAATAGACAGCTTGAAAGCAATTGTTTGTTTAACTTTTTTTACTTGACTATGCCACGTTAAGTTATTATCGATAACCACACCTAGGAGTTTTTCTTGTTTGGTATTTTTTATTTGTGTGCCGTTAATATTTATGTTGATGTCTATTTCATTTTCAGCTCAACGTGATTCTTTTGCTTTTGATTGAATTAACATGGCTTTGGTTTTTTCAAAGCTTAAAGCCATGCCATTTTCATTGCACCAGTTGTTCGTACTTACTGCCTTATTAGATAAATGTTCCTTGACAAATTGTATTTCTTTGCCACGGACAGTGATTGTTGGATTATCTGCAAATAATGATGTTTTACCAGGAGCATTTTCTAATGGAAGGTCGTTAATATAAATTGAGAAAAGTAAGGGACCCAATATAGAGCCTTGTGGAACGCCATGTGTGTTGCATATTTTGCTTGAATATGTCGCATTAATTTTAACAGACTGTTTTCTATCAGAGAAGTAGGATTGGAACCAAAAAAGGGATTGTTCACCAAGTTGATATAATTTTAGTTTTGTGGGGCCGTACCTTGAGACAAATGAGATGGGAGGGAGATGTTGACCAATCAATGTTTGAGCACGCCTGTCGATCAAACCTGTCAATATGATTATTTTATGAGCTTTAAAAATCGCGTATCAAATATTATAACACAAATATGATGGTTTTTTTTAATAAATCGAGTGATCAGATATTATGGACGCAAAAATAAGCTGAACATCACAAACAACAAACCTTCTGTAAGAAAGCTTTTCACTATGCTCGTAAACTCAACCCAATTCACAAGACCAATACTTAATATATAGGCATACGTGGCTTATAAGCTCTCATTTCTACTAGGGCTAATTTTGAAAATTTTCTGTCCATATCTGAGATATGCGATCGGTCTCTCAGTGATCTGATTCACTGTCATGGCTCGATTTCTTCACTGCTTATCGCGGACTGTCATAGTGACAATCGCCGAAATAATATGACTTTCATTTGCTACGCTGTTATTCAATACTCACAATAAAGTGATTTTGTGAGTGTTGGGTGAGAATTGCAATGTGGGATTTGATTTGGCGAGACCGGCAATCGGCGATAAATGAAATCAGGCGATAAATGAAATCAGATCAATCAAGTTAAATCAAAGAACAACGCAGCTGACAATTGGACACTTTTTTCAAAACCACTGATCTTGATTATTATATATAGACATGAACGTTAAAATAATGACATAATGACATAAACAGTTAATCACTGTTAATAGCATGATGTTTTGGTTGAGGCCATGTGTTTGTTTAATTTTATATATGGCCCCGCCTACAGGCATCTGGGACGTCAGTCCAGCCTTCAACCAACACATCATATGCCTACACAAGATATGCATCACTTTGACAGTTTACTGAGAATATTATTATATAAACTATGTTACACCCTACATATCCCAATAAGCACACATCACAGGCATTCATCATGTTCATTGCCCAAGCAGTGGCATCGTCGAAGATTCTGACACACTGGGCCTATGTCACATATGCCTACTTATCCCGGCAAACACAGGACGTTGAGCCCCGCTTTAATGTTGGGCTAGTGTTACAGACAATGGGACAACATTAAATTAACATTAAGTCAACGTCCTTGTTTGCGGGGTTAGACAGCAACACGCTGACAAACCATTGTCCCGCTAGATACTGACCACGTGCGGCTGATGACGACGCATGCGCTAGACATGCCACACACAGCCGCGGCGATAATGCAGTAACTTAGTGAGCTGTGACTTTTTGAAACGCCGCATCAACAGTGATTTTACGGAAGCATCACGGCTCGTGATCACTGCATTTATAAAAGTGTCCGTTGGCTGTTGCGTCTGTTACGCTGATCAAACTTTAAAACAACAATTGGCTAAACTACACCAGTCGGTGTAAAAGCAGCTAGATCTAATCATTTCATTTTAATCCAGACCCCCGAGCAGAAACTCAGGTCAAACTGCCATCAAATTTCGGCAAACAGCAGTGAACATAGCCTACCTTCGTAAAGCAGTTGCCACTGTTTGGCTTTGGATGGCACCATAGGTGAACACTAAGCGTCGTGGCGTTCAGTTGACTAATCAGTCAGCCCTCGTAGTTTGTAACAGCGTGTATCGTGATCGTCAAAGATGATGGGAATATAGATTCGCAAAAACATTCACTAAACACTTATTTGTGCAGCAAAAATAGCACAAAATATTCGCAATTTGCGAATTTTGCGAGCGCCTGCGGGTTCCCTGTAAATTATATAACTATGAACATTAAAATAATGACAATTATATTTAATATTTCACCATATTTTGTCCTTGTTTTTCCATGTCAAATAGTCGCAATGAAAAAATTACCTCATTTATATAACAGGCATTGCTATGTTTCTGTATTTATAACCGCGTGCATTGATTCACAATAACCACTGGGCCAACACTAGCCCAGCATTGGGTCAATGAGTTGTGCTTGCCGGGTGATAGCTGATCACAGGCATACCACATCTGGCTTTCCGTCTCTGTACAGTTGGTTCAATCCTGATTTCAAAATTGATCATTTTCTCAATATTGGCGCTAAGGAAGTCTGTAATATGTCAATCTTGAATTTAAATAGATTTAGTTCACAGTCAGAAGTGAGAAGGTGGTGAGTCCTCGCGCATTACACAATCACAGTTAGCCTGGAGCCGGGTGTGTATCATGTGTATACACTGACATACACAGCCACAATTAACAAACACAGTAGCTGCTCACACTACAAGGAAGAAGATACTGCCTTTCGAGTTTATAGCAGTATCAGCTCACTCAAGGAAAGAGGGATGGCCCTTCAGTATATGACTGACCCAGATATCTTGCATGAGATTGGTCGAGATGACTTTCTCGGCCAATGATGTGCTTGAGATCTAGTTCAGCCTCATTGAAATTGCACTGTATCAATGTCACATGTCTGTTGTCTATGTTGAAATATCCAGAGATGTGAGTGACCTAGATGTTGTGTGTGTGATTGGTCAGGGAAGGCCATCTTGTCCAATGGTTTGCCTTAGATGTAGATCAACAGCATACGGAATTTTTTCACCACAATAGTGGCTATGGCGCTAGATGCTATTAAGACCAAGAGTTAGATTTTCAAAGGCAAGATATGTCATTGCAAAATATTGCATCTATATCATAATATATTTCCTTTGGAAAGTCGAACAACTGCTGGCTTTCAAGACTCTCATTGTGGCAATTTCTTAAAATTATGTTGAACTAGGTTGCTCCCAAGGTAGGCAATGTTCTCAGTAAAATCTATGGGCTATCTACAGGGTATAAACTGATGGCTCAACCCACAGCTCAAAAATTGGCAACCACTAAAATCCAAATAACTCAGAAAAACAGATATTTATGCTTATTCAGAAACAACATTTGGTGGGTCTACTATAGGCTGTGTGATGACCGAAAACTGGATCTATGGGTGTTGTCGTTTTTGAGAAGATGTGAGTGATAGTCGTTCGGGAAACAGGGGAAATGGCCACAAAAAAACAGTGCCCAGAATCCGTTTTGTGAACCATATTAAAACATTATTGAAATGTGTTGCAATAATGTAAAAAGTGGGTATTTTCAATATATTTTGCGACTTTGACCTTGATGTGACCTTGACATGACCTTGGTATCATCCACCAGTAAAGCACAACTCCTTCTCATGTTATTATTTGGGCATAAGCTAAGATCCTGAAATCTGACATTACAAAATATTCTGACTTTTTCTCAACCCCCCTCCCCAGGAATTCAGCGGTGGGGATGCAAGTGTGCACAGGAGCTCAGCGTTAAAAAGGTTGAAGCATCTACTAATTAATAGTAGATGCTTAGATAGTGATATACGCTCAGTTATTGTAGATGACCATAAAAAGACATTTTTTTCTTCACTCAGAAGTAAGAATGACAATTAGAGACAAACAATTTAGCAGTATAAGTGTTAATCAAATAATTCAATTTCAAAGATGTTCATAAATTAAAAATATTTTTCATCATGTAAAACTGGAAATTGCAATAGTGAATGAAAATACAAATGGGCAACACAGCCGTGTTAATGGTTGATGAAAAATACAAATGGAAATAGTACATTGTACAGTAGATCCTGTCATCAATGACCTTTTGTCACCAAAAACTTGTTTTTTTTGCACGGAACATTTTTCTATAGTTTTAAACGACCTGTGATCAATGACTTTCTGTCTAACGCGACTTGTGACATCAAATATGTGGCAGAAGGTCATTATTTTACTTGTGTTAAATGACCTTAACTTTATTTTTCGTCATACGACCCTGTGTACATTGATGAACAAACCACTACATGTCAAATCTGACTGTGTGGATATCATGGTTAACAGAGAGGTATAACACCGGACAGTGCGAGATCGCAGCTGTTGTCGCAATAGGCCTATCTACCTCAGACCGTCGCTGTTACTGCAGAGCAATAACACAGCACGGCTATCACTCCGAAGTGCCGGTAGGAAATCATCCAACCCTTCATGTCCAATTGCCAACTGAAGATATGCCCTACGAATCAATTTAATGCTCAAATTAGTCGGAAAGTACCGTATTTGCTGGATTATAAGTCGCACTGGAGTATAAGTCGCACTAGGCTCAAGATTAGTCTCAAAACATAGATAGGTCGCACCGGAAAATACGGTATATAAAATTGTTTATTTTGCTTAGCACTAATTGAACATGTTTTACAATACAATAGTATCAAATTGTTCAGGGAATGTAATAAGAAGATACGCCATGATCAATTATATAAACAATATTGTCTATAGCACACAAATGTTGGCTGCTATTCAGTTGTGTATTGGCTGGTAGACATAACTGTGCCGTCATAATTATGTTATACACAGCCTTATCAGTCACCTGCACACCCCTCTCCAGACGTGGGACGCGTCATCACTGACTGTACAGCTGGCACGAGACGTTGATGCAGGGTTGGCCAACATTATAGCAACATCTCATTGGGACATAACATAACTAATTCCCCGGTCACTTCAATTCATTACCAGACGGAGCCCGAGATATCTCGGGCAAGCTACTTCGATGGTACAGGATGTGACGTCAAAAAAAAGTACATTTAAAAAAAATGACACGCCCACAGAAACATGTATGTACTGAAAGTGCCATCTTGAATGAGTTAATGAGCTGTCACAGGGGTCGACATTAAGCATTTCAGACACTTGCTCAGGGGGCAAGTCGGGTACAAAATATATTTGCCCGTGATAGAAAATAACTTGCCTGAACTTTGTTTGTGGTGCAACACAATTTTAACATGTTTAATCAAAGTCATCAAAAATAAATCTTAATTTTGCTGCTTGTGAAATATCTTGGAATAGCATATTTTTGCAACGCCACTGGCCCAGTCCAGAACCACACCACATATTAATCTAATCTCTCATCTTCCAGCATGCTTGTCCTTTTCTTGAATTTTTTTCCAGTCCTGAACTGTTGTCACAGTTTTAAAAGAAAATAGGGGCCGTCGCAAAAGTTGTAATGTTCCAAAGTTTGTATTGGTGGGTGGGTTGTTGACTGAATTAAACTTTACGCTTTTTTTAAAGCGCATAAATAAAAATGTTTTCTGTTATAAATAATTGAAAACTGTTATTTCTGTGTAAATTTATAAAAACATCAAGTCAGCTAGACGAGGGTGCACATGGGTTAAAAAACGAATCAAACGAACGGCGAACCTCCTGTTTTTAGTGGCAGATCATCGAGAATTGCATCTTATAAATAGTGTAAAATACAAACCTAAAAATATATATGTATTTTTATATATATAGGTCTATGATTTTTATCTATATTTATATCATTTTTCTTTTTTAAAAAGTGATTAGTTACCATAAGCCAAAAAATGGGTAAAAAGTGAACTTGGAAGAATCCATGATTTCCAGGACCCATGTACATTGTATAGAGACCTATAGGTTTCCAATTTTGTATTCCACTCTATTATGTAGCTATGACACTGCATGTGAACAACCGGACCGGGCTGGAGGGGGCAGGCAAGACGATACGACAAGTACAGCTAGTGCCACCAGAAGGTATTGTGTAACGGCACCCCCCTCCGACTTTATGAATAATGATGAGTGGCAGCACGAATTGTATGAATTAGTCGCCCGCATTGAACAATGCCAACATACCAAACAAGAAATTGATGATGTGTATAACAAGTTATGTACAATAATATTATTTGAAATGGATAGATGTGGTCAATATAAAGAAGCCAGTAATGTAACTAGAAAACGTCATAAGCCATATAAGCCCTATTGAAATACGAATTTGTCCCAATTATGGAAAGATATGCATGAGAAAGAAAAAATGTGTAGAAAATATAAAGGAGATAGACACAGAAAATTAATCCTAAAAAATAAATTTGTACAAGCACAAAAAATATTTGATAAAAGTTTACGTTCAGCTGAAAAAAATTATAATAGAGATACACTAGAAAACATAGAAAAATTAAACGTTAATGACCCAAATGCATTCTGGGCACATATAAAACGAATGGGTAGTAGACCACGTAATATTCCACTCAATTTTGATAAAGATGGTATGACGACAACTGATATACCAACAGTACTAGAAAATTGGAAAACTGAATTTGAAAGTTTATATAACCAAACAGGGCAAGGAGATTGGGACGACCAATTTTATGAGAGCGCAAAAAGTCAAAAAGACGAATTAGAAACAAATATGTATAACAACATTAACTACGAGTCAATCTATTTTCTTAATGATGTGATTTCCTTTGCTGAAGTTGTTAAATGTATTAATAAATTAAAAAATAATAAAGCATCTGGCCCAGACCAAATTCCGAATGAAATACTTAAGACCCATAAACTTGATATTTTATTATACAGGTATTTCAGGTTATGTTTTGAAAACACATGTACGCCATCAGTTTGGTTGAAGGCTATAATAACACCAATACCTAAAAATGCCATGAATGATCCTAATCTTCCACTCAGTTATAGAGGTATTAGTCTTTTGTCGTGCATTGGAAAAGTGTACAGTTCACTTTTGAATAATAGGTTATCTAAATTTTTAGATATGACAGGAAAAATGTCTGATGAACAAAATGGCTTTCGGTGTAAACGTAGTTGTGAAGATCATATATACTCTTTGTCTAGCATTGTACGTAATAGAATGAAATTAAACCTCCCAACCTTTACAACATTTATCGATTTTTCCAAGGCATTTGACTCGATTGATAGAAATTTAATGTTATATAAACTATTGGTAAACGGAGTTGATGGCAACTTCTATAATGCGATCAAGTCGTTGTATGCTGGTACAATTTCACAACTCAGAATTAATAGTCACTTGACAGATATTTTTACAGTAACTAATGGAGTTCATCAAGGAGATACTATATCGCCTACCCTATTTAATCTATATACAAATGACCTTGTTGATGAGTTAAAAGCCTTGAAATGTGGAGTTGATATAGATGGTTGATGTGTTTCTATTTTGTTATATGCAGATGATGTTGTTATTATGTCTGATTCAGAAGATAAACTGCAAAAAATGATTAATTGTGTATATTCCTGGTGTAGAAGGTGGCGTTTATGTGTTAATCTCGCCAAAACCAACGTAGTTCATTTTAGAGCTAAACGACGAAAATTGAGTCAGTATAAATTTTATTATGGAACAAATGTTATTGATTATGTATGTAAATATAAATATCTCGGAGTTGTTTTTCACGAACATATGGATTTTATTGAATGTGCAAACTATCTCGCAGATGCTGCAGGCCGAGCACTTGGAGCTGTTATAAGTAAGTTCCGTAAACTAAAGAACATACGATTTTTAACCTTTACCAAATTATTTAATGCCATGGTTATCCCAGTAATGGATTATAGCGCAGGTGTATGGGGATTTAAATATTATCATAAATGTAACCGCGTTCAAAACTTGTGCGCTATCTTACTTTTTGGGTGTACATAACAGAGCCCCAGTAGTGGGAATACAGGGTGATGTGGGATGGATATTACCAAAATATAGACGACTCCTAAAAATGTTACAACTATGGAATCATTTGCTTTCTTTAGATGAAAACAGGCTGACAAAACATATTTTTGAATGGGAATATGCAAATAATTTTGGTAATGGAAACAGTTGGATTGATGAAATTAAACAAATTTTCCAGTTGGTTGATAGAGATGATTTTAATAATTTATTAAAAGTTGATTAGAAATATTTTTCAACATTGTTGTATGGTGTTATGGAGCGCGAATGGCAACACGAAATATTAGTTAAACCAAAACTGAGAACCTATATTACTTTCAAAAACTTGTTCAAAGAAGAAGAATATTTATCTAAAATCGTGTCGAGGAAAGCACGTTCACTAATTTCACAAATACGACTGGGGATTTTACCATTAGAAATTGAAGTAGGACGTTTCAGAGGGGTTAGCCCCGAAGACAGACTATGTCAAAATTGCAATATGGGTGTGGTAGAAAGTGAGGTTCACTTTATATGTGAATGCCCTTTATATAATGATTTGAGACACGCTATGAATAATAAATATATTTTTCCCGTAAATGCCACAATGTCTGATAAATTTGAACTGATAATGTCAACTAATTGCAGATTTCTAGGTACTTATATTTGTCAGGCATGGGATAGGCGTACTGATAATATGTATAACAGGTGATATGTGGCATGTAATAACATCAACTTATATATAGTGTAGTTTTGTATTATATTATTTCTATTTGTGGTATTGGGGTCATATCTGTCACTGTGTATAGTGGCAGATATGACTCTTTTGTACCTAACATTACTGATATATTTGGTTCAAGCGAACACAGTCCAGCGGGCGCGGGACGTCCGCCCGGTGTTTGGACCGATGTTGGGCCAGCGTAGTGGACGGTGGGTCAGCATTGGTCGGGCGTTGGGCTGGTGTCCCGTGTTTGCTGGGAGGGTATCCACTCTGTGTTGGTTCAGTGTTGGTCCATGTCTTCGGCGCTGTCCCGGCACTGCCCCAATATTAGGTCGATCCTGGTGTTTGCTGGGATTTACAATATTGTGTAATAATGTTGATTTTTGGCTGTTTCGTTCAGCATATATGTTTTTTTTTTACTACATACATTTTGGAGTGACTTATAAGCCCAAATGGGCTGGGTACTATATTGTAAACATATTTATATTGTCATTGAATCTGTTTGTACATGTCACTATAATAAAAATATACAATACAATACAATTCAAAGCTGAATTGATTTTCTATGAATTTTCTCATGCCACATCCTTTCTTATTGGTGGGATAGATGGGTGGTCAAATCCAATACAAACTGGGACATTGCGAACTTTTGCGACGGCCCCTAAGCAGTTGGTTAGGCTGTAATTATAAAATGTACACAAATTGATACAAAGTCAATGCACGAGTTGACCGCGGTTACACTCTACAACGTACATGTAACTATACACAATGCAGACGCTGGCCCAACATTAAACAAATAGCGGGTCATAACATCACGTTGGCAGGGTACGCGCTGTAAAGCATGGATCATACTTTTCTAGCGATATATGCGTGTAAACAACAGTAGCTACTGCATGCAGTCAGTCCATAACACACACTCTGGCACATGTTGTGGCCACCGATTGCCGACGTTTGCTCCCGATGATTGGCGGAAAATGCCTAGCTGTGCCGACACATCGGCGTCATTCGTGCAACCTCGGCTCCTCTGGAAGACAACAACAAACTGACTGACTCCTCGTGCTGCCATATTTACCTCCGATTTTGCCTTGCCCCATTGGGCTGGCTTTAAGTAGTCGTCACTTGCCCCCTTTGGAGGTTACTTGCTCTGGGCAATGCTTAATGTCGAGCCCTGCTGTTCACACTTGTTTATTCACCGGTCGAGGCGAACGTCCCATACAATTTCAGGGTGGACTTGGAACACATACGGGTCACATCATGATCAATTCATTACCCTGCCTTAATAAGCCATCCACGCATGTTTATTCACACATGGACGAAGCGAACGTCCTATACAGTATCAGCATGGTCTGACAAAGTATACCGGGACAGTGTACGCCCTAGTGTGGTCATAATGCTCTTGTTATAACCTAAACACACGTGTGTCTTATCCAGCAGTAATTAATAACTGTTCCTTTTTGTTTCACAAGTTATTTTTATTACCGGTATTTTATTAAAGAAATAGAATAAATAATCAATTACCATAGTTGTAATTTGTCTTAGAAACATGCAAATATGACCACTATGATAATTTTTATTCATTATTTATATGATCGATTTCGTCCTGCATAAGACAATTGAATTATAAATACAATTTGGCTTATTTGATGCCAACGATCGTGTAAATACGATTTCAATTTGTTAGACCAAGTAAGTAGGTTTAACATGACAACAACTGTAGGGCCGCATCACCTGCCCTATCATGACACATTTAATGTGAATATAATGCCTCCTTTCTGGGGTTAGAAGCTATCTGGACCTATATAACCCGTGTTCTGTCAGTGTGATTAGGGTAGCTAGCGGCCGCTGATTAAACACCTGGTCATTGTCCTTTCAAGCTGTCGTAACTTGGGAAGAAAACAACATAAGGTTACAATATTTGGTATGTCATCCACTTCTAGGTATCTGCTCGACAGGTTAAAATCTTTTAAACCAGACAGTGTCAGTTTTTCACTTGTCTGGTTACTTTGTTGAGTGAGCAGGTGCGCTAAGCTTCAGAAAATTGGAATATATATCTGCAAGACAATCACACTTTCAAGGAAAAGTGGCAGCTATTTTGAAAATCATCCATGCTTTTTTAACTCATACAGCAGGTTTGGCCAATTCTACTGTACATACTCGAATTTGTTCATTAGATTTTAATTGAAATTGAAATAGAACCTAACTCACCTTTAAAGTCTAAAAAGACACGAACAACACCTTGGTGTCGGCTGTTAATAGCAAGGTGGAGTGCAGTCTGTCTGTAGATTGTGGATGTGTCATCAATAGGACCGGTTGTCTGAGCATTGGGATTGGCACCTTTCTCAAGAAGGACACGAGTCAGGTTTGCAAGACCTTGTTGAGCGGCAGTGTGCAAAGGCGTCTCACCCTGCAATACAAGAAAAAAATAATAGTCTTTTCTTAAAACATACATAACCATACTGTTTTAAAAGATATTTAATCTCAAAATACTTCAAAGAAATGTTTAAAACATAGATATATGAAATGAAACAATAAAGATTTACTTTGTGGTTGTGAGTGCTTCCATTTGCCCCATGGTTTGCAAGAAAAAGGGCTGCAGCCTGAAGCCCACTTCTTGAAGACATGTGGAGGAGACTGTCACCTGTATACAAATAAATTTTACGCGGTAAATTCACATGAATAGAAAAAAATCCAAGAACTACAAAATCGAAAGTCATTCTGAAAAAAACCTTAAAGGGACATGAACAGGTCTAAAATCATAAAAAAATCGGTGATTTTATTTTGGCTTCTTAATATGACCATATGATGTAAACATTTCCATAGACTAGAACTGCAAAAGTTTTTTAATTTTTGTGCTGCGCACTTACCAGTTGGGCTAGATATAGAGACGAAATTCCTGTAAATTCCCGTATTTCTTATTTTTGACATGGTTGTCAATAATTAGAAATCAGGAATACAGCATGCAGGAAAAGAAAGGCCATAAATAGTCAGTTTTAGAGTGCATGTGTTTCTCGTCTTTACCAACCAGGCGGCAGTGTTCGATACAGAATGAAAAAATTATTATCCTAGCTTATTTTCTCACAAAGTTATAGGCAAAAGAAGAGGCCAAAAAAAAACGGAGGTAGAATCCATAGCTCCCTTCGCTCACCTACGGTGACGGCGGGAGCTAAAAAAGAGGGAGCCAAGCAGCCCATACAGTGTTGAAAAAAAGGGAACAAAGGTTATGAGCCAATAATAAAATACCCCTCCCCCCATCCCCGGGCTGGTCAAATGATTAAAAAAAAGTGCCTGCCAGGCTACCAGTATTGAAATCGTGGTAGCCTCAATTTGAGACACATAGCCCTAATATGCACTTGGGGGCTAGACACTACTGGGGAAGATGGTTGAGGGTGCAAGTACCTCCCCTCATTTTTTTCAAATTCAAAAGTTTTTTTGTTGCAGAAGTGTTAGAGTTTGATGCAGAAGTGGAATATCAGAAAACTGTTATAGATAAGGGGTTAATATATATCTTAATTAATTGATCATTCACATATACCTAATACAATGCATGTGATTGGCTCCCAGAATCATCCAGAAGTAATCTGGTTCCTGATTGGACCATGTCGGTCACATGAGGCAGCCATGTGAACACAACGACAAACCCTAGAATATTTTTATACATGTAGGTCTGATACAGAGGCTATCGATGATCGGAAGGCCCGGCTGTCTGCCTCCAGGGCTGGCTATCACAAACAAAAACTTCCAAAAAGGCGATGTTTACAGCTTAGCGCGCCACCGTGGCCCATTGGGATTTCTCACAGTGCGGCAAATAGGCAAATTGTGCGCTAATGGCGCAATCCCGGGCCTGTATTGGAACCCCAAAATTATTTTATTAGTTTTCTTTGGGAAAATGGGTTATTAATTTTTTTTTATTTAAATACAAGATGGGTTAGGTCGGCGGAAATAAAAAGGGTTTTTAGAATTTTAATTTTATTCTATATTGTGAAAATTGAGGTCGGCGGGTGTAATTAGGTCCATATTAGCTCGCATTTTGATGAAGTTAACAGTTACAAGATGTTTATTTTGTCGGGCTGACTGTCATTTGGACTCAAAATCGTCATGTGTCCATGAATGACTTGATTATAAACTGCGCCTGGGGTTCGAAAAAAATCTCTCATTTGAAAAGACATTTTCTAGAAACCGTAGTTACTAACCAGCAATATAGAGTATTTGTAGCCTTTTTGAAAAAATGTTTTCATTGTTATCAAAGTTCATTTTATGGCTTTAATAATATATTTAATGATAATTCTGCATTCAGGATTAAAAATAATGTGCTGTACATATAATACATAGCGGCATATATAAAGTAACAAATGTAGTTATATTGTGACTTTATTGCATACATGTAGATTGTGCTTCTATATCAAGCTACTGTTATGCAACTTTTGATTTTTACTAAAATTATGCATGACATACTACCTATTTTAAGTTATAGCAGTGTTCATTACATTGCTCATTATGTCTCACTTCACTGTGGAGATTCACATATTATGAGACTACATTATAAATATAAAATTACCAGTTTTGGCATTGATAGAATTGGGTGAAGCTCCTCGTTGCAACAGTCTGGCAGCAAAGCTATCATGACCATATTCTTCACTGGAGGGACAAGCCTGCAAAGCCATCCACAGCACTGTGTGAGCATTTTTATTCTGAATTTCCAAGTTGATGTCCGCTTCGGCCAGAAGCACACCAAAAACCTTCTCATTTTTACAGAATATGGCACGATGAAAAGGTGTACTGCAGTAAAAAAGAAATCACAATACATGTACCTGTCTACAATCAAACTAGAAAACATAATGATGATCATTGTAAGTGCCTAAGTTATAAGTAACAATTGTCCGTTTAAAACAAATGTCCATCATTGTCATTCATTTTCAACAAATAACAGGAAATATAGTTGGTGTTTACTTAAAAACTGTGTTCACTAACTTTCCATCCAAATCCTGGGAATTAGGATTGGCACCATTTTTTAGCAGAAGCTTAGCAACAGAAGCCATCCCATTAATTGTATCTGAAGGCGTAACATCTGGATTGAATGAGGCAGACATGTGTAATGGGGTTTCTTTGTCAGGCAATGTGGAAGCATTAACATCAGCACTATTATCAATTAAAAAACGAGCTGCATATTCATCACCTGAAAACAGAAAGAACAGAAAATGAAATGAAATTAATGGAGTTTTAGGCCATATTTATGTACATGTAGACTAAGCTGAGCCAGGAGAACCTTCTGAGGATGGTAAGATGACACTGCACTCCAGACACGGAATTCAAAATTCGAGCCCGGGTGGTCTGATGCCGAGCAACCTACTCTTGGCCCTGGAGGTTCCCCACAATCCTAAACCTGCAAGAGTGAGCTGGGAAGAAACATTTTTTTTTAAAACTTGAATGCCAGATGGGGGTTCGAACCCGCGATCACCGACTTTGCGAGCAGGTAGTTTTAACCACTGCACCAAGGCCCCCGCCTAGAAAGGACAGAAAGGTATCTTGTTGTAAACCTGATCAAATGAAATTACAGAGCAGATTGATGTAAGTTGTATTTAGCTTACTTTATTAACCCTAGCTATGTCCGAGATTTGGGCAGCTGTGTCTGTACAATGTCAGGCATTTTTAATGAAAAATGACTTTTTAGATTCAGAGTGATATGGCTATGTTTTTCTTGTCAAAAAACATGTAAAACCATATATATTTAGTTTTCCTGGGCTACAAAGTGGTTGCTATGACAACTCCCCCTGGTGAGCGAAAAATCCAAGATAGCCGCACAAAATGACAGCCAATCATGTCACTTAAAACAGGTTTGAGTCCACATAAATGGTTGTATACAAAAGTATTGTGTGGTACTTGACATCTAGAAATGATCACTGTGATTAACCGAGTAGCTTAAAAAAAATTGGGGTAAAAAAAAACAATTTCAAGGATTTTAGAGCGATTAGTGTTCAGAACGGGAGTGCCGAAAGTAGCGAGCTCATACGTTATTTCTCAAAAAAATCCACGATCTAACATATACCTGTTATTGTAACTAGCCAAAAACTTTTTAAAACTATATAAAAATGTAAATTTTATTTTAGTTTGTCTTTGGCTATGCAATGGTTGCTATGGAAATGCCACATTTTGAGCAAAAAATCCAAGATGGCCACCCAAAATGGCCGCCATTTGCTAAAAAGCGGCAAAAGACAGGCTTGTTGCCATACAATTACATGCAGCTCTAAGGGGAAGTCGATCACATTTGTTGACATGAGGTGTTGAAAAAGGTCATAAAATAAGCACCTCTGAGAAAGAAGACACTAGACTATGTGTTTTCAACATTTGATGTGGCAGGAAAAAATCGATTTAGAGCATAGTCATGATAGTGCAGCAATGCCATGTCTAAATGACCAGCCGTGATATGTTTACATGTTATTGGGATATTATAGGCCTGCATAGTCTAAGACGTGACAAGCCACACAACATTACTTTAAAACATGGGTGTAGCTTTAGTTACAGTTTAGACCAGGGAACAACTAACGATATGCCCATTCATATAGAGCCGCTAGGCCAAGCCGCCGAATGCGAGCCGATGTCCGCTGATTTCCACTCGGGTTTTTCCGTAATTCCAAAATGGCGGCCCGGCGATTTGAGCATTTTCAATATTTGTTGGCAATTCATTGCGCGATTGTTGATAAAATAGTAATAGCTATAGTAAATGAATATAAAAAAATGATTCAACATATTTGTATTTCTAAAGTGACACATTTATAAAAACATTGATAATTAGAACTTGATCAAAGTCGATGTTAAACATTAAAGCGAAACACAAATTGTCAATTTGTTGACATCCGGAGCGGAAGCGATGACGAACTAGGTCAGATTGTAAGACGATCTCTGATTGGTCCGTGAGGGCATCTCCCAGCCAATTAGAATGTCGGCTACATAATGACACACGTCATGCATTTAGAGTCATTAAATGATGGGAGAACCGGGAAAACGGCCTCAAAACAACTTTATTTTAATAAAGCCGATAAAATCGGCTTTGAAAACTGTAAATTTTAAATAAAGCCGATGAAATCGGCTTGGACATTACTAGGGTTAAAATAATAGTATCTCATTTATTTATTATTATACAGTAGTCACCAAGTGCAACCCTGCACAAAGAAAATAAAGAAAAGTGAAGAAAACTTTTATGAAGAAAAAGAACTTTTAAAAAAAGCAATTTTTTTCTTCCCAAGAAAACTTTTTCTTCCTCATTTGTGCCACTAATCGTCAGTTGATTAAGACAATAAAAAATAATTATATTTTCAGACTTTTTGTAGTTTTTTAACTTTCAAAACATTTTATTTTTAATCATATTTAACATAACATACAATAAAACAGCTCCTTGGATGACATTAACATCTAGTAAGAACTATCACAAATGAGGAAGAAAAAGTTTTCTTGGGAAGAAAAAAGTTTTCTTTGGAAGAAAACTTCTTTTTTTTTCTCCCAATAAAAGTTTTTTTCACTTTTCTTCATTTTCTTTGTGCAGGGTTGCACTTGGTGACTACTGTATACTTATTTGCTACCCACCTCTTTTAATGGCTTTGTGTAGGAGACACATGCCATTGAAATCCCTGTTACCCACATCTACTTTATATTTGACTAGTGTGCGTGCAATTCCATCCAGTTTATTCTGCAGGGCTAAGTCCAAAGGCAGATCACCATGACTGTCTAGTTCATTCAGTTTACCTGGAAGCTAAAAAAAATCATGTGAAAAGAACTTCAAACTCTAAATAATTCAAAATGCAGTTATTTGATAAAGAGTAGGGTATAATCTTAACCTTGGCTTCCTCTTGTCCCGATATTTCCACCATGTGCAGAATGTGACATAAAGCAATATTCACTCACTCACTCACTCACTCACTCACTCACTCACTCACTCACTCACTCACTCACTCACTCACTCACTCACTCACTCACTCACTCACTCACTCACTCACTCACTCACTCACTCACTCACTCACTCACTCACTCACTCACTCACTCACTCACTCACTCACTCACTCACTCACTCACTCACTCACTCACTCACTCACTCACTCACTCACTCACTCACTCACTCACTCACTCACTCACTCACTCACTCACTCACTCACTCACTCACTCACTCACTCACTCACTCACCCACCCACCCACTCACTCACTCACTCACTCACTCACCACTCACTCACTCACTCACTCACTCACTCACTCACTCACTCACTCACTCACTCACTCACTCACTCACTCACTCACTCACTCACCCACTCACCTCACCTCACCTCACCTCACCTCACCTCACCTTAACCCCCCAACTGACTTACTCACTCACTAACTCATATAGTTAATCTCATGTACATGTATAGACTCATGTACATGTAGCCTACATAAACTAGTCATCAATTCAATTTTAATAGTGTAGATAGTAACAAGGCCGGCTTTGATGTTCAAGTATTTAGGATACTAAGCTACATTTGAAAACAGCTTTATTGGGTAACATTTTTATTTAATGTTAATTAAAATATAAACAAGACTACATAAGTCCAGGAGCTCCCGCTCCGAATTAGAATTTGATTTAAGCAATTTTGTGTAGGGTTATTAATGTAGTCCTAGGCTGGGTCAAAAATCAAGACGCAAGACAACTAGGTCTAAGAAGCTCAGTCTAAGAGTAAGATAAGAACTAGACAGTCTGTCAGAGATTGCAAACCTCGATTGAAATTAATGATCCTAATCAGTATCCCAGTAATGGTCTACCTATCTGGCACGGTTTACCCGATACCAGGCCAATCGAGGTAACTAATAGCTGATTTACGGTCATTTTGAATTCGATATAAACTAGTTAAAAAATTAGGGTGCATCCTCCCCTGAAACCTCAAATTTTGTTTTATAGTAATGGACTAACATCTAACCCAGTTTGCAAAATATTGGGCATGTTAAAGTAAATAATGGCCGATAGGGGGCCATTTTGAATTTGATCGAGTCAGAATTTTTCAAGATGCATCCTCAGCTGAAATCTCACATTTCATTCTATAGTAATCGTCTAGCTATCTAGCACGGTCTACCAAATATCGGCCATGTGAAAGTTAATAATGGCCTAAAGGCGGCCATTTTGAATTTGATCAAGTCGAAATTTTCCAAGATGCATCCTCAGCTGAAATTTCACATTTCATTCTATAGTAATGGTCTAGCCATCTAGCACGGTTTACCAAATACCGTATTTTCTGGGTTATAAGACGCGACTTTTTTATTTTTAAAACCACTTTTAAAGGCTGGTGCGACTTATTCTCCGGTGCGACCTTTCTATGGTTTTCATCTCGGTCGAGGACAGCTGAAAAAAATCTAGAGTGGCCTCCACCCTCTGTCACGTAATGACGCGATTGCCGTTCATGAACCGCTAACGTCATATCATCGTTTGAGGCCGTTGTATGTCAGTTTTTATACCATTAAGGAATGTTATTTAGTTTACTATTGATTAGCATGCATAATGCTCAAAAACAATATATTTAATTTACGATTAAATGGGTAAGAGTGTTTTAGTGAAAGATCGTGACTGTTTGTTTGTTTGTTTGTTGAGTTATGTCAGCCATTTTTCTCTGCATCAGGTCAGTATCGTCAGCATTCGCTAGGGGGCGAGACAATCGCAAGCAATTTACCGCATAAACACATCTATAGCATGTAAAGTGGAAGTCACATCAACCTTTAGCGCAAGTTTTTCGTCGATTTCTCAGTCAATTCTCAACCGATTTTCATGAAATTTTACAAGGACTATTATCGGGCTCCCTGGCAATAAGCATGAAATTTTCATGACAAAATATTCTATAGCTCAAAAGTTAGACCTTTCGACATATAGTAGCATAAATTTCTAATTAAATGACTTCCCTCTATAAACCCATTAGACTGTTTTAAGTTAAAATCTGTTTTAAGCCATGAATTGCATTACATGCCAGATGGTCTAACTTTTAAACTATACAATATTTATCAATGAAAATTTCACAGTGTTTGGCTGGGGACTCGATAATAGCCCTTGTTAAATTTCATGAAAATCGGTTGTGAATTGACTGAGAAATCGCCGAAAAACAAACGCTACAAGTTGTTATTATTAATTTGTATTCACTGGGCTATAACCTAAATGAATGCCCTTTATCGACATCGCCACCTGGTGAGTGTGGGTCAGTTACGGAAGTGGGAGCTCTCTAATGAGGTTGAAAAAAAACAATGGCGTCTGTCTTTCATCCATGGCATGGAAATAATTTCAAATAAATAACTAAATTTTATGTTCACGTACATTGAACAATATATTAAACACTTTTATTATAGACTTTTAATATCGGTCTACCAGGCTATTAAATAGCATTGACTCTCTCCTCTTCTCTTGCTATAAACGCCAATGTACTGACACCTGACACTTGAATATCGTCAGACATGTCTCTGAGCCTGGTGCGTCATATCTGCCGGTGCGACCTGTCTATGGTTCGAGCCTAATCTTGAGCTTAGTGCGACTTATACTCCAGTGCGACTTATAGGCCGGCAAATACGGTAACTGCTATGTGAAAGTGAATAATGGCCGACAGACGGCCATTTTAAATTTGATCGAGTCAATTTTTTTAAAGATGCATCCTCTCCTGTAATCTCCCATTTTGTTTTATAGTAACGGTCCAGCTATCTAACACGGTTTATCAAATATCAGCAATGTGAAAGTAAATACTGGCCGATAGGCGGCCATTTTGAATTCGATTGAGTCGAAAGTTTTTAAAACGCATCCTCTCCCTAAACGTCACATTTTGTTTTATAGTAATGGTCTAGCTATCTAGCACGGTTTACCTGATATCAGGCCTTTCGAGGTAAATAATGCTGATTGTCTGCCATTTTGAATTCGTAAGTTCAAAATTTCCAGGGTGCATTCTCCCCCGAAAACTCACATTTTGTTTTATAGTAATCAGGTAATGGTCTAGCAATCTAGCACGGTTTACCAAATATCAGCCATGTGAAAATGAATAATGGCCGAAAAGACGGCCATTTTGAATTTAATCAAGTCAAATTTTTTCAAGATGCATCCTCATCTGAAATCTCACATTTTGTTTTATAGTAATGGTCTAGTCATCAAGCAAGGCCATATGATAAATATCGGCCATGTGAAAGTGAATAATGGCCGATAAGCGGCCATTTTGAATTTCATCGAGTCGAATTTTTTCAAGATGCATCCTCAGCTGAAATCTCACATTTCATTCTATAGTAATCGTCTAGCTATCTAGCACGGTCTACCAAATATCGGCCATGTGAAAGTTAATAATGGCCTAAAGGCGGCCATTTTGAATTTGATCAAGTCGAAATTTTCCAAGATGCATCCTCAGCTGAAATTTCACATTTCATTCTATAGTAATGGTCTAGCCATCTAGCACGGTTTACCAAATACCGTATTTTCTGGGTTATAAGACGCGACTTTTTTATTTTTAAAACCACTTTTAAAGGCTGGTGCGACTTATTCTCCGGTGCGACCTTTCTATGGTTTTCATCTCGGTCGAGGACAGCTGAAAAAAATCTAGAGTGGCCTCCACCCTCTGTCACGTAATGACGCGATTGCCGTTCATGAACCGCTAACGTCATATCATCGTTTGAGGCCGTTGTATGTCAGTTTTTATACCATTAAGGAATGTTATTTAGTTTACTATTGATTAGCATGCATAATGCTCAAAAACAATATATTTAATTTACGATTAAATGGGTAAGAGTGTTTTAGTGAAAGATCGTGACTGTTTGTTTGTTTGTTGAGTTATGTCAGCCATTTTTCTCTGCATCAGGTCAGTATCGTCAGCATTCGCTAGGGGGCGAGACAATCGCAAGCAATTTACCGCATAAACACATCTATAGCATGTAAAGTGGAAGTCACATCAACCTTTAGCGCAAGTTTTTCGTCGATTTCTCAGTCAATTCTCAACCGATTTTCATGAAATTTTACAAGGACTATTATCGGGCTCCCTGGCAATAAGCATGAAATTTTCATGACAAAATATTCTATAGCTCAAAAGTTAGACCTTTCGACATATAGTAGCATAAATTTCTAATTAAATGACTTCCCTCTATAAACCCATTAGACTGTTTTAAGTTAAAATCTGTTTTAAGCCATGAATTGCATTACATGCCAGATGGTCTAACTTTTAAACTATACAATATTTATCAATGAAAATTTCACAGTGTTTGGCTGGGGACTCGATAATAGCCCTTGTTAAATTTCATGAAAATCGGTTGTGAATTGACTGAGAAATCGCCGAAAAACAAACGCTACAAGTTGTTATTATTAATTTGTATTCACTGGGCTATAACCTAAATGAATGCCCTTTATCGACATCGCCACCTGGTGAGTGTGGGTCAGTTACGGAAGTGGGAGCTCTCTAATGAGGTTGAAAAAAAACAATGGCGTCTGTCTTTCATCCATGGCATGGAAATAATTTCAAATAAATAACTAAATTTTATGTTCACGTACATTGAACAATATATTAAACACTTTTATTATAGACTTTTAATATCGGTCTACCAGGCTATTAAATAGCATTGACTCTCTCCTCTTCTCTTGCTATAAACGCCAATGTACTGACACCTGACACTTGAATATCGTCAGACATGTCTCTGAGCCTGGTGCGTCATATCTGCCGGTGCGACCTGTCTATGGTTCGAGCCTAATCTTGAGCTTAGTGCGACTTATACTCCAGTGCGACTTATAGGCCGGCAAATACGGTAACTGCTATGTGAAAGTGAATAATGGCCGACAGACGGCCATTTTAAATTTGATCGAGTCAATTTTTTTAAAGATGCATCCTCTCCTGTAATCTCCCATTTTGTTTTATAGTAACGGTCCAGCTATCTAACACGGTTTATCAAATATCAGCAATGTGAAAGTAAATACTGGCCGATAGGCGGCCATTTTGAATTCGATTGAGTCGAAAGTTTTTAAAACGCATCCTCTCCCTAAACGTCACATTTTGTTTTATAGTAATGGTCTAGCTATCTAGCACGGTTTACCTGATATCAGGCCTTTCGAGGTAAATAATGCTGATTGTCTGCCATTTTGAATTCGTAAGTTCAAAATTTCCAGGGTGCATTCTCCCCCGAAAACTCACATTTTGTTTTATAGTAATCAGGTAATGGTCTAGCAATCTAGCACGGTTTACCAAATATCAGCCATGTGAAAATGAATAATGGCCGAAAAGACGGCCATTTTGAATTTAATCAAGTCAAATTTTTTCAAGATGCATCCTCATCTGAAATCTCACATTTTGTTTTATAGTAATGGTCTAGTCATCAAGCAAGGCCATATGATAAATATCGGCCATGTGAAAGTGAATAATGGCCGATAAGCGGCCATTTTGAATTTCATCGAGTCGAATTTTTTCAAGATGCATCCTCTCCTGAAATCACACATTTTGTTTTATAGTAATGGTCTAGCCATCTAGCACGGTTTACCAAATAACGGCCATGTGAAAGTGAATAATGGCCGATTGGCGGCCATTTTGAACTTGGACAAGTTGAATTTTTTCAAAATGCATCCTCTCCTGAAATCTTACAATTTGTTTTATAGTAATGGTGTAGATATCTTGAGCGGTTTTCATGATACAGTAGATCCTGTCACCAACGACCTTGCTTCTGCCAGACAAAAAAAGTCGTTGGTGACAGAAAGTCGCTGGTCACAGGAATGAGTTTTTGCTGTAAAATTTGCGGGTGTGGCGCTGGTTCAATGTCGGGCTAATGACATTTACCAACCACTGACCGGTAGTCATTGTGGATCAAAGTACGCGGTTGCGGCAACATTTCAATGCCTGTTCTAATATCACTGATTATGACGGTGTTTTTCAGAATGGCTGCTAGCTATGCTAATAACGCTAACAGAGCACACGTTATATAAACCCAGGTAGCTTCTGACCCTTAACAGACATGAGGCGTTGTATATTCACATTAAATCTGTCACTATAGGACAGATGATGTAGCCTTGGTGGAACAAAAAAATAACTGGTGGAACAAAAAAGGAACAGTTATTCATTACTGATGAATAATACGTAAGTGTGTTTACACTAACAGGAGCATTATGCCCACACTAAGATGTTTGTACCATCCCCGTCCCAGCAGACACAATACGTTGGATCAATGTTGGTTTAACGTTGGTCCACCGTCTACGATGCTGGACCAACGTTAATCCACCATTGAATCAACGTTTTGTGTCTGCTGGGTATATTCGGCCGGACCACGCTCATATAGGACGTTCGCTACGTGTGAATAAACACGCGTGGACGGCTCATTAAGGCAGTGTATTGTATTAACAGATTAAAGTGACTGGGGGATTAGTTATGTCCCGACGCGATGTTGTTCTAATGTTGGCCAACCCTGCATCAACATGATCAATGTCTCGTGCCAGTTGTATAGTCACCTAGTAAACATGAGCGATTGACCCAATGTTGTTTTATTGTGGGCTGACTTCGAAAACAGTGAGCCAACGTTAAAACAACATTGGGTCAACGTCTTGTGTTTGCTGGTCAGTGACTGCGCGTCTCATGTCTGGAGAGGGGTGTACTGTTGACTGACAGGCTGTGTATAGCGTAATTATGACGCCGCCGCTCTTGTCTACCAGCCAACACACAACTGAATAGCACTTGACATTTAGTGTGCTATAGACAATATTATTTGTATAATTAATCATGGCGTATCTTCTTATAACATCCCCGGAACAATATAATACGATTGTATTTTGAAATATGTTTAATTAGCGCTATGCAAAATAATTTTTTTTATGTACTTTTCGACTAATGAGAGCATTAAATTGATTAATAGGGCATATATTTAGTTGATTATTGGACATGAAGGGTTAGATTTTTTACCGGCGCGGGGTGATATTGCTGTGTAGTAACATCGATGGTCTAAGGTAGATAGACCTCTTGCGACAACAGCCTGATCTTCCAGCGTTATACCTCTCTGTTAACCATGATATCCACACAGTCAGATCTGACATGCAGTGGTTTGCTCATGAATGTTTCCAAAAGTTGTATGACGAAAAAAGTTGAGGTCGTTGGACACAAGTAATATAATGACCTTTTGCCAGATATTTGAGGTCGCAAGTCGCGTTAGACAGAAAGTCGTTGATCACAGGTCGTTAACTATAGAAAAATGATCCGTGCAAGAAAAAAAAGTCGTTGGAGACAAAAGGTCGTTGGTGGCAGGGTCGTTGATGACAGGATCTACTGTAATCCACAATATCAGGCCTGTCGAGGTGAATAATGGCCGATAGGCGGCCATTTTGAATTTTATCAACTTGAAATTTTTCAAGATGCATCCTCTCCTGAAACCTTACAATTTATTTGATATTAATGGTGTAGCTATCTTGAGCGGTTTTCATGATATTCAGCAATATCAGGCCTGTCGAGGTGAATAATGGCCGATGGGCGGTCATTTTGAATTTTATCGACCTGAAATTTTTGAAGATGCATCCTCTCCTGAAACCTTACAATTTGTTTTATAGTAATGGTGTAGCTATCTTGAGCGGTTTTCATGATATTCAACAAAATATTTCAGTCGGATTTACCGATGTTATAATTTAGGTAAAAGTGCTGGGTCAACTTCAAGGTCAAGGTCCAAAAACTTGAAAAGGCACAACTAGGGACCTTAGAGAACATGTATGTGCAATACTTTTCGAGATCTGCTGCGGAAACAAAGTGCGCGTCAAAACGTCTAAATAGGTCATAGTTCTGAACCAAAAGTAGGTCAAAGTTCAAATACCCCAAAAGGCACAACTAGACCCCCTAGGGGTGTTGTGTGTAAAATTTGAAGACAATCGGACAAGTACTTTCAGAGATATGCTCCGGAAACGAATTGTTTACGGACGGCCCAATGCCGTAACATCATCATTTTCTCCTCTGCGACCTTGCGTATTGAATTCAGATTAAAAATATTTTAACCTGTCCATTATCCACCTGGAAGTTGTTAACCCATATACCAAAAATTGTTATCCTAGCTTATTTTCTCACAAAGTTATAGGCAAAATAAGAGGCAAAAAAAAAACGGAGGCGGAATCCATAGCTCCCTCCGTCTCACCTACGGTGACGGCGGGAGCTAACAATGATATGATACTAATAGTGGACATTGTTGTGGAACTGCCCTGATAAAAAAATAGCAGGCTAGTGCCGATGTTGGAGAACTGCAAGCTAGTACCTCTGAATCATGTTCAACTAAATAGAGAAAGACGACATCCTCTCTCGTTTTACGTATGGCAGTATGCAGTGGAAATTCAGATTTAGATTTGAACATTTTGTAAACTAAAGGCGCTGGCATGGCGGCAAAATCTTCACTGGTAAAATCATTCTGAAACAGGCATTATAATTGATTATACTGTATATAGTGATAACAAAAACTATAATGTAATACCCAGTAGTAACATTAATTATATTGAAACCACAAAATTTCAGGTCAAGATGACAAAAAACTTGAGAACCTAACCTTTTAGCAGCCAAGTTAATTAATTAGAATTTTTACCCACTTGAAATTGTAACCATCAGTCCACAGCTACAAGTGATATTTCTCAAAAAAAAGGCAAAACATTTTAAAATCTCAATGATTTGCACTTATCATCATTAGGTGATACTATTTTAGTTGCTTTTAAAAAGTTAACCCTTGTCCTGCCACGCCCGTATATATACGGTTTCAAGCAAATTTTAAGCCAAATTATATGTCATTGAAATGGATAATATAGTTTGTGGTGGATAATCAGTAAAGTCAAATAACTTGATTTAGAAGATGTATATTTCAAAAAATATAAATACACTTCGTCATTTGAAGCTGGAAAATGCGTTAGCAATTCTAGCTTCAAATAGAACTGAAAATACAATTAAAACAATTCAGCAGGACAAAAGTTAAGACAGTTAGTCATGATTGGCACTTAGAGGGTTAAAAGCTGAATTTGTGTTGTTCAAATATGTTGATTGCTAATTTTAACTCTCAGGGCCAAACAATCTAATTAAAATTTTATTCTTTCTACTTCACAAGGTACTTTTTTGATAGGTAATAAAAGGAATGAATTACAACAGAAGCCGAAAGGATCAAGTTGTAATGATAATTTTAAGGTCTTATGATACTTGATTTCGAAATTATACCATTAAAATAACAATGACATACCCAGTGATTGGAAATTAGCTCTGAACAGTGATCTTTCAGGGATATTGCTGCTATTTCCTCGGCTGTCTGATAGAACTTCAGGCAGTTGTGGACATTAACAGATGACATGAGTGACTGCTCACATCTGTACAGAGATATTGAAAAGAATAAAGTTCATGTTCATTATTGAACACCAGAGTAACCGGGAGTGCAGCAGTTCAAGTGGTAACAATTTGGTAGTAATGCTTAGAACAGTTTAATAAAAGTTATTAACATTTAATGCTGCATATAATGATTTTTAGCCAACTTCAGCTCTGTTGCAATTAACCAGGGGTAGAATTAAACGTTGAGGGCATGCCAATCCACAGGACTGGCAAGGCAAGGAAACTGCCATTCCTGAGTAGAAATTGTCATTCCTAGATATGACATTTCACAGCTCACTGGTGACTATCTGTTAGGCCTAATTACAACAGATTGTTTTTTTTTAATTAAAATTCGCAAAGTCTGAAATTTGCGAAAAGTCCCTAAATCACAAATTCAGGAAAATTTAAAGTATTTTTAAAGTACAATACTGTGCAATTCAAACTGGTCGGGCGGGAAGGGGAAATGAAATAAAAGGGAATTTGAGTTTCCCGGCAAATTCCCTTTCACTTTTTTCCCCAGAGTTTTCACCGGTTTTCACCAGAGCCAGTGGGAAAATCAGGGGAATTAGATTTCCCCAAGAGGGAAATGTATTTCGCACCTGGGAAAACGAATGAAAACGAGTGAAAACCAGCGAAAAGCTTTTCATCTGGATTTCCCCAGAAATCGCCTGAATTCCCCAGAATTCGCCAACAACAACAACATGGCGGGAACACAACGTCAGTCAGGCCCGTCACTCAGTCATCACACCAGCATGATTGCAATCGATCTGGAGACAAATCATTCTGTTAAATTAGTTTCAATCAATCTAAATACGATGAACAAGACTAATAGAATAAGTACGATGTTTGTAACGTTATAATCAGTGATAATAACGTTAATCGAGTTTATTATAGGCTATATATATATATATAGTACAGACACGGCAACAGTTTGAGTGACACTGTGACTGCCTGTACGTAACAGGGGTCTTGAACTGTGTGGCACATGCATGTGGTAGCAGTGGGTAACATTACAAAGCAGTGCACAGCCGTTGTGTACACGCTCAGTGACCACACTCACCTGCTCACAGACACAGCACGCGTGGCTGTCTATGTGGCGTAATAGATAGCACTACGGCCTCTCAAGCAGAAGGTCGTGAGTTTGAATCTCAAGGCACAATTAAATTATTTTTTTTTAGTCTATGTTATTTTTTTTTTATTTGAGGAGATTTCATAACCGGGAATGTTTTAACTTGCATATCCGACCTGACCTTAGTGAACTTTATTTAAGTATTTAGTTTAAATAAATTTAGAGTTGCATCAGGTCCTTGGCTTAGGATTAGCCTTTGAATACATGTTACTATGGCATGTATGGGGAGCATGGCAACATGCCCTGCAGGCCAGGAAAAATAGGCTACTCCCAGTTTCTTCCAATCGGGGTTCGGTTCCCGGTCTCGACGGTTTGAAAGAAACAAAAATGTTTCTTCCCCATCCATGTGTGAAAGTCAGTATTGTGGGGAGCCTCCGTGACCGAGAGGTAGCGTGCTCGGCCTCAGACCGCCAGGGCTCGAATTTTGAATCCTGTGTCTGGAAGACAGTGTCATCTGTCATCTCAATCATCTCACTATCCTCAGGAGGTTCTCCTGGCCCAGTTTAGCCTATATGTGCACAAAAGTGGCCTAAAGCCTGATTCATTTCATTTTCCTCTCTTGTAGTTTTCTTTTAATGGCAAGAAATGACGATCTGTATTTTTCCCTCAGATTTATAATTCTTTGTATCGCATAAAGTGGAATCCTCATTCAAAGATAGGCTTACGTGTAGACTAATAGGGCCTAATCATGGCTAATGCTCAAAAAAGGCTGTACACTTGTGAATTTGTATTGAAAACTGTAGGGAGAACTGGAGAATAGGGGGGAATCAGTGGGAATCATGAGAAATCGGGGGAAATCAGGTGAAATTGGATGAAATTGGGTGAAAATTGGTGAATTGTGTTTCCAGGATGGTGAAAACAATGAAATGAATTTCTCCGGCCTCAGAGAAAAAGAGGGAAAACTGTTTCACAAAAATTCCCCTCTGGAGAAATTTGTGTGAAACAGGTGGGGGAAAAGAAAGGGAAATGAAAGGGAATTTCGTTTCCACAACCAGTTTCAATTGCCACTACTGTATTTTGGAGGTTGAGTAATAAATAATATTCTTTGGTGTTTTAATAAATTGAAGAAAAGTAATTCACTGGGGGTTATTCACAGCTCACATTTAAGGGCATTAAAAAAATAATGACTGCCAATCTGACATAACAAATTTGATCGAGTTGAAATTTTCATGTCATATTATATCCCCCCCTGAATTCTCACAATTGGGTTTATAGTAAATGGTCTAGGTATCTGGCATGATTTGCCAGATATCAGACATATTATCCAGAGTAAATAGTGGTTTCCTATTAGGGGGGAGGGGGGGCAGTTGTCAAACACATTTAATCAAAGGAGAGAATAGTAAACTACCGGTATACTCTACCTGTCAGACAGTGGAGCAAGATGAAACTTGGAAGCTGCTCGAAGCAAATCCAAAATAAACTCGTCATCAGCCGTTGCATCAATACGGTCTGTATAAACCCACTGCAGTAATGCATATCCAACTGAGTAAGGAATATCTGTAGGCATAATGAAATAAATTCAGTATCAGGTTATTGACTTAACATTTATATGTACAATGTTAACTAGAATGCATGAATTCAAGTAATTTCAAGTAAGTTGTAAAATATATTGCTTCAATTTGTTGTTTAATTTTCTACATCCCCTTTGAGTTATTTAATGGTAATATTTAAAATCATTATTTTAGAAAATAAGTGTTTATCTCAAAATGCAGATAATGTTTTTTATTGAGTTGTCAATAACATAGTAAGAGAAAAGTTTAAATTGATCAGAGGGAAAAAAAATTGTCCCTGTCTGCATGGGGTGTGCTGCTCATCACGCTCCTTCCCGAAAAAGAGAATATCGGATCCAGGGGGCAGCGAGGGCAGCCACACTTTAGGCCCCACTTGAAGATATCTAACCATAGTATTCACATGTGTATATTAAGGCCTGTTTTAAATGAGCGTGCACATCAGATTAAGGCCATGCATTACCAAAAAAACATATGGTTCTTTTTCTGCCCATTCGATTGTTGCCAAGGTCTGAAAAAAACCCAGTTAATTGCAGTGGATAAAAAAAATTCACAAAAAAACAGTTCATTTCAGGTACCTAATACAAAAACATTTATCCAGCTATTTTTTTATGCTTGTAATTTTTTGTCGCCCTCATAAACTTTTTTTAAACATTTTTTTTACAGCAATTTGTCTATATATTTTTTTATTTCGTCGCCCTCATTAACTTTTCAAAAATAGGATAAATGTTTATTTTTCTCTTAAATGTTTTTTTTCCACCCTCCCTCATTAGATTTTGTTTGTTTTTTTCAACTAAAACAGAGAAAAAATCAGGTAGATTCAAGAATATAAAACATAGCTAATATGCACTGAAGTATACTATGCACCCACAATACAGAGTGTATAGGCCTGTTTAGAGGCTTACATGCATGATACTATATCATTGTAAGCATCCAGTTTATGTTGACAAGCTATTATTATAAATAAAAGATCCTTTGATCAAAGAAGATCTCTAAATATTCATAGTATTCAATTTAACCCTTACATCACAGGGATAGACATTAGACGTCTGGACATGTCAGATTCTGAAGTGTAAAGTCAATCCCCGCACTGTAAGAATTAAAATATTTGTAATGGCCGTAGACCAATAACATAGGTATTTGAAAAAAGCGGGAAGAGCTAACTAAGACATTTATAATTTTAAATTAAATAAACTCATTGGTCTCTCATGTTTTATACAAAATTATTTCAGCACTGTAAGGGTTAATGATTCATTATCTAGTATTAATGAAATACAATACGGACAATGGCATTATAGTCATTATAGTGGGGTTGATCCAATGTTCGAGCCGGCGGTGAAAGCAACTTTTGGTTATCACTTGACAAAGTTTGCTTAAAAAAATTATTACAAAGATTATGAAAGCGTTCAATTTATTATTGTCATAGGTGATGTCAGGTTAATAAACAAGAGCCCCAAAGTCCTATATCATCCCCCGCCATAAATTAGGTTACAGTTTTTGCGCTCACAAATATTTGAAAAGTCGTGGTGGCCATTTTAAATTTCAGCAAAATCACCCGTACATTTCCAGATAGTGGGTAATGTGATTGTAATTTATGAATTATTTCTGACTTCAATTTTTGAGTTTTTGCGACCACAAAAAATTATGAAGTTCATCCATAGCGGCCTTTTTGAATTTCAGTAAAACCTTAAAAAAAATCACCTGCACATCTCCATATCGTGACGAATGTGATTGTAACATTTGAATAATTTCCACCTTTAATGTTGCTAGGAATGTCATGTTAAAATTTCAAAAATGCAAGAAAACGTGACGCCTGGCGAAATCCTGGCGCGACTGAAATCCCCCTTCCCCTATGGGCAGGGGATAAAAAACAAAACAAGCTAAACAAGACTACATAAGTCCAGGAGCTCCCGCTCCGAATTAGAATTTGATTTAAGCAATTTTGTATAGGGTTATTAATGTAGTCCTAGTCTAGGTCAAAAATCAAGACGCAAGACAACTAGGTCTAAGAAGCCCAGTCTAAGAGTAAGATAAGAACTAGACAGTCTTCCAGAGATTGCAAACCTCCATTGAAATTAATGATCCTAATCAGTATCCCAGTAATGGTCTACCTATCTGGCACAGTTTACCCGATATCAGGCCAATCGAGTTAACTAATAGCTGATTTACGGTCATTTTGAATTCGATATAAATTAGTTAAAAACTTAGGGTGCATCCTCCCCCGAAACCTCAAATTTTGTTTTACAGTAATGGACTAACATCTAACACAGTTTGCAAAATATTGGGCATGTGAAAGTAGATAATGGCCGATAGGGGGCCATTTTGAATTTGATCGAGTCAGAATTTTTCAAGATGCATCCTCAGCTGAAATCTCACATTTCATTCTATAGTAATCGTCTAGCTATCTAGCACGGTTTACCAAATATCACCCATGTGAAAGTGAATAATGGCCGATAGGAGGCCATTTTGAATTTGATCAAGTCAAAATTTTTCAAGATGCATCCTCTTCTGAAATCTCACATTTGGTTTTATAGTAATGGTCTAGCAATCTAGTACGGTTACCAAAAACCGGCTATGTGAAAGTGAATAATGGCCGATAGGCGGCCATTTTTGAATTTGATCGAGTCAATTTTTTTCAAGATGCATCCTCTCTTGTAATCTCACATTTTGATTTATAGTAATGGTCCAGCTATCTAACACGGTTTACCAAATATCAGCAATGTGAAAGTAAATAGTGGCCGATAGGCGGCCATTTTGAATTCGATTGAGTCAAAAGTTTTTAAAAGGCATCCTCTCTCGAAACGTCACATTTTGTTTTATAGTAATGGTCTAGCTATCTAGCACGGTTTACCTGATATCAGGCCTATCGAGGTAAATAATGCTTATTGTCGGCCATTTTGAATTCGTGAGTTTAAAATTTTCAGGGTGCATCCTCCCCCGAAAACTCACACTTTGTTTTATAGTAATCAGGTAATGGTCTAGCCATCTAGCACGGTTTACCAACCAAATATCAGCCATGTGAAAATGAATAATGGCCGAAAAGGCGGCCATTTTAAATTTGATCAAGTCAAATTTTTTCAAGATGCATCCTCATCTGAAATCTAACATTTCGTTTTACAGTAATGGTCTAGCCATCTAGCACGGTCGACCAAATAACTACCATGTGAAAGTGAATAATGGCTGATAAGCGGCCATTTTGAATTTAATCGAGTCAAATTTTTTCAAGATGCATCCTCTCCTGAAATCACACATTTTGTTTTATAGTAATGGTCTACCCATCTAGCACGGTTTACCAAATAACGGCCATGTGAAAGTGAATAATGGCCAATTGGCGGCCTTTTTGAACTTGGACAAGTTGAATTTTTTCAAAATGCATCCTCTCCTGAAACCTTACAATTTGTTTTATAGTAATGGTGTAGATATCTTGAGCGGTTTTCATGATATTCCACAATATCAGGCCTGTCGAGGTGAATAATGGCTGATCGGCGGCCATTTTTAATTTTATCGACTTGAAATTTTTCAAGATGCATCCTCTCCTGAAAACTCACAATTTGTTTCATAGTAATGGTGTAGCTATCTTGAGCGGTTTTCATGATATTCCGCAAAACCTTTCAGTCGGATTTACCGATGTTATAAATTAGGTCAAAGTGCTCAGTCAACTTCAAGGTCAAGGTCCAAAACCCTGAAAAGGCACAACTAGGGACCTTAGAGAACATGTATGTGCAATATGACTGTCATCGGCCCAGTACTTTCCAAGATCTGCTCCGGAAACGAAGTGCACGTCAAAATGTCTAAATAGGTCATAGTTCTGAACCAGAAGTAGGTCAAAGTTCAAATACACCAAAAGGCACAACTAGACCCCCTAGGGGTGTTGTGTGTAAAATTTGAAGACAATCGGACAAGTACTTTCAGAGATATGCTCCGGAAACGAATTGTTTACGGACGGCCCAACAGCCCAACGGCCCAACGCCGTAACATCATCATTTTCTCCTCTGCAACCTTGCGTATTGAATTCAGATTAAAAATATTTTAACCTGTCCATTACCCACCTGGAAGTAACCCACATACCAAAAATTGTTATCCTAGCTTATTTTCTTACAAAGCTATAGGCAAAAGAAGAGGCCAAAAAAAACCGGAGGTAGAATCCATAGCTCCCTCCGTCTCACCTACGGTGACGGGGGAGCTAATATCAACTAGCTCTCACTAAAGATTTTGTCAGTAAAAGGCAATACGACACAAGAAAATGAGAAAGGCCGTCACAGCATTAACAACTATGTGTAGAACGTTACCACTTGAAAAAACGTTTCAGCAATACCAATATATATATGGTGAAAACAAAAGAGCTTTCCCTCTGGCATTATCATTGGAGCAGTACCAATGTGAATTGTAAAGCAGGTGATAACAGTACCACTGAATGAAAAATAAAACCCCTCAATTTTGAATGTGAAACACAGAGTCAGTTTTTTTTTTCAAAAAAGTGTTCCAACCCCCCTAATAACCCCCACCCCTACTCATCAACAAGAAGAAAAAAACGTGTTGAAAAGAGTTTTTCAAAACTAGCAGGCATTAATAAATATTATTGTATCTTATATAAATTACATTTAAATTATTTTTGCAGTTATGGCCAGTATAATAGACTGAGCGATAATAGGTGAAAATAGACAATGGCGATGTAGGGGAGTAAAGATTGATGGTGACAAGAGTTGCCGATCCATTAGAAAAGTAGATATAGTCAGGGCCCATATTCGAAATTTCTGACTTGTTAAGGCATTTTTTAGTAGAATTTGGCATGCAGTTGTTCTTATACACAATTTGAGAACGCTGATTTCAAATCTGCCCCACGCCAAGCTCTATTTTGTCTTATTCCTACACAAAATTTAAAAACAAAATGGCCGCCAAAATTAGTTAAAATGTCACAACTTTACATCACGGCTTGGGTTACAATGAACATAATTTCAACAATTTAAACACATCATTTCAGTGTCTTAAAACCCACCTGAGCAAAATACTAAAAGTCCCCTGAATTTCACATTGTGCGTTTGCCGCTAGAGGATAAAATGGCGGCCACTGCAAGGCAATGTGCCATAACTTTGCTTCCAAATAACGTAGAGATGTGTTTTTGGTGTCTGCATATAGGTTTCTCACATCCCGAAAACCAATTTCAAAGCCGTGATAACATCTATTATCAATATTTAACAAAGTTATGGGGGGAAAACAAATGTTGCGCCAGGAAAACGACACATCGTAGTGCAGTGTAAAAATTATTTAATAGACCCATTATTTCACATTCAGAAGCCGAGGGAAACCAACATAATATCGAGCATGTTGTAAAGATGTTTAGACCATTGACAAAAAATATGTTATGATTGCTGATCACTGTCCGGCACTAGGTAGCCTGTCGCTCACCATATATCCGTTCTAGGCATATTAGTATGTGGCTTAATATGTGATATCCACCTGCATCGTGTTTTTTATAGTAAAAAAAATCAGTAATTTAAATGTGCGCTGGCTACTGGTGGCACCCTTCAGGCCAAGCCCTGTACTAGGGATAAGAAAAACATGAAGTTGATCCATCAAGGTGGTCTGCATAACCATGGCAATAAAGACACATTCATGTTCCGTTCCTATTGAGATAAGTAGTCGTTTAAATTTAACAATTTATGATTGTAGTAACTAGGTATATTGTGTTGGTTAAAACGTGCACGTCACATAAAAAATATGTTTCTCAATCGGATTGACAATTTACATAATCATGATAATAGTATCATCTTCCTTTTTATATTTTTGACCAGAATAGATATATAGAAAAGCTAGCTGGTAATGCGCTGATAACACAGTTTTGATAGATGATAGAATATATCACCGTCAATAACTATGCTAACATACAGTTACACGATATCAGAAATCTGTAATTTTGGGCAGAAGTTGACATATATATGTTGTGGGCATATAAGATTAATAGTTGAGGACACTCGAATTCCAGACAGAGCGGTGAAATGGAGCTATCCATAAAATATCATTTCCTAGGGTAATGCTCATTTGCTAGGATAATCTGATAATGTTGAAAATACTGACGATGAACTTATTTTATAAATATAGTATGAACATACACCATCTTCAGACAATGTTAGTAACTATCCTAGTCTTGGCAACTAAATTCTATATATTGTCATAAACAAGTCTCCAAAGATTATTGGGTACACTATTGCAACAAGATATGATGCAGAATATGTGGTAATTGGGGCAATATACGTTGATACCGATCGTAGCACATTCAGGATGTTTTTATGAAGATTACAATGAAATAGAGAAACTTTCTAGATGTGGTCGTGATATGGTAGAATGTATGTGGAATCAGTAGGTTATGGTCATGCATAGTTCTAATTAGATATAAGCTCTAACTCTCACATAATATACAGTTACCCAACAGCTTCAGTTGTGTCTTTTAGTGGTATGGGAGCGAACACCCTATTTTGCAGGAGGAGGAGGTATCAATGTCAAAGACAATATATATAAAGTGATGAAATAATATTATGGACATGAAGATATTTAGGTCCGTAATAACAATATGTCTCCTCCAGACATAGCAGATTAATTATCATTAAAAAAGAATATCTATTACGTATCTATTATAGATGAACTTATTTTATAAATATAGTATGAACATACACCATCTTCAGACAATGTTAGTAACTATCCTAGTCTTGGCAATTAAATTCTATATATTGTCATAAACAAGTCTCCAAAGATTATTGGGTACACTATTGCAACAAGATATGATGCAGAATATGTGGTAATTGGGGCAATATACGTTGATACCGATCGTAGCACATTCAGGATGTTTTTATGAAGATTACAATGAAATAGAGAAACTTTCTAGATGTGGTCGTGATATGGTAGAATGTATGTGGAATCAGTAGGTTATGGTCATGCATAGTTCTAATCAGATATAAGCTCTAACTCTCACATAATATACAGTTACCCAACAGCTTCAGTTGTGTCTTTTAGTGGTATGGGAGCGAACACCCTATTTTGCAGGAGGAGGTATCAATGTCAAAGACAATATATATAAAGTGATGAAATAATATTATGGACATGAAGATATTTAGGTCCGTAATAACAATATGTCTCCTCCAGACATAGCAGATTAATTATCATTAAAAAAGAATATCTATTACGTATCTATTATAGAGTATTATTATTTTTTGTAATAAACATTGCTCATCTAATAATCTATGCAAGATACATGTATCCTACATCAAAAAGCATTTCCATGCGCACTGTGATGTTATCTCAGATGAATATATAACAGATAAAGTACAGAATCAGAGAGAAGGGCAATACAGTTTCCGTTTGCGGAAATATAGTAAATTCAATGTTCAAATTCGCCACTTTTGGTAAAGAACAATGTCATTCAACCAATCAATAAACACTGGTATAAGTGTGAAGCCGAGACGTTAAATGTTAATACAACAATCAAACTGTCAGATACTGACAATGTGGTAGTCGTAGGAACTGATGTAAACTTGCTCATTCTGCTTTCGGAACTTCCTCATCTTAAAGGGACTGGCCCAGGCTAAATTCATCAAAAAATCGATGATTTTATTTTGGCTTCTAAATATGACCATATGATGTAAACATGTCCATAGACTAGAACTGCAAAAGTTTTTAATTTTTCTGCAGCGCATTCACCAGTTAGGCTAGATATGAAGACGAAATTCCTGATTTCGAATTATAGACAACCATGTCAAAAATAAGAAATACGGAAATTTCGTCTCTATATCTAGCCTAACTGGTGAATGCGCAGCAGAAAAATGTAAAAACTTTTGCAGTTATAGTCTATGGACATGTTTACATCATATGGTCATATTTAAAAGCCAAAATAAAATCACCAATTTTTTGATGATTTTAGCCTGGGCCAGTCCCTTTAACAATGCCTAGTTGTGTGAACCTAGAACTGGTGATATTTATCATAGTGGAGATTGGGGTCAGTTAATTATCTGGGACAGTTGATCCACCCCTTCCCCCCCTTGGCAATTCACTGGAAGTGAAAATGAGAGCTACCAATTGAATAACACACGAAGTAAGATATTTTAGTGTGCGTTGTAGATCGATTCATAAAACTATAGGAGATCTGCTACAGTTCCATGATCGATTACAGCACATATAAAAAATTATCCAACAAAATAATCGTTTTGAAGCAGAAAGTGAAAATCGTCATATAACGTACCGGGTATGTGAAGGGATTGCTTGCTGAACGTATAATTTGAGCATATTATTTGTCATAATCTTCTTTCTGTTAAGCTCAGATAATCAGATAAACAATATGGCTGACCTGGGGTCAGATGATCCTTTAGGCATGGGGTCATGGTCAGTTGAGCCATGGATCAACTGACCCCATCAAGTGTGGATTGTACATTATAAGTTCATTTGCTATTTATTACGGCTGTTAAATAATTGCAGGTGTCTAATGTTGCTTTTTCTTGTTGGATCAACTGACCCCGACCCCAGGGTAAGATGATCAAGAAAAGTAACATTTTAAAAAGTGTTATTCTGTCAACAAAAGAAAATCCCAGTCATCACATTTGTCAGTCACTGACACACATTAAAGCTGCATAACTGTTTTGTTTATTTCGATTAAAATAACCTAAAACGAACAAAACAATCATTGCTATTGTTTTAAAGGCCTTATAAATGCACTAAAACTGGGTAAATGTAGCAGAATTAGTTCACCATGCGGTACACCATCAAGTATTATTAAGTAGTGATTCGGTGTGTGTACAATATTCATGTAATAACGGTGAGGTTATGGGCTGATATAATGTTACATTGGCCAGAAGGAAACTACCCCCTTAATAGCAAACACATACGTTGAACTGAATCGGCATAATGTTGGGCCAGTACCGCAGACGATGGGCCGACATTACTCTGCCATTGGATCAATGCCTCGTGTTAGCTGAGATACAAAGCCCCCATAAGCAGCAGCAGATTTTGGATACTGGGTCAAATCGGTTACAGTAAAGTCTGATGTTTCTAAATATTATTTTATTTTACCGAATAGCGCGATGTATATCACTGTATGTGATGATTTACGATAAAATAAAGTAAAGTCTGGTATTGTCTAGTAGCATTTTGACTATATTTTGAAATGTCCATGAGATACCTAATAAAAAAATGCAAGTGTTTTTCATAAAAATCACGAAAATCCAAAGAGCAAAAACGATGATTTACATCACTGAATTTGATGTCAATTCCGAGTACAATTTCTCACGGCCTGGGGAGAGCGTCTTTATGGCGGGCCAAAGGCTCTGATGCTGGCCCACACTTAAAAGCACCATACTGAAATAGAGTTCTATTTTTTCAAGTGAGTGACATTCTCTATACCGGTACCGATATTAAACATGACATTACATGCAGATATCATCCATATCACACAAAGTAATAACTTCTAGATATGTCTAACTGATATGAGACAATACACGTTGTACTGTGAAATGAATCTATGATCACTTAAAAAATAGCAATAATTTTAAAAAATCTTCCTTTTTTTTTTCTAAGATGACCGTTATCTGCCACTTGGTACTTTTAATGTCCTGATTATATAGACAGTATGTCTTACTCCGCTGTGGTCCGGTTTGTTTTGGTGGGGCAACAATTTAAAAAAACAACAAACCGAAATCCTTAATAACTCAGTAACCGGAGCAGTAAAATGAAAAAATAAAACACCATTCTCCATGGATTAATCGTTTGAATAAAATAAACAAAACAGTTATGCAGCTTTAAGTTGTAGTATGCAGTGCAATATAGGGCATGAACATCCTTAATTTTCTGTGAATTTAGTAGGGACGTTTTTTAAAATTGGCTCAACTGACCCCGGCTTCCCCTACCATTCAACCGTATCAAAGGCTTCCACAACGCCAGCACATCTATTCTAAAAAGAAGACATTTAAATTAGTTCATAAACATCCAGAACTAGAACATAAGCCTATTGGAATATTTCAATGTGTCCTCTTCGTCAATAACCCCTGCCACAAATGGATATTGTTTCGGTTGTATTTTAGGCCTGTTTAGCAATAAATACAGCTCTTGCCAGATAACAATGTTATTAACATCTATGAGATTGTGGTTGGAGCTTCATTGATGGAAAACTGCAACCAGATCTCATGTAGAAACTTCCTGTTGCACTTGAAGAGCTATCACATTTAGTTTGATTAGGTGTGAATTCTGACCACAATAAAGTATCCAATGGCGTCCTATCAAGGAGTCGCTACATCAATTCCGAAGCTGCAAAAATATGTGATCAATATATTGAAGAGGGTGATTATTCTAGCATTAATTATCATTGTGCAAGATGATGGCATGTAGCTACAGTGATGAAAGTAACACATGATATTTTTGTACAATTCCCCCATAGTTAATGTTTTGTTTTAAAAAAATCATATTTTTTATATTCCCCGTAACTACATGCAACATGGAAGTTGAGTTTTTTGATGTTGTGTACTTTTTTGGTATCAGAAAGCTATTTAGGCGCCAAAAATAACTTCCTACGACATTGAGAAAATGGTTATGGTACTTGCTGCATAATTGGTATTAAAAACCTATATTTAGCTACAAAAACAACTTTCAATGACTTTTATAAAAAAGTTATGGTACTTTCTGTAATTTTGGCGGCCATCTGGGTTTTTTAAACATTCATTGCGTGATAGTTGACCTGGTCTTTGAACATGAAATTCCTCAAAACAAAAAGGTTATTTTGAGCACGAAAGTCAAGTTTGGTGTCCGCTGTGCACCCAGACATGATGTATAAGCATAATAATTGTGACTTTATCTGTTATTTTGGCGGCCATTTTGTTTTTTCAATTTTGAAAAGGAAAAACTAAAAATAGAGCTTGGCATGGGGCAAATTTGGAATCAGCATATCCGAATTGTGTAAAAACAACTGTATGACAAATTCTACTAAGAAATGCCTTACAAACTTTAACAAAGCCTTTTTTTGAAAAATGGACCTTGACTAATACTACGCACCTCTATATAAGACGCACCATGACAAAAACAAGAGCACACTCGACAATAGCCCACCGCCATTATTGAACTCAATAAGTTATTTACTTCAAGTTATTTATTTAAATTTTTTCAGCCATTATCAAACCTGTCCGAGAACTGCTTATTAGCAACATGCATAACAAATTCTAGCAGGATAAATGAAAAACTTTTCATGTTATCGCGCCCTCAAACACAAATTATTGACGTAAATTGTGAAAAATCACAATAAATCTGCCATTTAAAAAAAAATTTTAGCCTTTAAATTGAACATGTCTGAGAACTGGTCATTTGTAACATGCATAACAAATTTGGGAAGGAGACATGAAAAACTTTTCAAGTTATTGCGCCCACAAGGTCATATTTTTAAAGTAAAATGCAATAAATCAGCCATTTTGAATTTTTCTTAAGCCATTATCGAACTTGTCGGAGAACTGCTTATTAGTAACATGCATAACAAATTTGGACAGGATACATGAAAATTTTCAAGTTATCGCGCCCACAAGGTCAAATTATTGACGTAAAATTGCAATAAATCGTCCACTTCAAACTTTTTTTAGCCATCATTGAACTTGTTCGAGAACTGGTCATTTGTAACATACATAACAAATTTGGGAAAAAACATGAAAAACTTTTCAAGGTATTGAGCCCACAAGTAAACAAGTTAACGCCGAAGACGCCGTACTTCAATTGCAATAGCCCACCTTAGCCCATCTTTTTTAATTTAAAGTAAAAGGCAGGCTAAAAAGAGAAACTATGCAAAATACAGTAGGCCTACTTGTTTTAAGTCCCTTATTGAATGAAAATTAAGGCAATCTTGCATCTTTTCATTCTTTTCAAGGAATCAACATTGTTTCAATGTATGCAGTTACCACTTCAATGACTTATTTTGTACAGTGGGTTTTCTGGGTGAAATTTCCTAATTGGGAAATTTCACAGAGATAATTACCTAGGGAAAATTTCTCAAACCTTGGAAAGAAATTTCACCACAGCCATTCAATATGAGCAGTACTGGATATGTATATAAATCTTACCACTCAAATCAAGTTGTGAACTTTGTGTTAGGTCTTTAACTCCCCAGCTATCACTGCGAGCCGCCAAAACAAATCTATGACCTTGAAGCTGTTTACCCTCTAGCTGAATCTCCAAGTCACTGCAAATGAAATATTGAACTAATTTCAAATACTGTTATATATATATAAAACAAGAGCAATAGCCTGCCGCCATTAATGAACTTAAAGTTATTGCGCACACAAGGTCAAATTATTGACGTAAAATGCAAAAAATAGGCTATTTTAAAAAAATTTCAGCTGTTATCGAACTTGTCCGAGAACTGCTTATTAGTAACATGCAAAACAAATTTCGGAAAGATACATGAAAAACTTTTCAAGCTAGCACAAGGTCAAATTATTGGTCAACTTAAAAATCGCAATAAATCTGCCATTTTGAATTTTTTCGGTCATTATTAAACTTGTCAGAGAACTGCTTATTAGTAGCATGCATAGTTTTGATAAATATTTTAGAAGTTAGACTATTAGACATGTAGTGAATAAATAAAAAATGTTGCCCTCTATAAACCCATTAGCTTGGTCTCACAATTTTATCAATCAATCAATCAATAAAACTTCTATAGCGCCTATATCCTCAGCGAACCGAGCTCAGAGGCGCACAAATCCTTAGCGTCATCATGTGTCATTATCGAGGCCGAAGCAGGTTCGTCAACAGGGAACTGGACTGCTGAGGGACTAGGGTGCAAAAGCCAGGTCAAATAGGTGAGATTTAAGTAATTTCCGAAATGTTAAGATTGTTTTTGCATTACGCATTGGAACAGGCAGGGCGTTCCATAAGGCTGGACCAGATATAGAGAAAGCTCTTGACCCAGTCTTAGTCTTTATACGAGGAACAACAAATCTATTTGAATTTGTGGAGCGTAGATATTTTGAGCATTTCGGTCAAACAAGTCAGCCAGATATGCAGATTGGTTGTCTTTTAGGGTTCGGAAAGTTGTTGGTTCGGAAAGTTATTGACTACATGTTAAATGTTATTACATGTCAAATGGTCTAACTTCTACAATACTTATCAAAACTTCGCGAAACTTTCAGAGTAGTCAAGACATGAACATGATGAATGGAAAATAGTGTGCATAAAATTTCATGAAATTTGGTTGTAAAATTGACTGAGAAATACGCGAAATTCAATAATCCTGGTTGATGAATTTGCTGTGAATCTGACTATAATCATATAATCTCTGAGTCTGATTTGCCTAAGCTGACGTCACCAAGACCTCATCATGAACTGACTGTATCCACTGATGACTGCCATAAGTTACAATGACTGTGTGACTGTGTATAGAGTGAATAACACGTAGGCTAGTGCACTTCCAAAAACGCATCTAGGTATAAATAATCCCAAAATGTCACTAAGAAAGGAACAGGCAACCATGGATCCAGCCGCCACCAATATGAGGCATGTTCGTATGTTGGGACATTGCAAACTTTTCAAGGTTAATTATTATGGAAAATTCAAATAAACGAGAAAAATTTAAAAAAATTGATACCTGTACTTGCTGTTACCGAATAATTCCCCGATGGTCAGGAGTAATCTTGAAACAAAATTATCTTCACCCATTTGCTTCCCTCCAGCAGCTAGTGCTACCTGGTACTTTTTTTCGAGTTCAACATACTTGGACTGTAGCTTCACATATTCCTCTCTCAAAAGTTGTAGGTGCAACTGCAACTTTTCCACCTCTGTAAACCCACTCATTTGTGAAATAAACAAGTACAATAAAAGATAAGGCAGTTGAAAACTGAAAATGTCTTTACACTTACAGAGTCACTCACAGCAATGGTAAAATCTTAAAAAAAAATTTTTTTATATACTTCCTATCTAAATCAATTTATTCAGACTACCATATTTTTTAGGGTATAAACCGCTACTTTTTACTCCTGGGAAGGCTTGGTGCTGGGTATATAACGATTGCTGGCTATACATTGTTGAAGTCCGAAATTACGAAAGGACATTTTTTTTTAATTATAGTAATATGTCTTCTGCCTTATATCGCTCTAAATGCATTGTTTTTCTGTACTTTACTTCACTCTGTCACATGGGAACTAGCAGTAGATGGCCACTACACACATACCACACCCTCACAGTTACTCGCCCCTCAGTAATCAGACATTGCATAAATGAAAGTGTGACATTTTACTGCCATGGGCCTCAGAATGTCTTCCGACACGAGATAGACGAGACAATGTCTATGACGTCGGCATAAGTACTATTTAAAATTTATATTTATTTATATCAGATTTTATATTGCTATAGGCCTAGCACCAGGACGCAATTTTTTCGCACACCTGTAGTGTTGCGAGTGTACCACAGATCGGCAGCTTGAGCGGGAAACACATGGGGTATACACCAGTGCAGGGTATCTATTGTCAAAGCACTCAGTTGTCACTTAATTTAACCCTGTGTAGGCTATACTCCGGAGCGAGCAATACACCAGAAAATAGGGTATTAGATGTGAATGATCTATTAGTTTGCTGCACACTAGTTTCGGTAGACAGAATGGTTAAAAGGGACCTGTTGTAAATTACCAACGACACATAAAACAGATATGCCCTACCGGTAAATTGTATTTTTAAATATTACAATGTAAGTTTAAGATGCATTGCATATTCTTGACACATAGTAACAATATATCTAGGCCTTTCAAGAGCTGGCTGTAACTAAAGCAGCTTTCTAAAACACCTTAGGGTGGTAGGAGAGAGTCTCCCCTCCTAAAACTGGCAACTGCCCCACCAAAAAAACTCCTCCCTCAAATCACTCTCATTTCCCAAAAAAATAAAAATACAAAATCTTCCAGGGAAACTATAATCGGATAAGCTGCTTTGACGTTATCAGGGTGACAAGCCTGTCCTAATTTGACGAGAAAAGATTAAGATGGCAGCCATGGATATATATTTTTCCGTACTTTCCGAAAAATGTATGCAGTCTAGGAATTAACACTACAATGCAGTATGTTGAATATTGAGTATATCGGATAACAGGCTTTGAAGTTATCAGGGTGACAAGGTCCTAATTTGAAAAAAAATTAAAGATGGCCAACATGATCCAGATATTTTTAAAACTTTCCGAAAAATTGATGCAGTGTAGAATTTATTACTAAGTAGTATTAAATTCTAGACTGCATCAATTTTTCCGCTTGCCCGAAATACTCCGAAATAATCAACATACTGCATGTGTCAAGACAATGCGGCTAGCATACAGTATCTGCTTACTCTACAAGTAAGCAAATACTGCCCTTTGGAACAGCCAGTGTGCAGTGTGTTTATTCTATACAGACAACCTGTGAAAAGCGCACGTTATAGGCCTACATACATACAGTAGCCTACTGTACCGACCACTCCGCGAAAAAATGTGATGGATTTTCATCCTTATGGCTAAGCAACTTCCATTTTTTCCCTAGGTGCGCACCATGAGGAAGCGTAGGGCCGGCAAACAAAACTTCACCCAGGTTTTACCCTGAGCAAACTAGTGCCGTTTTCCCTAGGTATCTCAATTCTCAAAGAATCCCACATTGTTCTGTCAACAAGGCCTTAATGATGGCCTCCGGAAATTCTTCATGTAGGGCAGTGGACATTGTCTATTTTCATTTTTTGCCTTTTTTTACAAAAATTAAAAAATGGCACCATCAGTCCAATAGTCAATACAGGGGGAGAACTTTCCACTGGTCCGCTAGTCTGATCACTAGTAAATATCGCCACGGACCAGTAGACATTCATGGCTACTCGTCCTTCTTGTCCAGTGAACATTTACCCCAGAGTTATCTGATTTCTCGCTGTCAGAGTGTCTATCTAACTTTGACATGGACCCTAATGATGATTGACCCCTTTTATATGGTTCACCTTTCAAAGAGCCATTTGCACAGATTGTTTCAGTTGCTCTCCAGCTCAAATTCATGAGTGAATTGATTCAGTTATATTAGACTAGTGTAAAGTTATCGCATGTTATCTGTTAACAAAATCAAAGTTGTGTGTCTCGTAATTGCTGTTTTTAAATGGATATAATACACAGGACTAGTAAAACTCTTTGTGGACTAGTAAAGTTTTGTCATTACTAGTCCTGTGGGCTAATTAAAAAAATCACGAAGTCTAACTGTCAATATGTATTTGCTCTACATTGTTCTCCATTGTGTATACAATTAGTCGGAATAGTTTATTGGAGCGTGTTTAACCATTTCAGGCCTACAGGCTTGGTAGTTATCCTATGGATAATATAATATCATAATATTTATTACACAAATCATATTCGTATCGCTGACACAAATCATTGTCATATGGATAGTTCAACGACAGGGCTGATTGACAGGCGTGCTCAAACTCTGATTGGTCAACATCTCCCACCCATCTCATTGGTCTCGCATGATCTCATGCTGACAGTATTATTTCACGAGATATAGACAAGGACACCTGTACCCCCCTCCAAATGATGACGTAATTAAATGCTGCACATGGTATCCCTTCAAGCTATCAGGGGGCCACCATTCAATTTCCAGGGGGGGGGGGGGGGGGGGCTGGAGTTTTTTTGAAATAAATAATTTGGGCGGACTCTGCGTGAAATAAATAATTTACTTTAAGAACAGTTTTATATAAACTTGTAATAAAAAGGCAAATTTTCAGAGTGCCGCCGAGCCGAGCCGAGCTGAGGATTCCATACACAGTAAGACGTGTATTTGTATTGAAATTATTTTTAATTTACATCACAAAGATTGTTTCTTGTCGTAATTGCTCTAAGCGTATATTAGCGCAATCATTAAGTTTAACATGTTCAATATGTAATAATATTTACCATTTACGATGTCTATATAGCATAAGAAGAGAAGATAGTCTCTATAAAGAGAGAAATACCAACAACTGGATATGCGTATTTTGTGCCAAGTCACTGTTTCCTTTTAACAACTGTTCTGATGACGATGAGTTCATTAAAATATTTTCTGAGTTATCTACTTCACCCAAACAGGTGCATCTGAATGTTTTGGATGATATGCTATTTGATCCTTTTCAACCCAACGAATTTGATACTGATGTACATCTTTTTGATGTAGATCGACCCAGACCTACAATATTTTAACATTAAGAACTACAATAATAGATTGAGAAAATGCACTTATTATTCCGAAGATTCATTCAATAAGAAATGTTATCCTTTAATAAAAGGTGCATCTTCTTGTCACTACTTCATGTCAATGCTCGTAGTGCTCCCAAAAATAATAGATAATTATATATTATTTTTACAAAATATAAATATTGATTTCTCAGTAGTCGGTGTTTCTGAGACATGGCTTAATAACTCTAATGTTGATACATGTAATATTTCAGGTTATAACCATGTTTGTAATTATCAAAAAAGTAAACGAGGAGGGGGTGTATCTTTATTTCTAAGGCAGGGTATTGATTATCAGACTTGTGATTATCTTACCTTGATGAATGATTATTTTGAGTCTGTTTTTGTTCAACTATCACATAAATCTATAAAGTCTACTCAAGACATTATAGTTGGTGTAATTTATCGTAAACCTAATACTGACGAAAAGAGTTTTGTGCATGAAATGAGTAATTTGCTGTCACTATTATAACAGACAAACAAGGTAGTTTACGTTATAGGTGACTACAATATTAATTTGTTAAATGTACATACCCACATACCTACTGCTGATTTTATAGATATGATGTATTCTTATTCATTTTTTCCACTAATTACCAAGCCAACCCGTGTGACAGGTAATACTGCCACGCTGATAGATAATATATTTTGTAAGGATGTTGATTGTCTTGATATGATGAATGGAATATTTTATAATGATCTATCCGACCATTTTCCAATATTCTCTATTAACTCTAAAGAACATATTGCAGACACAAAACAATATATTACTAAGCGCATGTTAACAACCAAAAATATTAGCTCATTCCAAGATCGGTTAGCTAACGCTGATTGGAATAATATTATGTCATGTGGCGAATGTCAACAAGGGTATAGTATGTTTCATAAAAAGTATATAAAAATGTATAATGATTGTTTTTCTGTTAAAACATTTTCAGTTGAACAGAAATACCGATACCAAAAACCATGGTTGACAGAGGGAATGAAAAATTCTATCAAGTATAAAAGCAAATTGTATATAAAGTATAAGAAAAAACCTAACTCATTTAATGAAAAGACATATAAAGTTTTCCAAAGTAATTTAAACAAAATATTGCGTAAATCTGAAAGAGATCATTATGATAATTTATTGACGGAAAATAAAAGTAACTTGAAAAATATGTGGTCTGCTATAAACGAAATTATAAATAAACGTAAACACAAGCCTATGACTAGCAAATTTGTAGTAGGTGATAGAGAAATTTATGACAGTAGAGATACATGTATAGCTGAACATTTTAATAATTTTTTCACTAATGTAGCCAAAAATTTAGCGGCTAAAATACAAGACACCACTCAAGAAGCCACCTCCTGCATCGAACAATCAAATATAAATTATATTTTCTTAGGAGAAGTTAGTTCAGATGAAATATCCAAGGTTATAAATTGTTTAAAAAACACGAGTCCTAGGTGGGATGATATCAATTCCAAGGTTATTAAATCTACTTATCATTTATATATTGCACCGCTAACTTATTTAATAAATTTGTCACTTGCACAAGGAGTATTTCCAAAAGAATTAAAAATTGCCAAGGTGATACCAATATATAAAAGTGGTGATTGTAAGACTATTAACAATTATAGGCCTGTATCAGTTTTACCTGTGTTTTCAAAAGTTTTTGAACATATAATGTACAACATAATTTTTTCCTTTCTAAACTCTTTTGAATTGTTATACAAATATCAATTTGGATTTCCTGAAAAATATGGTACTAATATGGCTTTAATTGTGTTAGTGGACGAAATACTCGAGGCATTAGATGAAGGAAAAATTGTACTAGGGGTGTTTTTAGACTTAAGTATTAAAGCGTTTGATACTGTTGACCATTCCATTTTACTTGAAAAAATTATTAAATATGGTATTAGAGGTTCTGCTCTCAAATGGATGACAGATTACTTGAAAGGAAGACAGCAGTATGTAGTATTTAATAGGCATTGTTCTTCTAATGTTTCTTGTGGTGTACCACAAGGTTCAATATTAGGTCCTTTGTTATTTTTAATTTATGCCAACGACATGTCTAATGTATCACAACTACTTTTAACACTTTTATTCGCAGATGACACAAATGTGTTTACTAGTGGAAAAGATGTGAGGCAATTAATAGCCATTATGAATAATGAATTAACAAAAATTGTTGAATGGTTAAATGTAAACAAACTGTCATTAAATGTCAAAAAAAGTCATTACATGATTTTTAGCTTATCTCGAAATCGTATTATTAACGATACAGATATTAAGATTAATGGGCAAATGGTAGCACGTGTTGCTTGTACTAAATTCTTAGGAGTTTTAATTGATGAAAAACTGTCATGGGCAAACCATATTTAATCTATAAAAATGAAAATTTCCAGGAATATTAAATAAAGCAAAAAAATATATGAACTTGTCTACATTAGTAACCTTGTACCACAGTTTTATTTATCCTTATCCAACGTATTGTTTAGAAGTGTGGGGAGGAGCTGGTGATGTATATTTATTGTCATTGTTTAACCCTTTCACCACTGAAGCCCGTTTTTATGTGCTGAATGCCAGTGGTTAGAATGATAAAATCCTTACCCCACAGAGCTCACACTGAACCTATATTTTTAGATTTAAAATTAATAAACATTTATCAATTATACAAACAGAAGATTTTATTATTTATGTTCAAATATATTCGTGGTTGTCTACCAAAATTGTTTACCAATTATCTTATTCGAAATGTAGATATTCATAGTCATGTAACACGCCAGCTAAAAAAACTGCACACACATAAATGTAGGACGTCTGCCGCACAAAAGGCCATCAGGTGTTATGGTGTTACTTTATGGAATGAATTTTCAAGCAAAGTATGTTTTGATGTCAGTTTTACATGTTATAAAAGAGCGCTAAAAATATTTCTTTTGAATCAAGTATAATTTTTTTGTTACAAATCATGTCCTCTGATGTATTATACAATATTTGATAGTATAATGCACTTCTGCACTTATTATTTTTTACAAATTCGAAAATGTAACTTTTTGAAGGCGCATACGCCAGTAGGCGTCTTGTCCTCTTTGTCATTAGATGCGATATATTTAATTTATAACTTTATCTGTATAACATTGTTTTGTTTATATATTGTATTTCTAATGACAATAAATACTTTTTGAATTAAAATTAAAAATTAGATAGTACGCAGCCGCACACAACGTGGCAAACCTAAACTTGTAGACAGTCTAGGATACAGTTACAATATCAAACGTACCAGAAATGCAAGCACTGATTGGCAATGTACTGTAAGAAACAAGCTAATTAGGTGTTGTGCTACAGTTAGGCAATGCGCTGATATGTTCACCAGTGGGATACAACCACACAGCCATCTGAACCTGGGACTGCCACCTGCTCAGCCATCACCGCAGCAATTAAAAACAACGCTGTGGACGATGTGTTCCAACCCGCTGGGGAGATAGTTCGCCAAGTACTTTGTGTTGCAGTCAACGACGACGAGCCGTTGCCAAAACCACCAAATCCTGTTAATCTCGGGAGAACTGCTAACAGAAAAAGTCAAACTCTAAGGCCACAAGATCCGAAAGATTTGGAGTTTGAATTGGACACTAATCATCTTCCTGGTGGATTCCTACAACAAAATATCCGATCAAGCCCCCTCTAGGCATATCTTTGTGACCACTGATGAAATGCTACAGCTTCTGACAAAGGCTAAAGTGAGGTATAGTTTGCCAGAAGACATAAAGGTCGAAAAAGTTGTGCTAGACTTTGAACGGGCCACGTGGAAAGCACTCCGGGAAGTAGTACCTGATGTGAGTCTCCAGGGATGTGTTTTCCACTGGGCCCAAGCTGTGTGGTGCAAGGTGCAAGAGATAGGATTGCAGGCTGCCTACATCAATGATGACGCTAGCATGAAATTCATCCGTAGATTGGTGGCGCTGCCCTTCCTACCATACAAGCAGTTAGCACATCACTCATATGTTTAGTAGGGACCTAAGCTCAAAGAACGCGCCAGCACAGAGCCACTGAGAAATATCTGTACATACATCAGAAATACGTGGATCAATTCAACAACGTGGCCAACGTGGAGTGTATACATGTGCAGTGTGCGCACAAATAATGATTGCGAAGGTAAAGGCACAGACGATTAAATGAACACAAAAAAACTCTCTTTGCCATTCTACTTGCTGATGAAACTGCTGCATGAAGAGGCTCAGTTGGTGTCCATTCAAGTGTGTCTGGTGAAAGAGGGCAAATTGCACAGGTACCAACGCGGCAAGTACAAACAGTTACAAGGAAAGATATCTTTCGAAGCAAAAGAAACAAGAGGACTGAAGTCCTATATCATCCCCCGCCATAAATTAGGTTAGACTTTTTTGCGGTCATAAATATTTAAAAAGTTGATTTGGGTGGCCATATTAAATTTCAGTAAAATCACATGCACATTTCCAGATGGTGGGTAATGTGATTGTACAATGTGAATTATTACTGATTTCAATATTTCAGTTTTTGCGCCCAAAAAAAAATATAAAGTTTATCTATGGCGCCATTTTGAATTTCAGTAAAACCTTAAAAAAACACTTGCACATCTCCATATCGTGGGAAATGTGATAGTAAAATTTAAATTATTTCCGACTTTCAGCGTCCATTTTGTAATTTGGTAGCATCTTAAAAAAATCAATTGCACATCCCCATGTTTCTAGGAATGTGATGTTAAAATTTCAAAAAAAAATGATCAAAGAAATTTTTTGAGTTTCTACGCCCTCCAAAAATTAAAGTTGATCTGTGGCGGCCAATTGGAAATTCATGAAAACCTTGAAAAAGTCATCTGCACATCTCCATATCATGGGGAATGTGATAGTAAAATTTAAATAATTTCTGACTTTTGGAGTTTAGAGTTTTAGCGCCCACAAAAAAATTTAGAGTTGACCTCTTGCGGCCATTTTGAATTTTGGTAGCATCTCTAAAAAAACTGCCAAGCAATTATTAAAATCTGTGTCGATGGTGTATGCCCCCACGCTAGAGTGATTTATTAATGTGATATAGACTCTATATATTGTACATATTAATGTCTATCAATTAAATGCAATAATACACTATAATATACATACATGTATGTATCAATGAATTGTAATTATGAATTTTATGATCGTGGTTGAAATAAAAATATTTCTGAAGTTAATTACAATGATTTCAGTTGTTGTTAAGGCCACACAAATTTATTTAATTGTTTTACGAATTTTTCTCAGCATTGGGGCTGTCGGTGAAAAAAAAACAAAAAAAATCAAATAAAGAGGTGTTTTATTTTTTTAGATTGGTCCACAATACAGAAAGCGAGTTTCCCAGGTTTGGGCCAAATACGAACGTCGACATACTGTATTATCCCTAATAAACGCACACCCCTACCCCCGTTTTTCAGGTAGGCTACCCTATAAACTGGCTTGAAAAAGACTCTTCTGTCCTTAATATCGACAAACCATTTCGTTTGCTAAAACGGCGGCCGATTTTGCATACAGGTTCGTTCGTTGTGGTCAGGTTCGCCTAACATAAAATAAGTCTTATTAAAGTCAAGAAAAAATATGTTTTTCTATTTGACTACTTTCCTGGACAAACTGAGAGAGATAAGACGTGAATGAATAGCCGCCGCAGCCAGCTGGTAGTGGATAACTGCACAACAAGACGCTGTGTGTCAGATGGATGTAAGACGGGACTTGCACACGCCACCACTAGACGCCGAACCGATGCTGGTCCAATGTAGGTAGCCATTGACGACGGTGGCCCAGCATTAGAACAACTCTGCCCCGACGTCTCGCGTAGACAACATTCACGTGCATACAGATGGCGTCTGTGTGCGTGCGTTGTCTTCAACTTCAATGCTGGGTTAACAACGAAGATACCGGCCCAGAGTTGATACTGCCTGTTTGCCATTGAATATATCAATGAGAATGTCATCCATAACATTTGTTTTTTAATTCTTATTTGGCAATGTATTATCGATCAATCCAGGTGTTTCGGGTTGAGTTGGAGTGTAATGTGTGTGACACATTAACAGAACCATAGCGTGCACAGTGTCAGCTTTGATCTGTCAGCTATTTGTCACACCTGATGTCGGCACCTGGCTGCACGTTGAGTTGTGTCCGACTGACCGCAGCGTGTCAGTTTTGCTTACAGCAAAAGTAATGACTGTTCAGGGTTCACTACAGTGCCGGAAATGCCGGCTGCCCGACCGGATGAATTCTAAAAAAAAAAAAAAAAAAAAAAAAAAATTCTGAATATATTATTATTTTTTTTTTTCCAGTTTCGTTTTGTGGTGTCCTACCATTTGCGTTTAAAGATGGATAACTGAGAGTGACTGATTTTGTAATTTATTGGCTTTTATTATCAGTTGTTCATCAGATGAACACTTTTTAAAGAAAAAACGTGCCAGATATTACTTAGTGGGCAACCACAAATGCTGCAAATTTTATGCGCACGCTAAGTTAGGATTTTTGAGAGAACAACCAGATGATTTTTTTCTTTGTGGGGAACCCTGACTGTTTATTGCATCCGCACAGTAAGAAAGAAACAGTTTTCATTTTTTTTAACTTTGAGACGAATAAATCCATGACGACGAAAAAAAAAAAAAATTCAATTTTTTTTTGTCATTTTCGGAAAATTTTGGCGGCGATTCAGTAAAACAATTAAAGAAATTTGCGTGGCCTAATGCACAGTTAGCATTCATAGTTTGGGCCAAGCATTACTCCTTAGTGTTCAGTCCTATTTAAATGCACATGTTGACATTATACTCACTAGCGTGATTTGACTCCTAAATTAGGTAGATTCAATAAATATTAAAATTGTCCAATAAAATTATGCTGAGCCTTTTTTTGTAATTAGCGACATGCTAAAAGAAACATTTGACCACATTCCACAGTTTTCACTTAGCAAGAAAAATGCTGTGCTAGATCAAAATCTGAGCTAAATTATAAAAACGTCCAAAAGATGGCACCTGAATGTGAGAAACGGTTATGGGGGTAACAGAATCCAAAACATCACCCAGACACTTGGACTTTTTTAAGCAGCTGAAGAAAACTACTGAGGTGTTGCCACTGCTGATAGTTTTGTCTTCAGATACACCAGGACGCCCAACGAGTTCCCCGCAATACAGTAAGAGTAGCAAATATACTATATATGCAGATAACAATCAGAAATTTGGGCATAGCCTCGGGCTTCAGTTTTTTTTTCTCTTTTGCTGGCTTCTCACCCTTATAGCTATGAAACTTCCATTTTTACCCTCCGAGCGCCCCATGAGGAAGTGCAGGGTAGGCAAACAAAACTTCACCCAGGTTTCACCCTGGGTAAACTAGTGCAGCCTTCCCCAGGTATCATTTCTTTGAGATTCCCACATTGTTCTGTCCAAACGGTCTTAATGATGTCCTCTGGAACTTCCTCATAGGGCAGTGGACATAGTCTATTTTGATTTTTTGCATTTTTTTACAATTTTTTTTAAAATGGCACCTGCGTAAAAAAAATTATCAGAAGGGGCCACAGCATGCCTGTTCCACTTACCTATTCAAGCATTTGTTGCAGCTATCATGAAATTAAAGGCGAGAGCTGGCATCATTTTTAATATTTGCGAGAAATCTGATGATGGGAATTCTACAATGATGGCTTCATTTCTACCAGTAATAGTGAGCAAAAAGTACAAACAAACAAAGGAAAAATATGTCTTTTATTGTAGTATATCACAAATTCACATCTCGAAAAAAAAACGAAAAAAACCACCAAAATGACTTCTTCAGCGTACCTATACCCGGCGTCAGATTAACTTGTATGTATCGTATGTTTTTCGCAGATTGAGAATCGGAGAAAAACATGAGATACAAGTTAATCTGACGGCGGGTATACCTAAATGTGTGAGATAATAATTATTTAATACACTCGAATCTTAAGTAATCCTACATTGAATTGCGCTGTTGCAACTGTCACTGACTCCCTGGTAAGAATGGCATTGGTGGGGCGAGCAAGTATTGTGTCGCTGACTGGTAAGACTGCTGGGGCGAGCCGGTATTGGGGCGAGCCGGTATTGGTATTGGGGCGAGTCGGTTGTATCCATAATCCACAGCGGGTCTATCACTCTATCAGAATACAGGAAGGTTCGCCACAGGGAAGGTTCGCTACAGGAAGATTCGCCACAGAATTGGAAGGTTCGCCACAGCTTTGGCAGGTTTGTCACAAATGTCATAGGGGGGGGGGGGGGGGGGGCTCGCCACACGTTAGAGTGCAATATAAAACAAGTTACTAACTGTTTAATGAAAGTGAAAATATATTTATTTCACTAAAGACAACAAAAACATTAAAAATTAACACATTATACAACTATTATCAGAGATATATACAATTAAAATAAATAAATAAATTATTATAAATGTGCATTCCTAAATAAGAAAAATATTACTATACAATGTCAATGTTACACAAAATATTTTAAGCAATATTAAAATATAAAATTTTAATAAACTATTTCAATACAAATTCCAACATACACTATACAATGACGATAGGTCTACAACGATAATACAATGAAAATACAATGAAAATGCAATGATAAAACAATAATAATACAATGATAATACAATAAGTTCCAAGCTTTGTGCGCAGTACCAAGCAAACGTTTCGTCTGTTCTGACCATAACACGGTATTCTTGTAATGTAATGCCCGTGTCACCGGCTTTGCATTTCCTATGTTGCCACTTGTCACATCCGTCACATTTTAATGCATGTTGACAGGACATGTTGACGGCATGTACAGTGCGGTATTCAAAGATCGAATGATTATGAGAAAAATTGCCAGCACTTAAATACCTACATCCTTGCAACGTTGGTGCGTTAACAGTGACCCTGCCATCACACCTCCTCCTTTGATATTTGAATAGTGCTAAAAAATATTCGCGCTGATGCCTGGTGACGCATAACACATCCATGTGAACACTCGCTGCTTTCACAAGTCGGCATCTCCAGGGATTATCACTTCAATAAATATTTTATATTTCTTAACGGTCGACTAGGCCTTATAATGTTACTTATAATGTTAAACATCAGATATTCTAAGAGATTTGCCTACTACAAGAGATATAGGCCTACTGTTACTAATAATCATAGATCTATAATATTATCTGCTGATAATAACGTTTTCTGTCTGTTTCCCGTAAATTATGATGTAAGCAGGTTTAGTTGTTTAAATACATATATACCGTTACTAATAACTACCTTATTTTTTTTTTATCTTCGTAAATGTGGTGTTGGCGTTCCTTGAATAAATATTACTAATAAAATGTAATAAAACATAAATTTACTTGTATTTTTTCTTGTCACACATAAACCATGTAGGGCCTTTTAGCCGCGCCTAGGTCAATATAGCAAGAATATAATAAATTAACACATATGTGACGATATTAACATAATTTATCAATAACATCAATATTAATACATCAAAACACCACACACAATTCCTTTCTTTATCTTCCTTCTCCGTGAACTTGAATGAATAACACTGAATAACGAAACATTCAATACTTAGTTTATTTTCTATAAAATAAACAGACTACATAAGTCCAGGAGCTCCCGCTCCGAATTAGAATTTGATTTAAGCAATTTTGTGTAGGGTTATTAATGTAGTCCTAGGCTAGGTAAAAAATCAAGACCCAAGACATCTAGGTCTAAGAAGCTCAGTCTAAGAGTAAGATAAGAACTAGACAGTCTGTCAGAGATTGCAAACCTCCATTGAAATTAATGATCCTAATCAGTATCCCAGTAATGGTCTACCTATCTCGCACGGTTTACCCGATATCAGGCTAATCGAGGTAACTAATAGCTAATTTAGTCATTTTAAATTCAAAACTAGTTAAAAAATTAGGGTGCATCCTCCCCCGAAACCTCAAATTTTGTTTTATAGTAATGGACTAACATTTAACACAGTTTGCAAAATATTGGGCATGTGAAAGTAAATAATGGCCGATAGGGGGCCATTTTGAATTTGATCGAGTCAGAATTTTTCAAGATGCATCCTGGTTACCAAATAACGGCTATGTAAAAGTGAATAATGGCCGATAGGCGGCCATTTTGAATTTGAACAAGTCAATTTTTTTCAAGATGCATCTTCTCCTGTAATCTCATATTTTGTTTTATAGTAATGGTCCAGCTATCAAACACTGTTTACCAAATATCAGCAATGTGAAAGTAAATAGTGGCCGATAGGCGGCCATTTTGAATTTGATTCAGTCGAAAGTTTTTAAAAAGCATCCTCCCCCGAAACATCACATTTTGTTTTATAGTAGTAATCTAGCCATCTAGCACGGTTTATCAAATATCAGCCATGTGAAAATGAATAATGGCCGAAAAGGCGGCCATTTTGAATTTGATCAAGTCAAATTTTTTTAAGATGCATCCTCATCTGAAATCTCACATTTTGTTTTATAGTAATGGTCTAGCCATCTAGCACGATTGATCAAATATCAGCCATGTGATAGTGAATAATGGCCGATAAGCGGCCATTTTGAATTTTATTGAGTCGAATTTTTCAAGATGCATCCTCTCCTGAAATCACACATTTAGTTTTATAGTAATGGTCTAGCCATCTAGCACAGTTTACCAAATAACAGCCATGTGAAAGTGAATAATGGCCGATTGGCGGCCATTTTAAACTTGGACGAGTTGAATTTTTTCAAAATGCATACCCTCCTGAAACCTTACAATTTGTTTTATAGTAATGGTGTAGATATCTTGAGCAGTTTTCATGATATTCCACAATATCAGGCCTGTCAAGGTGAATAATGGCCTATAGGCGGCCATTTTGAATTTTATCAACTTGAAATTTTTCAAGATGCATCCTCTCCTGAAACCTTACAATTTATTTGATATTAATGGTGTAGCTATCTTGAGCGGTTTTCATGATATTCTGCAATATCCGGCCTGTCGAGGTGAATAATGACCGATAGGCGGCCATTTTTAATTTTATCAACTTGAAATTTTTCAAGATGCATCCTCTCCTGAAACCTCACAATTTGTTTTATAGTAATGGTGTAGCTATCTCGAGCGGTTTTCATGATATTCCGCAAAATCTTTCAGTCGGATTTACCGATGTTATAAATTTGGTCAAATTGCTGGGTCAACTTCAAGGTCAAGATCCAAAAACCTGAAAAGGCACAACTAGGGATCTTAGAGAACATGCATATATGACTGTCATCGGCCCAGTACTTTTCGAGATCTGCTCCGGAAACGAAGTGCGCGTCAAAACGTCTAATAGTTCTGAACCAAAAGTAGGTCAAAGTTCAAATACCTCAAAAGGCACAACTAGACCCCCTAGGGGTGCTGTGTGTAAAATTTGAACACAATCGGACAAGTACTTTCAGAGATATTCTCCGGAAACGAATTGTTCACGGACAGCCCAACGCCGTAACATCATCATTTTCTCCTCTGGGCGATTCCGTGGATGTCGTACGGACATCCACAGGTTATATCTCGGCTTACGCAAATAATCTTAGGGCTAGAAAAAGAAATATTATCCAGTTTCATATAGACTCCATGTACAAATATATGTAGAAAAGAAATTTGACGGAAAATAACACAGATCGTCCTAAATCGGAGGAAACGTGAGATGTCGTATGGACGCACAAAAAACAGTAACATTTGAAAATTCATGTTTAGTTCGAAAACTCTGTGAGTTGAGCAATGATTTTTCCCCCACATCCTGATGGATCAATTTTTCAGGGTGTTCTAAAAAGTGAAAAAACATAATTTAAACAGATAATGCATTTGTTAATAGACAAGGTCACAATGAAAAAATGAAAACAACATGTCGTACGGACAGTTTGGAATATGTCGTACGGACGTCTCTGAAAAATGTCAGTTGTGGCTATGCAAAAGAGTGTTCACTCTGATTTTTCATTTGAGTATGGCGAAATAGTAAACTTAGATCATTATAATGTGAATAATAATCTATAGCTGGGTTAAAATTTCAGTTTTAAACAAATTAAAAACAAAAAATATTTTAAAAATCTAATATTCGGTCTTAATTGTGGTATAGAATTTTGTTAGAGTGTCTTATTTGACATATGTGAATACTGATAATTATCATGAATATAATAATGTGCCCATCATAATAACATTCTGTAGATCTTGCAGCTTCTTCACAATTTCTGTAGGGCTTTTGAATGTCCTTTTTGGAAGGCCACACTTAATATACGGTATGTCGTACGGACAACAGAGTATAATGTTCAAAATCACACATGGCATGTATGTTTTTTCAAATTATTTTTAAAATATACGTTGAATGCTATGTTTCTATGTTGCTCTATTATATGCTAATAAGGGACTAAACAAATTTTTAATGTTGCAAATCATCATGACTTGTATACGGGTACTATTTTTTTCAATATATATATATACAAAAAGAGACAAAAACAGGAAAATATATTGCATGATGCTGGCCATTATATGTAATATTATTTCATGCATTTGAGTTATGGCACAAAAGATGCATATGCACTGAAGACAAAAATATTATATTAATTTATTTTGTGAATCTAAATTGTTAACTGAAGTTGATCCAAAAAAAGATGAAGTTTCATCATATAAACAAGCTTGAAAAATACAAAATAGACAGACAGCCTATCTATTAAATTGGTAAAACAATGCTTGCATTGTACATGTTGTAGGGAGATGCAATTGTTTGGAACAAAATTATAGTATTTTCACAGTGAAAATATTTATTAGCAGATTATAGATATACTCATGATAGTTTAATCTTTAGTATAAGCAGAGGCAGATTCCAAAATATATATGTGGGATACCCCTAATAGCTGCAAAACTTGATATGTATTAAGATAGCTGGATACCAGTGTCTCTCACTAAAATATTTATGTATCCATCTCTGATTCAATGTCAAACAAGCCCTAGGTGCCCTCTTTTAGTCAATAGATTTGTTAGTTATGAAAAACCTTTTCAAATAAATGGTGAAATTTTACATAAAAACCATTTACCATATATTAAAAGGTGGAGATTATCAATAAAATGTACAGGAAATGCTGTCCGTACGACATTTTATATGTCGTACGGACAGCATTGAAATGCTAATTGCATAAAAACTAATGATGTGAAATATTTTAAACAGAACCAGTCAAACATTTGCTAATTAAGGAAAGAGGATTTGTAGTAACAAGATTAAGGCTGCAAAATTGAATAATTAATGTGGAAATATTATGTTTCATATGTCGTACGGACAAATTATTAAAATAGCATGGGCAAACATTTGGCACAAAACAACCAATGTGCTTCAATTATCAAATATTTTGACTTTAAATTTTGCACAAACATATTATATTATTAATTAAAGATGAAAAAACAATGTAAACAGTCCACTAATAGAAAAATCTTGATAAAAATAGAAGGAGACATGAAAATTAACTTCTGTGAAAAAATAAACAATAACAATGGTAATATGTTGATTTTTGGACATTTTTCAATGAAATAATTAAAAAAAAAGTTGCAACCATATTAGTTAAGGTAGTTTTGTATCATATTAGCCCATAATATAAAATTTTCAAGCTAGCTGTTTTCAAAATCAAGTTTTTTTCACTTTGTGCATGGAATCGCCCCTCTGCGACCTTGCGTATTAAATTCAGATTAAAAATATTTTAACCTGTCCATAATCCACCTGGAAGTAACCCACATACCAGAAATTGTTATCCTGGCTTATTTTCTTACAAAGATATAGGCAAAAGAAGAGTAAACAAGACTACATAAGTCCAGGAGCTCCCGCGATGAATTAGAATTTGATTTAAGCAATTTTGTGTAGGGTTTTTAATGTAGTCCTAGGCTAGGTCAAAAATCAAGACGCAAGACAACTAGGTCTAAGAAGCTCAGTCTAAGAGTAAGATAAGAACTAGACAGTCTGTCAGAGATTGCAAACCTCCATTGAAATTAATGATCCTAATCAGTATCCCAGTAATGGTCTACCTATCTGACACGGTTTACCCGATATCAGGCCAATCGAGGTAACTAATAGCTGATTTACGGTCATTTTGAATTTGATATAAACTAGTTAAAAACTTAGGGTGCATCCTCCCCCGAAACCTCAAATTTTGTTTTATAGTAATGGACTAACATCTAACACAGTTTGCAAAATATTGGGCATGTGAAAGTAAATAATCGCCGATAGGAGGCCATTTTGAATTTGATCGAGTCAGAATTTTTCAAGATGCATCCTCAGCTGAAATCTCACATTTCATTCCATTCTGACCTCAGAGATTATATCTCTGATACCACACGCTCATTTTGCCGTATGCACGCATGGCGATTGAGAAAATTTATCAGCCGTTAGTGAGCGTTACCACGTGATTTTATAACCATTCCTATAACCACGGAACTATTTTGGTGTTCACTTCAACTCATTACTTATCCTTTTTTCAATATTTAATTTGATTTTAGAGTTTGTTATGTACAGGTAAGGGCTATTTATTCTGTTTAGTAGTGGACAAATTGAACCAGCACAATTCGCATGTCATTCAGTAATTTATATTTGCCAGTGTTTTGAAGCCGATTGTAAATTCTGTCAGAAAAACGTAAACATGGACCTTCTCACAGCAGCGCGTAGGCAGAAAAAGTAATCCATTGAATGTTTTCTATTTCCATGTGAATATAAACTCATATGTGGCGGAGTAGTGGTGTTTTATATTTGCCATATATATTCAGGACACTCAAGCGTGTTTATAAGCCTACAGTTGTTATATCAACAAAACTGCTCAAAATGAGCAGTTTTTGTCGAAACATGGCGTGTGGTTACAGAGAGAGAGCGGGGTTGACCTGAGCGACATCTATGTGTGGAGAATGATTTCATTCTATAGTAATCGTCTAGCTATCTAGCCCGGTTTACCAAATATCGGCCATGTGAAAGTGAATAATGGCCCAAAGGCGGCCATTTTGAAATAGATCAAGTCGAAATTTTCCAAGATGCATCCTCAGCTGAAATCTCACATTTCATTCTATAGTAATGGTCTAGCCATCTAGCACGGTTTACCAAATATCGCCCATGCGAAAGTGAATAATGGCCGATAGGAGGCCATTTTGAATTTGATCAAGTCAAAATTTTTCAAGATGCATCCTCTCCTGAAATCTCACAATTTGTTTTAGAGTAATGGTCTAGCCATCTAGTACGGTTACCAAATAACAGCTATGTGAAAGTGAATAATGGCCGATAGGCGGCCATTTTGAATTTGATTGAGTCAATTTTTTTCAAAATGCATCCTCTCTTGTAATCTCACATTTTGTTTTATAGTAATGGTCCAGCTATCTAACACGGTTTACCAAATATCAGCAATGTGAAAGTAAATAGTGGCCGATAGGCGGCCATTTTGAATTCGATTGAGACGAAAGTTTTTAAAAGGCATCCTCTCCCGAAACGTCACATTTTGTTTTATAGTAATGGTCTAGCTATCTAGCACGGTTTACCTGATATCAGGCCTATCGAGGTAAATAATGCTGATTGTAGGCCATTTTGAATTTGTAAGTTGAAAATTTTCAGGGTGCATCCTCCCCCGAAAACTCACACTTTGTTTTATAGTAATCAGGTAATGGTCTAGCCATCTAGCACGGTTTACCAAATATCAGCCATGTGGTAATGAATAATGGCCGAAAAGGCGGCCATTTTGAATTTGATCAAGTCAATTTTTTTCAAGATGCATCCTAATCTGAAATCTCACATTTCGTTTTATAGTAATGGTCTAGCCATCTAGCACGGTTGACCCAATATATCGGCCATGTGAAAGTGAATAAAGGCTGATAAGCTGCTATTTTGAATTTTATCGAGTCAAATTTTTTCAAGATGCATCCTCTCCTGAAATCACACATTTTGTTTTATAGTAATGGTCTAGCCATCTAGCACGGTTTACCAAATAACGGCCATGTGAAAGTGAATAATGGCCGATTGGCTGCCATTTTGAACTTGGACAAGTTGATTTTTTTCAAAATGCATCCTCTCCTGAAACCTTACAATTTGTTTTATAGTAATGGTGTAGATATCTTGAGCAGTTTTTATGATATTCCACAATATCAGGCCTGTCGAGGTGAATAATGGCCGATAGGCGGCCATTTTGAATTTTATCAACTTGAAATTTTTCAAGATGCATCTTCTCCTGAAACCTTACAATTTATTTGATATTAATGGTGTAGCTATCTTGAGCGGTTTTCATGATATTCCGCAATATCAGGCCTGTCGAGGTGAATAATGGCCGATAGGCGGCCATTTTGAATTTTATCAACTTCAAATTTTTCAAGATGCATCTTCTCCTGAAACCTTACAATTTATTTGATATTAATGGTGTAGCTATCTTGAGCGGTTTTCATGATATTCCGCAATATCAGGCCTGTCGAGGTGAATAATGGCCGATAGGCGGCCATTTTTAATTTTATCGACGTGAAATTTTTCAAGATGCATCCTCTCCTGAAACCTCACAATTTGTTTTATAGTAATGGTGTAGCTATCTTGAGCGGTTTTCATGATATTCCGCAAAATCTTTCAGTCAGATTTACCGATGTTATAAATTAGGTCAAAGTGCTGGGTCAACTTCAAGGTCAAGGTCCAAAAACCTGAAAAGGCACAACTAGGGACCTTAGAGAACATGTATGTGCAATATGACTGTTATAGGTCCAGTACTTTTAGAGATCTGCTCCGGAAACGAAGTGCGCGTCAAAACGTCTAAATAGGTCATAGTTCTGAACCAGAAGTAGGTCAAAGTTCAAATACCTCAAAAGGCACAACTACACCCCCTAGGGGTGTTGTGTGTAAAATTTGAAGACAATCGGACAAGTACTTTCAGAGATATGCTAAGGAAACGAATTGTTTACGGACGGCCCAACGCCGTAACATCATCATTTTCTCCTCTGCGACCTTGCGTATTGAATTCAGATTAAAAATATTTTAACCTGTTTATTATCCACCTGGAAGTAACCCACATACCAAAAATTGCTATCTTAGCTTATTTTCTTACAAAGTTATAGGCAAAAGAAGAGGCAAAAAAAAAACCGGAGGTAGAATCCATAGCTCCCTCCGTCTCACCTACGGTGACGGCGGGAGCTAAAAAAAAAACGGAGGCGGAATCCATAGCTCCTTCCGTCTCACCTACGGTGACGGCGGGAGCTAATAAATTGCAATCGTTTCCCACAATACAGGTAATATAATTTTATGAGTTTTATTAGGTAATCCATCAATACGTCTGAGACACTTCCTCCACGCGGTATAAAATGCCTCAGGAGCATGATGGAGTAGTCCCAAAGTTGGGAGCCGTACAAAATGAATTAAAAAGTTTTCTGTTAACATTACCTAAAAGTTGATAAAACCAAAGCTTGATAACAACTGATTCGTTCTCAAAGATGAATCATCAGTTGATTAATCAAAGACTCGCAACTCATCAAAGCTGTTGACATTTCACGAGTGGCTCTAGCTGTGAGTTCACAGTTAGACCCCTGGATATATTTTAATATTTGTCCTTTAATATGGGCCGTATTGTTAAAAAAAATTTTGTTAATGTAACTGTTATTGCAAAAAAGTAATCACATTTAATCGTATTGTTAATATATATTTTTGTTAGGTAACTGTTATTGCAAATAATTTATTCACATTCAGGCCTAGAATCATATACCGGTAGGCCTACTATAAATAATAAATCGCATTTAATCACAGACTATACCGTACAGAATCTAGCAAAACCCTTTCAAGCCTGACTTTACATTGTCATCTTCATCTACTACAAGCCGCGAATTGCTGCCGCAATTCTCGACTTGTAGTGGATGAAAATGATTTGAGGTGGGTGAAAAATTAAAGAAAATTGCCGTGTTTTGGTAAACCAGTTTAATGGAAATTTTCATTTTAAAACCACTAGTTGTATGGAAATTAAGTCTGTTTTCAGGGATGTAAAATGATGCTTTAATGCATCGTGAGGGCTTAAAGGGTTAATACAAGGCCTTCCGTAAATAATTCTTGTCAAGTAACGATCACAGCAAATAATTTAATCATAATCTCTATAATAATTATTTATCTAACATAGGCCATTACAGATCCAGACTCTAGTCTATAGGCCTACAGATCTAATATAATTATGACTAATGTTCAAAAATTGAATTATGATTTTATTTTCACTGTTTTATAATGCATTCTAACGTTGTGGCGAACCTTCCTATGACATTTGTGGCGAACCTTCCAAAGCTGTGGCGAACCTTCCAATTTTTATGGCGAACCTTCCTGTGGCGAACCTTCCCTGTGGCGAACCTTTCTGATGTATACCCTCTATCATGTCTATGAGACTATGTCTATGACTATACCCGCCGTCAGATTAACCTGTATCGCATGTTTTTCGCTGATTTCTCAGTCAATTCTCAACCGATTTTGATGAAATTTTGCAAGGACTATTTTTTGGGTCAGGCGGCGACTTCCGTGAAATTTTCATAAAAAAATATTATGTAGTTCAAAAGTTAGACCATTTGACATGTAGTAAATTTGAAATTACGACGTCCCTCTGTAAACCCATTAAACGGGTCAAATTAAAGTTTGTTTTTTAGCCGTGAATTGCATTACATGCCAGATGGTCTAACTTTTTAGCTAAACAATATTTTCTGATGAAAATTTCACGGTAGTCGCCGAGTAACTCGCAAATAGTCCATACAAAATTTCATGGAAATCGGTTGAGAATTGACTGAGAAATCGTCGAAAAACATGCGATACAAGTTAATCTGACGGCGGGTATATGTCTGAGCTTTCCAGACATCTCGCATCATTGCCACTTCGCCCCCCTTTCACCAGAGGACGCTTCGCCGTCGAATTTGAATGAGACGTCTCGCATCATAGTCATTTCGCATCATAGTCATTTAAATGAGACTCACACATCATAGTCATTTCGCATCATAGTCATCTCGCCCCCGTCGCATTGTAGCAGTAATAACCTTCCCACAGCTACAGGCCTATGAACATAGCAGTTAGACAAAGGACGTTGTATAAAACATTCTTGGCTAGACTGATCTTTCGCCGTCGCACCATAGTCATTTCACATTATAGTCACTTCCCTGTCGCATTACGCACAGGTATATTGAAATTAGTAAGAGCAGAGATATTTTATACTGGTAATAGGCCTAATGTTGACAAAGGAGTCTCGTGTGGCAGTATACAGAATGAATTAACCAGATGCACCAGATATAATTATATCGTTTATAGCTATGGAATAAGCCTAAGAATTTAGACAACTTTAATAAAATAAACGTAAGGATGGTAATAATGTCCACATGTATGTCTGTAGGCCCTTATGTCTGTCCGTCTGTATGTCTGTATGTCTGTCTGCTGGTCTGTGATAATTTCTTATTTACATTTCAGGATAACACAGCATTACTGAAGGGAAATAATATTCAGTCATTTAAAAACAATACAAGATACAATATACTACAGCCTATGTAGGCCTATGCATAGTGACAAAGGCAAATTATGGTGGTTACATGCACTATATTAATGTGAATAAAACATCTAAAAGTGTCTATAATGTGTATACATATCAAATCCATATCACCCAGCTCATTATTACCTACGTACCCAGCTAACACCCCACTGGTCACATGACGTTGTTGCACCGTTGAATCAACGTCAATATCGTTGATTCGACGTTGATTTTGACTGTCATGCGTGTTTCACCCCATAAACTTCCAGTTTATGACATTAAACTGATGCGCGTTTCAGCCCATGAACTTATATTTTATGAAATTGAACTGCCATGACATTGAACCCGGCCCCACAAATAAATAATGTAACTATGTAAATACTAATTATTTAATACTTTTGTACAGTGAGATTCATGAATATTGGTTTAATATGTTATTATATCATAATAAAGTCTGTTGTGTCACCATAGGCCTACACCTCACTAGAGAGCAGCAAAATAAAAATAAAATGAGATTAAAACAACTATATCCTGGTATAAATGTGTTTGTTTTCTTACAGTAGCGGATTCGATATATAATCATAATGTTTCACCATGTTCACTGGAGTAGGCCTATAGCAAATATGATCTCTGCTAAATATATCTCTATGATGCGATAACTAGGCCTATAGAATGATAGGGTTTGGAATAAAATAGTGATGCATCAGTGTAGGACTATTATGGAATAATGACGGCGGAATGACTATGATGCGAGATGACTATGATGCGAAGCGTCCAACGACGGGGGCGAAATGACTATGATGCGAAGTGGCAATGATGCGAGATGTCCGGAAACCATGTCTGAGTATGACGTTCCATGCCAGGTAGGCTATAGACTAGTATAGTATATCTCCCACATAGATTATAAAATTCTCCCCCATGTGTGGGTTGATTTGGACATGGTTGGGGAGCATTTGGACATGATCTCCTATAATAATGCGTGACATGTCAGCTGTGGAGTGTGGTTGTAGGCCTAAGTAAGTTGTAACGGACTGGGACCGGGTTACTTTTGCCTTTTGTTTTTGGCAGTTTTGCTTTTTTGGGGCGAGTTGACTGGACACCGGATTAAGCCTGCCCTACAATCCGTCCTAGTTTTTAGACTAGACCTACATGAAAGTACACTTGTTCACTATATTCTATGCCTACTATTTAGATCATACCGAATAAAATAATCATTTACGCTTCCAAACCAAAAATTCAAAACCTACCGTCCGACATATTTTTCTCAGTACATTTTCTGTTGGTCACATGACTTTGAATTGGGTCAAAAATGACAAGCAGCTGTTGTTAACTTACTCTCAACTAGGGCCCAGGGCCATTCATTTCTGTGCTTGGGACTACGTCTTCGCGGATTGCAACATATCACGTTACCACCCACTCTTGTGACATTCTTGCCACATAGATCCCAGTAAACATAAAATAGTTGTATAACATTTCTACAATGTTGGACCAACGTTGAGGCAGCGTTGTATAAATGTAATTAGGCCTACAAATGTTTTGTGTTTACTGGGATGTCGCTCAAATCTGATCACATTCTTTAAATAGATGGCCCCAGGCCATATGGCCTACACCTGATACGTGGATGGCCCCAGGCCACACACTTTAAATAGATGGCCCCAGGCCATATACTTAAACTTAGTACATGCGGCCTGCAGCCACACATTTTTTAAGTGGATGGCCCCAGGACACACACTTTAGGTTGATGGCCCCAGGCCACACACTTTCAGTTGATGGCCCCAGGCCACACAATTATAGGTTGATGGCCCCAGGCCACACATTTTTAGTTGATGGCCCCAGGCCACACACTTCAGGTTGATGGCCCCAGGCCACACACTTATAGGTGGATGGCCCCAGGCCACACATTTTTAGTTGATGGCCCCAGGCCACACACTTTAGGTTGATGGCCCCAGGCCACACACTTTAGGTTGATGGCCCCAGGCCACACACTTATAGGTTGATGGCCCCAGGCCACACACTTTCAGTTGATGGCCCCAGGCCACACACTTTAGTGGATATACCCCCAGACCACACTCTTTGATTAGATGGCCATAGGCCACACACTTTAAATAGATGGCCCCAGGCCACACATTTTTAGTTAATGGCCCCAGGCCACACACATAGGTTGATGGCCCCAGGCCACACACTTTAAATAGATGGCCCCAGGCCACACATTTTAAGGTTGATGGCCCCAGGCCACACACTTAGGTTGATGGCCCCAGGCCACACACTTTCAGTTGATGGCCCCATGCCACGCACTTTAGGTTGATGGCCCCAGGCAACAGACTCAGAGGTTGATGGCCCCAGGCCACACATTTTTATTTGATGGCCCTAGGCCACACACTTTATAAGATATATGCGCCCAGACCACATAGTTTCAGTTGATGGCCCCAGGCCACATACTTAAAATAGATGGCCCTAGGCTACACATCTTTTAGTTGATGGATCCAGGCCCCACACTTCAAATGGATGGCTTCAGGCCATATACTTTAGGCCCAGATAACACCACGTGTGTGGCCTGGGGCCATCAACTGATAGTGTGTGGCCTAGGGCCATCAAATTAAACTCTGTGGCCTGGAGCCATCAACTTAAAGTGTGTGGCCTGGGGCCATCTATTTGAAGTGTGTGGCCTGAGGCCATCTACGTAGGCCTATCAGGTGTGTGGCTGTGGCCCGAGGCCATCTAAGCATGATTTATTAAAGCTTAAGTAATCTTAATTTGGATGGCCCCAGGCCACACACTTTGGAATTGATGGCGTAGTAAAATATCGATTCGAAAGTAGTTCTCAGTTTAAAAGATGGCCCTGGGCCCTAGTTGAGAGTAGAAAAACAACGACTGCAAATGACAAGCCGAGCTATACTATAATTTAGATAGGGTTTCTAGACACTTCGTACCGTGTCCACATCGTAACCTACCACTTCGTACCAGAAAGCTACCAGCTCGTACCAACGTACCTACCACTTCGTACCAGAAAGCTACCACTTCGTAATTAGTAGCCTACTATAGTAGACATGTTTGCTATATGTAGGCCTAGGCTATATGTATGGATTACATTCTGAAGATTATTCAGAATCATCAGAAATAAATATATGTCTTTGTCTTAATTATTTAGATCTAGACAGGTTTATTATGCTTTGTACCAGAAGGTCATAAGAACAAACATATGTTTTTGTCTTAATTAGGCTAGTAGACAGGTTTATTATTCTGATACTGGAATTATTCAGACTCATCATAAATAAATATATTGCTTTGTCCTAATTATTTGGACAGGTTTATTATGAGATATATATGTAGGCCTTGTCAAAGTCATGCATTTCTGTGTGTATTTCATTATATTGCATCGTATTGCATCAATCCTTTATTTAATTTTGACAACGATATATGGGCCTACAGGTGTAAGTCTTTATCTTTTAAATTTGATAATTGATGATCGATGACTAGGGGAGGACGGGGCATGTTCGAACCCCGGGGCACGTTCGCACCCTGCTGGTAACTCAGAATTAAGGGCCACCTGGTGAATTTAAAATATATTTCATGATGTACCTCCACCCTAAGTCACTGTTTCTCCCAAAATTCATCAGCTACAGTTTTTTTGTTTTGCTCTCGATTCAAATATGTGATTTTCGTCTCATTTTATGTTATTTAGGTTAATTTTTCTAAATACTGTGTGAACTATAGTTTTAGTAGTTAAGTAACCATTTGTTGTTCTATAAATAGAACACAGAGGTATACAACATACAGGGAAAGTATTTTCGAACCATCACAAGGGGAACGGGCAATAATTGGGGTTGAAGCTGAAATGGCATTACGGGGCACGTTCAAACGCGTTCGGACATGCCCCGGAAAGGGTGTGAACATGCCCCGAAGTAGCCTCACAACCAATGGTCATAATTGCAGCATAGTTTATCTTATTCACACATGTCCACACTCACCCTTACATGCTGGCACTCACTCAGCCACACATTATAACACTTTTTCATACAACACATGCTGTTTTGTCTGGTAACCAGGCTGTTGGTGGATAACCGTGATAAATGCCGCCAGTGGTGCGCCGGTGGCCTGATGGACAAACTTCCATTGCCCACTGCTGGCAACGTTTTGGGAGACTGGCAATGTGCTGCTACCTTGTGAAGGGCAACATCACACTGTTGGTATATATGCAAAATGCAATAATAAAATACAAAGGATCGTCAATTATTGTCATTGTTGTATTGCACTTTAATAACCGGGGCATGTTCGAACGGTACTGGTCGGACATGCCCCAGAGGCGGGGCATGTCCGACCACTCTGGTTGTAATCACATTTTGTGCTATATTTTTTAAAATATACAATACAACTAACTATAAATTTTAGTGGGGCATCATACATGTGGAAGCACTGTATGTATGCAATAATGAGTGATTTAGGCAAATATCTAGTGAACAGGTATGCATTATGTCTTAAGGGTTCGAACATGCCCCGTCCTCCCTTATATGATTACTACAGGTGGGCCTGCTAAGTGTTTAAAATTCAGATCACAGCTTTCACCCGTGCAAGCCGATATTTATAATTTATGTTTGGTAAATACTGTACTAGTGCTTAAATAATTTCAACAATTCTAGACTGTAAGAAAACAAACACATAGCCAGGATATAGTTGTTTTAATTTCATTTTATTTTTTACTTTGCTGCTCTCTAGTGAGGTGTAGGCCTATGGTGACACAACTGACTTTATTATGATATAATAAAATATTAAACCAATATTCATGAATCTCACTGTACAAAATTAATAAATAATTAGTATTTACATAGTTACACTATTTATTTGTGGGGCCGGGTTCAATGTAATGGCAGTTCAATTTCATAAAATATAAGTTCATGGGCTGAAACACGCATCAGTTCAATGTCATAAATTATAAGTTTATAGGGTGAAACACGCATCATAGTCAAAATCAACGTTGAATCAACGTTATTCACGTTGATTCAACGTCGCGATAACGTCGTGTGTGCAAGGGAGTTGTTAGCTGGGTAGGTAGATAATAATGAACTGGGTGATATGGATTTGATATGTAGGCCTATACACATTATAGACATTTTTACATGTTTTATTCACATTACTATAGTGCATGTAGGCCTAACCATCATTTGCCTTTGTCACTATGCATAGGCCTACATAGGCTGTAGTTATATATTGTATCTTGTATAGTTTTTAAATGACTGAATATTATTTCCCTTCAGTAATGCTGTGTTATCCTGAGATGTAAATAACAAATTATCACAGACCAGCAGACAGACATACAGACATACAGACAGACATAGGGGCCTACAGACATACATGTGGACATTATTACAATTTTTACGTTTATTTTATCAAAGTTGCCTAAATTCTGAAGCTTATTCCATAGCTACCCTGCAAACACTGTACGTAATATAACGTTCGTTAAGGACCCATTTTCGTCATTCATGGATGAACGTAACGAGGACGTGCTAGGTACGTAGTCATAATAACCCTAACGTCCCCAGAACGTCCCAATAACGCTACATTTATGTTTTACGTTCTAAGGACGTAAATGGGAGTTCACAGAATTACGTCCTAATTACAAATACTGTTTTACGTCATAACGTCCCCACAACGTACAGCATTTCGTACTTAGGACGTAATTCTGTGAACTCCCATTTACGTCCTTAGAACGTAAATCATGAATGTAACGTTATCGGGACGTTCTGGCGACGTTAGGGTTATTATGACTACGTCCTTAGCACGTCCTCGTTACATTCATTCATGAATGACGAAAATAGGACCTCAACGAACGTTATATTACGTACAGTGTTTGCAGGGTATAAACGATATAATTATATCTGGTGCTTCTGGTTAATTCATTCTTTATATTGCCACAAGAGAGTCCTTTGTCAACATTAGGCCTATTACCAGTATAAAATATCTCTGTTCTTACTAATTTTAATATACCTGTGCGGAGACTTAACATGTGATAATGCGACAGGGAAGTGACTATGATGCGAAATGTTCATAGGCCTGTTACTACTGCTACAATGCGACGGGGGCGAGATGACTATGATGCGAAATGACTATGATGCGAGATATCTCATTTAAATGACTATGATGCGAAATGACTATGATGCGAGACGTCTCATTCAAATGCGACTGCGAAGCGTCCTCTGGTGAAAGGGGGGCGAAGTGGCAATGATGCGAGATGTTTGGGCCTATACACAGTCATAATCAGTTGATATATTCCTTACTAGCTGATTGCAGAAAAAACAAACTGACTGTATCAAAATAGAACTGTTATTTAATAAAATGTCAGACGCACTGTAGGCCTCAAAACGTCAACAGTGTATAGGCCCATTACTATAATCAGTGCAGGTGTTGCCGCTAATTGCCACAGACATTGTTATGAAAACACACCTTCGCATCGCCTAAGCCGCTAATTCTCGCACGGCTGGCACCCTTTGGATATGTAGAGAGATGCAGACTTAGAGGCCTAATTAATTAATTAATTTGAAAAATAGTAGGCCTATGGCCGTTTGTTATTCCCGATAATCATGTGTTATAAATTATAATAAAACGTTTATAAAGTACAACATGCTCAATATTAGTGTCATTATATGTGATGTGCCATATGAAAACCGGCCCTTCCCCACTAATCACTACTATAGTCATTATTAATTCATTCTTTTAGGCGATCAAGTCACTGTTATTGATGCAAATATTTCGTCTCAAATTACATAAAAAGAGTAGGCCTAATGTCCACACACTTGAAGTTGTGACTTGCAGCAGCGAGGCACAACTCCAAGTGGGTGAAAAAATGAAAAAACTTAACTTTTAAGGATTGAATTCAATTGACAAATAGTTTAAATAAAGTAAATCAACATCTTTTCGCAAAGCCTATTTTATGCAATAAAAATATTGTATTGTCTGAAAATATTGGCTATTGTCTCAACCTGTCAGCAGTCAGTGTACCATGCACTCCCTATTGATCTTTCATGAAATCACTGAAGTATCATTATGTGGCATCATCATATCAAGTATCCTTAGGACAGACAAATATAACAAATTTAAAACATTTCAATTTCAGGTAATAGCACAATTCGATATATTTTCGTTTGAATCATCATTTTATCTAATCGGAAATCTGAGGTACCCAAACACCCTTGATAACGATACAATAATCAAGTGTTTTTAACCACCTATACGTCTAAAACTATGGCAAACTAATATTTCATTATTATAAATATTTTGAAAACAACGCTCAATGGTCATATAAACAACGAGAACCACCTGATTTTGCTGTATTAAAACGGTCATGTTGTACGTGACATGATCGGTCACATTTCAAATTTGCAGTGTCTGTCATTTCGTCTGCTACTAACATTCCCATGATACACAATGTAACCTCTAAATCGAGACCCCTATGGAAATTTACTTTGTAAATATAGAATTTGACTTATCTGATCAGTGTTAAGTGAGAAAAATGTGTTTGAACGAGGGACTATATTTCATCGGTCACAAAATAACGTTACGACCCAAGCCTCTACATACCATGTATGTGTACACGACGTCGTAATACCGCATCCACTGTGAGTGAGTAAGGTTCAAATCATTTCACATCCACATTGCGGAGTGATATATCACTCCGCAATGTGGATGTGAAATGATTTGTACCTTACTCACTCAAAGACATAATTACAAGCATTTTACACCCCACATGGGATATATCCCATGTGGGGTGATATCCCATGTGGGGTGTAAATTGCGCCGCCAAATATAGTATCGGTCACGATAAGGTAATGTACCACATGTTTTTACTTTTACTACGTTCTTCAAGTATATATAAACAATCTTAACAACAAAATACATTAACTCATAACAACAGTGTTTTAGGTCCTACCGTCTGATATAATTGACGTAACGCCCACCGATAGAATGAACGAGGTAATGTTTACAGAAGTCGTCCTGATAAAACTTTGGCATGTTGTAAGTTATGAAAGGACCGATGTGTTCATGTTGTTCATTACATATGAGACAGAAGGTCTGTGTCGTACATTACGACACACACCACACGCATGTTGCACATTACAACGTGACGGATCTTATGAGCGTATATAAGCCGCAAAAGACAGATGATGCATGTTGTACATCACGATAGTATCGACAGTGCAATTTTCCACATTAAGACATGACAGACTTTCACATGGCATGTTGAACGTTGCTGGAAGAGAGGTGACTTTTGTCTCACTTAAAGGTATAAAACCAAGTATGATTCTCGATTAATCGATATTAAATTCTATAATACAACTAAATAAAATATTAATAAATATATCACATATTCCCAAAATATACCCCCCTTTAAACACATACTACATGTATAAGCGACCCTCACAGAATCTACACCCTACATCCCAGAATATACCCCCCCCCCCCATTAAACATATATATACATGTGACCCTACCATATACCGGCCCCTCCTTCTCAGAATATACCCCTATTAAACATATATATGCGACCCTCCCAGAATCTACCCCTCCCTCCCAGAATATACCTCCCTTTTAAGCATATTTAAACGACCCTCCCAGAATCTACCCCTCCCTCCCATAATATACGCCCATTTTAAACATCTATATGCGACCCTCCTAGAATCCACCTCTACCTCACAGATTATATCTCCCTTTTAAACATATTGTGCGATCCTCCCAGAATCTACCCATCCTTCCCAAAATATACCCCCCTTTAAACATATATATAAGCGACCCTCACAGAATCCACCGGGACGTAGTCATAATAACCCTAACGTCCACAGAACGTCCCAATAACGCTACAATTATGTTTTACGTTCTAAGGACGTAAATGAGAGTTCACAGAATTACGTCCTAAGTACGAATACTGTTTCACGTCATAACGTCCCCACAACGTACAGCATTTCGTACTTAGGACGTAACTCTGTGAACTCCCATTTACGTAAATCCCATTTACGTAAATCATAAATGTAACGTTATTAGGACGTTCTGGCGACGCTAGGGTTATTATGTCTACGTCCTTAGCACGTCCTCGTTACGTTCATCCATGAATGACGAGAATGGGACCTTAACGAGCGTTATATTACGTACAGTGTTAGGCCTACTACTACTCTAATCACGCCCATAGCGTGCACAGGGTTGGTGTAGATCCATTCCAGCTGACATTCCGTTCGAACGTCGCACTTCAATCTGTTCACTACACATGGAGTGGTTTCACGGAGCACAATACACGGGAAATACCCCACTGCACCTTCACACTGGCTGGATGACTCTTTGATCGTGCGCAAGTGGCAATACGCGCGCGTTTCAATCGATCCTGAATCTTTGAACTTTGAAAACATATCCAGCAGCACCTCCTATTTGGAGTATCAGGCTGGAGGGGGGAAAGGGCTGGTGGATTTAGTCAACCAGTTGACTCTTGAAGGCTGCCACAGTTTTTGATTCTATGGCAGCTGCCGGGAGAGAATTCTAATCAGGGATAGTTCGATGCCAAAAAGAATTTTGTCCCAGTGTGGTGTTAGCTCTAAGATGTTTATAGGCCTGATTGTGCCCACCACGTGTTCTTCTGTCCACTGGGATTAAACGGTCATTGATAGGAATTTCGACTAGCTCATTTAAAATTTTGAACATGCTTACAAGTCTAGAATTTTTACGTCTTGTTTTCAAGTCAGTCCAGCCCAGGTTCTGAATGAGAGATGTCACACTGGCTGTTTGTCTATAATTTTGGGTGACAAATCTTGCTGCTGATCTTTGAATTTTTTCTAATTTATCAATATCTTTTTGTCTAAAGGGGTCCCAAACTGCTGAAGAGTATTCTAAAGACGATCTGACCAGGGAGAAATAGGCAGTCTCCCTTAGTTTAGGGGGACATGCCTTCAGGCTCCTCCGAAGGAAGCCCAGAGTGGAATTTGCTTTACTTGTAATTTTGTTAATGTGGGCCTCCCATTCCAGGGTCTCACTAAGGCAAACACCAAGATATGGTGTTGATGAAACGTTCGCTAGTGTTTCACCTTTTAGGGTGTACTCAAATTCCAGGTTTTTTGCTTTCGGCCTGGACACCCTCAGGACCGAGCATTTCGAGGGGTTGAAACACATCCCCCATCGATCTGCCCAGTCCTGTAACGCAGATAGGTCTCTCTGCAGCTGCTCCTGATCTGCTCGACATTTTATCAGGCGATACAGGAGGCAGTCATCTGCAAAGAGACGAACCTGCGAGGAGACCGTGGAAGGGAGGTCATTAATATAGGTCAAAAAGAGTAGGGGTCCGAGAACAGTACCTTGGGGCACACCGGACCTCACGCGAGCTGATTCTGAAGAGCTGCCATCAACTACTATTTTTTGGGTTCTATTGGTCAGAAAATTTTGAATCCGATTTAGAGTTGTTCCCCGAATTCCATAGTGGTCAAGTTTGTGCAAGAGGCGTTGGTGGGGGACAACATCAAAGGCCTTACTAAAATCCAAGACAACAACGTCTGTTTGTGTCTTGCTTTCAAAATTTTGAATAAATTCATCAGTTGTAATCAAAAGCTGGCTTTCGCATGAGAGTTTTGATCGAAAGCCATGCTGTACAGGTGTTAAAATTTTGTTTTCCGAAAAATGGGACATAATTTGTTTACAAATGATGTGTTCGAGTAATTTGGTACAAACACATGTGAGGGATATCGGCCTGTAGTTTGCCGGAGAGTGCCGATCCCCCTTTTTGAAGACTGGGACAACATTAGCCTCTACCCAGTCATCTGGTAATTTGCCCGTCTGTAGAAATTGGTCGAAAATAATTTTAAGAAAGGGAGATATTTCGTTGGCAGCATTCTTCAGAATTAAGTTCGGGAGTTTGTCCGGTCCAGATGCCTTTCCGCCGTTTAAACCCTCAAGTAATTTAGTTACACCTTGAACGGTAATTTCGAATTTAGGCATTTCAGTATTCGGTGGTCCTGTTAATTTAGGTATATTCGTGGTGCCTTCCGAGGTAAAAACTGAGCAAAATTGGTTGTTTAGTATTTCGGCCTAACGTCTGCTATCTGAATGCAGCTGACCGTTTTCCTTCAAGAATCGACTTTTTTTGCCCGCGCGCGCGCTGAAACGCGTTCATGCAAACGGTACACATTGTTTGTATTAAAGTGACTTTTCAGTAGGCAGACACGCGCGCGTTTGTGCTCACATGGAAAGCGGGCTATACTCATGGTCTCACCACACAAATTCATTCGCGCATATCATTATAAAGTTTAAGAATAAGAAAGTTAGTCTCTTTTTAAAAATTGTGGCTCTTTGCAGCAGCTCCTGTGGTGATTATTACGGAAATATCATTTTGATACCAATTCAAATCGATTCTGTGATGTTTTGTTGTAGCAAAAGCATCGAAATGATAAAAGATAGATCTAACAGGAAGTCCTTGCGCTGGCTGTAACAAGGCTCTTCTAAAAAACGAGGTCAATTTTTTTCTAGGTCGCCCGGGGGAGAGTGGGGCAAGAGCTTATTCTAGGCTAAAATAGCAGGAAAGCAAGCAGATTCACATACCTTTTTTATTTTTTATTTTGAAAGAGAACAGCAGGATGGTTAAAATGATATATAGGGTTATTTACATTTCCCCATTTTAGGAGTGCTGGGAGGCCTGAGCGTATGGGTCATAATACATGTAAGTCTATGGGACGGGTATTATGTGTGGTGAGACGTCATATCTGTGATTCTCGGCGTTCCGTTCCGTTCCGTCATTCGATCGGCCCTATACGCCGGGAAAATGAAAAATGGCGCCATCGTCATGAGTGTTTTCAAGCCCACTGTTTACATTATATAATATTCAATTAAATCGCAATTGATGTAGGCCTACAATCATGGATGTGATAGGTATCGACATATCTGATGACGAACTGGAAAATAAGATTCAAAAGCGTCCGCAAGGCCAAGGGGTGAGTCAACGGCAACGCTAGTCTAGCGCTAGACCCGGACGATAATACAAGTCAAGACTCAAGTGGTTACCATACAAGTGCATTTCAGCATTAGCCCTTATTCTAACGTTAGAAATAAATATTTTGTTTCGGAAATAACCGGAAACTTGAGATAACGTGACAAACATTTTTTCTTTCTATGATATCTTGCATCTGGCGATCTGCTAACAAGATTGCTTATTATGTTAGTTATACCGTCACAGACGTTTCTTCAGACTTCATTTCAATCATTGTCTTTTTAACGTTAAAATGTACACTCCATCAGTCCATGGCCATGCCATGGTACAGGAAGGGTTGGCTCAACAAATTTGTCCAAATTTAACTCATAAACATTGGTACATCAAATATTTCTATTCCTGATATAGACCCTACATATCTTTAAATTGGTACAGGTATACACATAATACAGGGTGGCATATGATGCATTTATTTAGTATTACGTAAACATTTAGGCATATTCAAAATATAGGACAACATATTGAAATGAAACAGAACTAATCAGCATAACAGTTGATTATGTTCGCATTATCACAGTACGCCCATGCTCACTATCGTAAAATTTCTAATTGGAGCCGCATCTCTAATAGACTTTCAAAAAATTTAAAAATTTTCGACAGAAGTTTCCAAATTGGAAAACCTCTAATTGAAGCCGCAGGGCGACTTTTGAGATTTGTCAAGGACCGAATTTGTTTTAGCCGAAAATCTATTGAAGATTATCGGTATTTTGAAAGGATCAAAACGTGCCGCTATACTACAAGCGCTTCAGTTGTTGCCACGTTAAGCCTACTTACTGGTCTAGCAGATCGGAAAGTCAACTCCCAGGATCTGGTGAAACAGACTGTAGGTCCTATTAGGCCTACCTGATTACCATGGTTAGGTTACATTGTATTAGGGCAGGCAAACATATATATACAGTAGAATCCCTTTATAACGCGAATCGTTACACCGCGATAACGGTTATAACGCAGTCCGCGCATAGACGTCGTTTTTCCAGGTTAAATTTGTTTTTTTCAGGTTCAATTCGACCTGCTAACTAAAAGTGTCTGTATTTTTTAGTCTTGATCACACGCGAGTCTGTGTTAAAGCGCTTGTGCGCGTTCACATGTGCTGACCAGTCATCCATGCATGCAGTGATCAAACACTAGGATTGAAGTTAAGCAGACAACACGGACAACACAACGCACGCACTAACACAGACATTATCTTCACGTGTAGACAATCTGAGGCACTGGAATGCACATGGCTGTGAATATGGTCGGCGCGAGACATCGGTGCAATGTTTTTCTAATGCTGGGCCACCGCGTCATTAGCGGCATCGGTTTGGCGTCTCGTGGCGGCGTGTGCCCCATTCACGTTTATCCCCCGTGATGCTATACCCTGCCTTATTTTCCTAATCAATAATTTTGAGAGTTTAGGAGCTACTATTATCTAATTCATATCATTATGTTCAGTGTTGAATAAGCTTTCTGGTGATATTTTTTACGTGTCCGTACGATCATAATTGAAAAACTAGGAATTTGTAGTGTGATGTTTATCACAACTAGCTGACACCGCTGACGTCCCCTGCCAATTAGTGGTGTGAAGCACCTTGTAAAGCCAAGGGCACACTAGATGGTAACTGCACCGCATTTAAAAAAATTATATACATTGAAAACCCCATTTAAACATGGTTTTAAATTAATAACAGACAAGCTTAAAAGTATTTAACCTTTTCACTACCATACATGACGGAAATTTCCGTCGTCATTCGTCAATGAACGTAACCATAAAATGACACAAATTTTTGTCAAATATATACTACATTTATGTATTTTTCGTTATTTGAAGCTGGAAATTGCGTTAGCAATTCCAGCTTTAAATGACGAAAAATAGAACTCCTACACCAGTATATCTGGATCCTGGCATGCACTCCGGCCTGGAAGTTAAAGGGTTAAGATACAGTAAAAATAGTTATATCACCAGAAAGCATTTTTTCAGCCACTATAAGCTGAGTTATACATTTATTCGGCTGGAAACATGACAAAATCGTATCTCGCAGGGCCGGCAGACATCTGCAGACGTGACACAGGCTGTGAACAATTAATTTTAAAAAGTCGTATCTCTAGAAGGATATCGTTATCTGGTACGATGATTTGAATCTACCAGTACACATCTGCACACAGTGAATTGACCAATGTTGTGTCAATGCTGGCCCACTTCATACGACGCTGTACCAGCCTTAAGCCGACAGTGAATCATAGAGTAGCGATATAATTCTGGCAAATCTCGTTGATTCTCAACGCCTTGTATTATATACAAAGCCCACCCTCTCATTTAATTATACCTTTCAATCAGTTCTAAGAATACACCTATTTTTTTGCACGAAATAGAGCAGCGTATTTGTTATAAAACGTCTACTCTAATCACGCCTTGTGTGACCCCATAGCATGCACAGGGTCGGTGTAGATCCTTCAGCCTTCCATTCCGGCCCAACGTCGCCCTTCAATCTGTTAACTACACATGGAGTGATTTCACGGAGCACAAGATGTCATCATAGCTCGCGAGTGGTAATACATTGTTATATCTATAGATATATAGATAGTTTTATTGACAAAAGTAGTACATGTATGTTATAAACATTGTAATATCTAGTACATACTAGCACAGCGAATATCACCGCCTGGTATCACCGCCTGGTTTTGCGTGTCCATATATAGACCGAATGTATTGACCATTAGCGGTAGAACGGTCGTCCCGCTATAGCGCGATCCACTTATAACGCGGTCCTGTTTCTTGGACCCCAAATTCCGCGTTATAACGGGATTCTACTATAGTAACTTACTATATATGTTGCCTGCTGTCAGTAACTGTATTAAGATTCCCGTAAAATGTGAAAAATAACACTCAATTTCTTAGAATGTAGTTTTTTTAGGCACGTGCGTACATGCTGGCTACACCAACCGTGTCAAATATTTCTTTTATCATGTGGGCAGTTAAGAAAAAAGGGTCAGCATAATTTTATTGGATAATTTTTATTTTTTTTGTGATGTACCTAGCTACATACACTCAAAAATTTGTTAGACTCTAGATCTGGCTGAGTAGTAACTAGTAGTAACTAGTCTAGTAGTAACTAGTCTAGCATCTTCCGAACTTGCCTCATAGTTAGGTAAAGCCGAAGAAGTCATTTTGGTGTTTTCTTCGTGTTTTTTTCAGGATTTATGTGAATTTGTGATACACTGCAATAAAAGACATATTTTTCTGTGTTGGTTTCTTTTTGCTCGCTTTTACTGGTAGAAATAAAGCCATCATTGTAGAATTAAAAAAGTTATTTGTTTTGAATGGCACTTTTATCACTTTTTCCGGGGATTGCCATCATTAGACTTTTCGCAATTATGATAAATGGTGCCAGCTCAATACCATAATTGTCACAACAAATGCTTGTAGGGGCCTAGAGGTAAGTGGAAGAGGCATGATGTGACCCTTTCTGATAATTTTTTTTTACACACATGCCATTTTTTTAATTTTAAAGACTGTTTGGACAGAACAATGTGGGTATCTCTTAGAAGTGAGATACCTAGGGAAGGCTGCACTAGTTTACCCAGGGTAAAACCTGGGTGAAGTTTTGTTTGCCTGTCCTACGCTTCCTCATGGGGCGCACCGAGGGTAAAAATGGAAGTTTGCATTTACATTGCTTACATTTTGTATCTGTGCTCTAGCATTCTGAAACCACGTGTATGGGCAGGGTGGGTTGCAATTTCGGATGAATCAAATTGAGAATAAGTTGACCACTGCTTTCCATATCGCATTTTGCCTTGGCGGTGCTGTAACGAGTAATAATAGCTTTAAAAGTGTTTAGATGTACATATCTCCGGTGGTATGCAGTGCTTAGATGGATTCTCACATTTGAACTGTGCTAGGGCAAAATATTAACTGGTTGTTAGCAGTTCTAACGATAAGTTAGTGATATTGTAAACAGTGTCGGATTACTTTGAGGGGTGGTCACAATTAAAAGCATATATACTACATTTTATTTGACATAATACGGTACCTAAATAGGTTTATGTAGAGGTGAGATATTTCTGTAATGTATGATGTGTTTGAATTGGATTTATTTTGAGCGGATTGTCTGCTATTGATGCCAGCCCAAATGCACTGTCCAAAAAAAGATGAATGCCATTCGTGTGAGTGTTGCTCACTACATAGACATAGAATCAATGTTGTTTGGCGCATGGGAAATCCGGGGGAAGGCAACAATGACGTCACGTGACTTAGGTTTCACAGCAAAGTTCCAGGACCACAAACATTTGCCCATTTTAAACCCTTGTTGTAGCAAATATCGTTAACTTATGATCAATCAGTCAGTGCGAATAGATTAAGTAGGCTACTGTTTTATGAAGCAGTCTATTTCAGCTTTAATTCAGCGTTAACGCTGCTGCGCTCAGTCCCTACGAATAATCAAGTATTAGGCCATGCGTTTTATATTTATCGGTTTTCTGACCTGACCGAACATACCAAAAACGCCATTTAAAAAAATAAGACAATTTTACATTTATTTTTATCCCGACCGCAAATCCATAACTGCAAGTAACTGTTCTTCTTCCAAAAATTATATCGAGCCGGCCACCGGCAGTGAACGACTGTGCAGCCTACATGTACCTATTTCTGTGCGAGATGTTTTTATTCCGGTAATGTCCATGGCATCAGGCATGGCCAGCGGCCAATGTACATTACCGTATATCCCCGCGTATAGTGCGACGCCATGTATAATACGAGTTAGGATTTGAGGCCTCAGATGACCTGAAAAACGTCTACCCCTCTGTATAATACGACCTCAAATTTTGGATTTCGGCAGCGTCCCGGTCGGCAGCGTTCCGGGCCATCTAAATGTGAGGCATGGATATTATCATATTCTATAGGCTGTGACACCTGCATAGACGATGCTCAATGACGAGAACAGCGGCAACAGTACAGCTCTGCAAAACCAAAGGGCAGTATCTGCTTACTTGTAAAGTGAGCAGATACTGTATTTCCATTTTCCACGGCAGAATGGATGTCATCGGGACTGTCTCGATGGGCAGACATTCTGAGGCCTGCATAGGCTACATATATACACACAGATTTTAAATTACCCGTATAAATTTATATTATTTTAATTTATCTATTACAAAGACCATATTTTGATATCGTCGTGCTCAAATAAGAACATTCCAAGATGCAATGTGATTGTAAAACATTTTCAGACTAGCCGCATTGTCTAGACACAAGAGGTGTTTGGTTGTATAAGGTGTCCGGGTACAATAACACAGCAGCGCTCCATGAACTACAGCTAACAGATACCACCATTTGCTCAATACCGTATCAGCCGCGGCGTTAATGTTATCCCAGCAGTATGGACATTCTGAGGCCTACATGTATAGAATTTGCGATAGGAGATATAATCAGTGATATCTTGTTATATTTCATCAACGATTCTCTCATTCCAATGGGAAGATATCATGTTCAGATTTGTCGTATACAATAGAAGTTGGACACTCCCATATGAAAGGCGATCTTAGATTAAATCATTATTAATATAAATGAACAGGTCAGAAGTGTGAATTGGTTGCAGACTAACGGCGTCATTTATCTGCCCGTGGTTGTCAAACGTGCCAGCGCGTCGGCGGGAATGCGAGACGGGGCTCCCAGCAAACACGACACATTCACCCAATGCTGGTACAAATACAATGTTGTGTCAGCGTCGCAGACAGTGGCCCAACAATGTACCAGCATTGGGTGAACGTCTCTTGTTTGCTACTAGTTGGAAAGGCACAGTCTTGTTGTATCGTGTGTATAGGCCTGCTTACCAAACACGCTGACTGGCCTACGTTTACAGAACGTTCTACCGCTAGAGAAATTACCGCTGAACTTACCGCTAGAGAGCTAAAAAATTGTATTAAATTCTACATCTATGTATAATACGAGGTGCCTTTTTGTGACATGAATAACTAAGAAAAAACATCGCATTATACACGGGGATATACGGTACATGGCGTCCATGGCGTCAGGCATGGCCAGCTTCCAATGTACATTACAACTTTCTGAAATTTAGTTATTTTCTTTATTTTTTTTTGTTCGACATCCACTTTTTGTGATTTGAAAAATAAAAAATATTTTATCTTTGGCCATTTATTTTTATTTCGACTTCGACAACAAAATTTGACAAAAAAATCTGTAAACCAACTTATATGGCCTTATGATCGGACCAAAATAACACTTGATGGTGAAATGGTCAAAATTATCGACTTTATAATATTTATTATGAAACATAAAGCCAAAAGCTCGAAACATGACAGTATTTAGATATCAATCTGGTTCTAGTTGCACTCACCAGATCAGTGCTTATCATATGAAAAACCCAGGAGCTCAGTTAATAGAGCTCCTGAACTCAGCCAGGAGCTCCATAATCCAGCTAGGGGTACGGGGGGCGCTTTTTTGTTCGTTTTACTAGAATTTTTTAATGAAAAGCCTCACCACCACCATTATTCTCTCACTGAATTTACATGACTAAAATAAATTATATTTTTCCTCTGAAAAAACGAAAGCTGGACTAAAGAAACACTTTAAATACAACACACTTTTGAGGATTTTATGGCTTTTGAGATCTCCTGATATGAATTCTAAAGACATACACTACATTCCTAACCAAGCTTCCCATGCCATTTTGATACAGAAATGCTATGGTATAAGACATTTCTCTTGAAACCAAATGAGTGTTTGTACATGTTTCATGATAGTGACTGTGAACCATCCCAAACCGTTGAATAACCGTGATATATTAACATGATTAAGACAAACTAAACTGCAATAATTCAAGATAGATTTATTTGAAAAGTGAACACTCCTCAAGAAAATTAGTGCCACATTTATCACCAATATTAAAAAGTGAACAGTCCTCAAAAACTAGACAATAGGCTTAGGTATAATTGCCAAATTTATCAAGCGCTACGAGGCCTAATTAAGTGACTATCATCATCAAATCCCAAAATTATCAAGATGATGATTTTGTGGGGGAGGGGGTGGGGTAAATATTCAATTATATTAACTGTTTGGCAAAAACCAATCACTTCTTCAGCATACTCTGCTTTAGATTTAGAACCTGCAGTGAAGCATTGGGCCTATAGTCTAGATAATAGGCTAGGTCCCCTGGGCTATAGGCCTAGTTTACGCCTAAATACAGATATAGTGGACTATCCAGGGGCGTGCTCAATTTTTAAAAATCTGCAGCCAATGGGGCCCCCCCTACGCCCTGTGCACGCCCCTGCTATCAGTATGATAACAAGTAATCCAGTGTCCATGCAGATATTGATTTCATGGGTGAGGGCATGGGGTGAAGTAATAATTATCTTCACTGGTTGTCTGGTACAGGAGGAATCTACATATTTGTAAAATATAGAGTTGGTGTTGTCTTCCTGTAGACATACCAGGCAGACAGTCTAAGGCGACTAAGCAGACGATTGTATAGGCTGAACTTAGGCTATATCCTAAATGCTTATATTATCACTCACCCATAGTCAAAGGGTTCACTTCATATGCCCCTAAATGCGTCACTTTTGTGAGCGCGATATCGCGGCCGTATATCAATCAATCTTGCGGAAAATTTGTGACGTTGTTGTACTAATATGAGTAGCTAACGAGCTCAATTTTTAGAAAGATCTAATTAGAATTGAATGAGTAGCGGCCTGATATAAATCGGCAAAATTAGCGCTAGGTGCGCTATTTACTGCTATTAAGGAGCGTGATATACAGCGCACCTAATCTCCAGAGGAATGGGCGCGATGGAGCGCGAGCGCTATAGCGCTCCTTATAATGACAAGCACTGCCAGATAGTAACCCATCTCGCCAGGTTGCCATGGCAACTCAGTCTCACTACTTGTTTGATGTAATTTGGGGAACTTATGCCCCACATATATTAACAACTGAACAAACACAATTTTAACTGATAAACTTATCGTGATTAGGCGAATATGCACTGAAACTGTCTTGGAATATATTCTTTCCAGTCTTGGAATAATTTTCTACTCCCACCCCTGCATTTAACGTCGGTCACCGCACTGAAAGAATTAAATGCTCGCTTGTAATAACTGCTTCAATTAACACGTGCACGTCTTTTTAGCCACAATTGTAATAAGTTTTTGTAGCTGGGCGTCGGCCCAGGTACATTATTATCAGAATATGGTCTCTGAATTTGAGACAAAAAGTGACGTCATTTCATTCATAAAACTGATAGATATGTGAATTCCATTCATAAATCTGACCAATGGCCTTAGTTTCGTGGACCCTATCAATAGATACATATACCAGTGTACAATTTTGAGGCGAGTCCGCGTGGCCGATCGTGGTTCTAGAAGTGCAGGACACGCTGGCATTTCACCCTTGCGTGGTCGGTGGCCACGCTGGTTTTTCAGTGGTAAAATCTGCTGAGCAGTTCCGAGATTCCCACCAGACATGCCGCCACAGCGCCAGTATATGAATGGTTACGTGTAGTCTGCTATTGAAAGAGAATAAGAGGGGGGGATAAAGGCGGGAGTTTTGACCAGTGTTGTTTTGATGTTGGGCTAGCGTCGTAGTAGCGCCGTAAACGATGGGCCAATATTAAGGCAGCGTTGGTTAGATGTCCCGTGTTTGCTGGGTTCACAGTCAAACTGGCATAACACAATGTCGGCCCAGCACTCTCTGTTTTTACTCAACATTGTGACGTCACTCACCTTATCAGGCTAATGACTCGGCTATTGTAGTGCCGTGACATTGACACAATCCCGCAAACAGGCGATCATGTCGCCGTATTGTTTTAATCCTGGGACAGCCTCGTAGATGATGGACCGACATTAAAGCAACACTGGGTCAATTTATTGTGTCTGTTAGAAATACGCTGGTCCGCAGACATTAATGCAATGCTGGTTTAGCATCTGGCTGTTCATTTGAATGCTGCTCAATTAACACAATACTGTGTCAGTGCCTTAAATAACATTTTACTAGAAAATCAAACTGGATTTAGAAAAGGTTATTCAACTTTAAACCATGTTTTCTCACTAAAATCTCTAATTGATATTTTCTTTAGCAAAAAAAAAAAATTTTACTGTGCCTTTATCGATTTTAAAAAAGCATTCGATTCCGTTTGGCGGTCAGGTTTATGGATAAAATTAATTTCATTTGGCATTACCGGAAAGCTTTTCAATGTTGTTAGAAATATATATGATAATGTTAAATCTTGTGTACAATTAAACAATAATAAATCAGCATATTTCAACTGTTACACCGGTGTTAGACAAGGGGAAAGCCTATCGCCGCTGTTATTTGCTTTGTACCTAAATGATTTAGAGTCATTCTTAAAATACAATAATGTTAAAAACCTCTCCTTGTCCGATAATGTGTTTGACAACTATCTAAAAATACAAATATTATTATATGCAGATGATACAGTTATTTTTTCTGAAACTCCTGAAGGCTTACAAAAATCACTAAATTGTTTGGCAGAATATTGCAAATGTTGGAAATTAAGTATAAATACAGAAAAAAAAAGAAATTGTCATTTTTTCAAAGGCTAGATACAGAGGTAATTTTAACTTTAAACTGAACGGGAAAAATATATCAGTCGTTGATTCATTTAAGTATCTAGGTGTATTTTTTAATTACAATGGTTCGTTTGTTCGTCACAAAACACACCTAGTCAGGGTTTGACACAAACTTTTTTGAGCAGTGGTCCACAGGACCACCAGCTCAAAGAATCTGGTGGTCCTACAATTTTTCTGGTGGTCCTGAGAATAAAGCCTCGGCACACAAATGCATACGCGTATATCATTAAAAAGTGGGTGAGTTAAAAAAAATGTAAAATGGCGATTTATAGCAAGCTTGATTTTAATATCACATTCATATCATTTTGATACCAATTGATCTAGATTTGGTTACCATTTCTTGCTTTAAAAACATTAAAATCGGGAAATATAGGCCTAAGTATAAAATTTAGTCCCTATGCTGATAGTAGCCAGGCATATGATTGACTAAGTCCCCCCCCCCCCCTCTCCAGCCTTATACTTCACATAGGATGTGCTGCTGGAGTAGGCTAAAGCGTTTTGGCAACGCTCAGGGAAGGTACTAGGACCTTATATTTGAATGTGAAATAAAAAAAGCCTGATGTTTTTTAAGCACCCTTTTTTATTTTTCATATTGATAGAGTAGGCCCTATGTATTGATGATTACAAAATATATATGTTTATATAAGGGGGGGGGGAGATATATTTTTTCATTTAAAGATTGCTGGATCGAGGGGTATTATGTCTGGTGAGACAATAAACAAGCAAAGTTCAAGGTTGATGGTAGACGGGGCCTCTGTTTCCAGAGGGTGAATTGGATGTTGTTATAGACTTCAGAAATTCAAACAAAATGGCCGCCGTTTATACTGTTCATACCAGCTTGATTCGAATTTTAAATTGTTTATCTTTTCCTAACTTCACCTTAAAAACCTATTAAAAGTGGCGGGCAGACACTTTTTCGGCGTCACAAATTGATTGTACACCACTAGTCTGACTAGACAGTCAGATGAGGGCAGGCAAACAACAAACTAGTGCTCGCGTGTTTTTTCAATAGGCAGCTGGTCAGCCGGGCTGCATGGGCTGTGACCGGCGACCTATGGCTATGTGTAACACATTGTGGAGGTTGCCGTGTCATCCTCTCCGAGGCCGTGGATGGATGTATTTGCTTTACCCGAAAAATCCAACATGGCGGTGACTGAGAGCGATCCCGACCCCAAGGTCCAAAAAATGTCCATAACTCTTTATTAATAATGACTGTGCGACCTCTGACTCTGAGCTGAGCATGCAGGCATGGAGCTGAAATGTTACTGATTCTAAAAAAAACTATTTTTGACCTGATTACGTCCCGATATTTTACGATATGACAGTCCAAAGAAATGTCCCACGATTTTGTATGCGGTCAATCTGTGGCTGAAACCTGGGGCTAATTCATGTAATTGTGAAGGGTGGCGTTAGCTAACTACCTCAGTTGGGTTGATGGTTGATCTCGGCCTCAATAATTCATATCCCGCATGATTATGAACACATCTTTAGTTCCGTAAAAAGGGCGAGAGCGGATGGTCAATCTCGACCTCGATAGTTCATGCCCAGCATGATTATAAACACTTGTTTTGTTCCGTGAAAAGGGGCGAGAGCGGTACCGTGTTTCTTGTATTATCGGCCGCGAGTGGCGACGATTGCTTCGATTTTTTGGCCATGTTACGATTTTGCTTAGAGCTGAAAATTTCGGTGGTCCATCGGACCACTGGGTTTGAATGTTCTGGTGGTCCGACATGATTTCTGGGGGTCTCGGACCACCGGACCACCGTCAGTGTCGAACGCTGCTAGTAGTGCAATCTAGAAAAGCTATGTTTGCATTATTGAAGAAATCAAAATAGCTCGATCTACCCATTGACTTACAGCTAGAACTGTTTGATTCATTGATTTTGCCAATTCTGTTGTATGGCTGTGAAGTTTGGGGATATGAAAACGTTTTAATTTTAGATAGACTTTACCTCAAATATTTAAAGTATGTATTAGGTCTCAAACAGTCAACACCTAGTTGTATGGTTTACGGAGAGACTGGGCGCTTTCCACTTTCTGTATATATTAAAACTCGAATGATTTCTTTTTGGTGTAAGTTAGTGTCAGACGACGAGAACAAGTTGTCAAGCCGCTTTTATAATTTACTTTGTCACTACTCCGATAATAGGACATTATCCTCTAAATGGCTAGACACTATTAAACATATACTAGACCATACTGGTTTTTTAGCTCCCGCCGTCACCGTAGGTGAGCGAAGGGAGCTATGGATTCTACCTCCGTTTTTTTTTGGCCTCTTCTTTTGCCTATAACTTTGTGAGAAAATAAGCTAGGATAACAATTTTTGGTATGTGGGTTACTTCCAGGTGGCTAATGGACGGGTTAAAATATTTTTAATCTGAATTTAATACGCAAGGTCGCAGAGGAGAAAATGATGATGTGACGGCGTTGGGCCGTTGGGCCGTTGGGCCGTCCGTAAACAATTCGTTTCCGGAGCATATCTCTGAAAGTACTTGTCTGATTGTCTTCAAATTTTACACACAACAACCCTAGGGGGTCTAGTTGTGCCTTTTGGGGTATTTGAACTTTGACCTACTTCTGGTTCAGAACTATGACCTATTTAGACGTTTTGACGCGCACTTCGTTTCCGGAGCAGATCTCGAAAAGTACTGGGCCGATGACAGTCATATTGCACATACATGTTCTCTAAGGTCCCTAGTTGTGCCTTTTCAGGTTTTTGGACCTTGACCTTGAAGTTGACCCAGCACTTTGACCTAATTTATAACATCGGTAAATCCGACTGAAAGATTTTGCGGAATATCATGAAAACCGCTCAAGATAGCTACACCATTACTATAAAACAAATTGTGAGGTTTCAGGAGAGGATGCATCTTGAAAAATTTCAAGTCGATAAAATTAAAAATGGCCGCCTATCGGCCATTATTCACCTCGACAGGCCTGATATTGCGGAATATCATGAAAACCGCTCAAGATAGCTACACCATTAATATCAAATAAATTGTAAGGTTTCAGGAGAGGATGCATCTTGAAAAATTTGAAGTTGATAAAATTCAAAATGGCCGCCTATCAGCCATTATTCACCTCGACAGGCCTGATATTGTGGAATATCATGAAAACCGCTCAAGATATCTACACCATTACTATAAAACAAATTGTAAGGCTTCAGGAGAGGATGCATTTTGAAAAAATTCAACTCGTCCAAGTTCAAAATGGCCGCCAATCAGCCATTATTCACATTCACATGGCCGTTATTTGGTAAACCGTGCTAGATGGCTAGACCATTACTATAAAACAAAATGTGTGATTTCAGGAGAGGATGCATCTTGAAAAAATTTGACTCGATAAAATTCAAAATGGCCGCTTATCGGCCATTATTCACTTTCACATGGCCGTTATTTGGTCAACCGTGCTAGATGGCTAGACCATTACTGTAAAACAAAATGTGAGATTTCAGATGAGGATGCATCTTGAAAAAATTTGACTTGATCAAATTTAAAATGGCCGCCTTTTCGGCCATTATTCATTTTCACATGGCTGATATTTGGTAAACCGTGCTAGATGGCTAGACCATTACCTGATTACTATAAAACAAAGTGTGAGTTTTCTGGGGAGGATGCACCCTGAAAATTTTTAACTTACGAATTCAAAATGGCCGACAATCAGCATTATTTACCTCGATAGGCCTGATATCAGGTAAACCGTGCTAGATAGCTAGACCATTACTATAAAACAAAATGTGATGTTTTCTGGAGATGATGCCTTTTAAAAACTTTTGACTCAATCAAATTCAAAATGGCCGCCTATCGGCCACTATTTACTTTCATAAATTACTATAAAACAAAATGTGAGATTTCAGGAGAGGATGCATCTTTAAAAATTTCGACTTGATCAAATTCAAAATGGCTGCCTTTAGGCCATTATTCACTTTCACATGGCCGTTATTTGGTAAACCGTGCTAGATGGCTAGACCATTACTATAAAACAAGATGTGAAATTTCAGGAGTGGATGCATCTTGAAAAATTTAGACTCGATCAAAATAGCCGCCTGCCTATCGGCCATTATTTACTTTCACATGCCCAGTATTTTGCAAACTGTGTTAGAGGCTAGTCCATTACTATAAAACTAAATGTGAGGTTTCGGGGGACGATGCACCCTGTAATTTTTTAACTAGTCTCTATCGAATTCAAAATGACCGTAAATCAGCCATTATTTACCTCGATTGGCCTGCATATCGGGTATACTGTGCCAAATAGGTAGACCATTACCGGGATACTGATTAGGATCATTAATTTCAATGGAGGTTTGCAATCTCTGACAGACTGTCTAGTTCTTATCTTCCTCTTAGACTGAGTCTCTTAGACCTAGTTGTCTTGCGTTTTGATTTTTGACCTGGCCTAGGACTACATTAATAACCCTACACAAAATTGCCTAAATCAAATTCTTATTCGGAGCGGGAGCTCCTGGACTTATGTAGTCTTGTCCAATATGTTTGTAATGCCTCGAAACAACAGTGGTAATCTTTCTAATTTTCATATGGTCATCAAACAACGATTAGAAAACCAATACGAACAACAATGGCGAAATGAGATAAACGAATCTAGTAAATGTACTTTGTATCGTATTTTTAAGACGGAATTTAAATTCGAAAATTATCTTTGTTTTTTACCATTGTACGAAAGAAAAACATTTTGTAAATTTAGAACCTATAACCACAAGCTACCTATTGAAGTCGGACGTTACACAAACACACCAAGAATCAATAGAATATGTATTTTTTGTAATAACAACACACTATGTGATGAATTTCATTTTGTTTTAGAATGTTCAATCTTGTCTGATGTAAGAAACCAATTTCTACCCAAATATTGTCACCAACGACCAAACGTTTTAAAGTTTAAAAACATTATGTCAAGTCAAAATCCAAATGTGATTAAAAAATTAGTTAAATATTTAAAAGAATCTTTCAATATCTTTGATCTTTACATTTGATTGCTGCTTACATTGTATTTTTTCTGTTATTGTTTATAATCTTTATAATTATGTGTATAAAAGATGTATTGTTTAATTTCATATATATTACACTCCATGCCACCCCGGCCAGAGTTTGAATAAATTATTGTCTATTGTCTATTGTCCTCGTGTTTGTTTGACGAATTAATGCTAAGCTCTGGCTGAACACATCAACCAGGCCTAGAAGAATGAATATAAAAACATACAGAAAAAGAAAGGTGTCTTGTTATTGATGATAGCAGTTCTGTTAGTGGCAGTGATGAGTCTAATTAATTATATTAATTATATTCAATAAATGGTAATTTAACTTATATTATGCCATGTTGATTAGAGAACTCCAAGTGACCTACAGTAGGTACCACGCATATGCATATATGAAAATGATAATTTAATTTTTTGATGTTTCCAATGAGAATGTATTGATGCTTATTGAAAGTAAATTCATAATTAAAGTATATAAACTTTTTTGTTTGTTGTTTGACTATTTCAGTATCCCTGTAAAAAAACTATAAATAATAAAAACATAACTAAGCAAAAATTAGGAGGATCTCTCTCACAACATTATAAATAACCATAAATGCGCTAAAAATTTGCTCCTTGCATGAAAAAAATCATTTTAAACGGGACTCTTTAAAATTGGATAGGACTCTCTCGTTTTTAAAGGAGAGAGTCCTTCTGCCACACTGGAAATTTGGCATTAAATTGTGCACTGTATACGCATCTATAGAGCTTCTTATATCAGTTTGATACAAAACAAGACTGTTCGATGTTGACGGTCCCTTAACTACTGGTAGTAGGTTAGTACTTAAGTCTGTCCAAACAGAAATGTTATTGGCTGATCAACAATGGCCCTTGTCCAGCATGATCAATCAGCTATGTTCTGATTGGGCGCAACTTATGCAAATTACAGGGCTCGGCAGGGCTAGACACTAGCTGATGAGACTGCCTGCCCGAAGGGCAAGAAATTTTTTTGGGTACTTGCCTGACTTGCCACTGACATGCGTTGTCTGTTGTGACAGGGGGCCACTGTCTGTAATTTTTTACTTGCCCCCACCTAAAATCAGTTGCCCCGGGCAATCAGGCAACTCTTAGTGTCGAGCCCTGCCCGGTAACAAGCATTATTCCGGGGAGAATGGTTTGTATCCTGATCAGTGATTAGCCAGCGATGACATCATTTAAAATGTGACACAATAGCTGACATCCATCTCTAAGTATGTTATGCCCTATTGGTCTCAAGGATTTCCCCTCAGGGACTGGGACATATCGCATGCTGATTGGCCAGCAATAACATCATTTCATGTCTGACCTCAATAGCTGACCTAACCTCTGAGGTCAGAATTATCTGTACATAGGGGCCTACAACACGTCACCCCACTGCAGATGAAATGAGGGAGGGGTGGTATTCAGTTACCATTAACATCGTTATCCCGCAAGGTTTCAGGTCAACCCAGCAACCACGATGTGTTGACCCAATGCCGATACAATATTGGTCCGATGTCGCAGATGCTGGGCCAACATTAAATCGCATTGGGTCTGCTGAGCACCCGTAATCAATGTTGTGTTGTTAATCTGGTCTCGACACACATTAGCCTATTGTCTACCCAGCGTACACAAGACAGTGAATCAATGTTGGTTTAACGCTGGTCCAGCATCGTAGACTGGGGTATAGGCACTACACACCACAGCTGATGAGCATGATCTTTGAGTCTGATTGTCACCACATGGACATATCCACACATTGTTTCCCAATTTTCCTGTCGTAGGCCTACATAATACATTGTAAATAAGTTGTAAACCCCAATACAACACAACGTAGCAAAAAGAATTTGCAACTGAAGGTTGTGGACAGACCTTGGGTTGTCACTGTTGGTGTGGACTCTTCCAGGGCTACAACGTGGCTCACCCCTGTGGGGGATGGTGTTGACCTACTCACGTTACTAATGCACAAAGTCTCAAGGTCTGTCCGGATAGGCTACTAACTGGCAGACTTAATTCAGCGCGGCATGGTTACCCCTGCATCACATTCCATGGAGTAGGCCGCCTATCAAGCTGGAAGGGGGAAAGAGTCTGGTTGACATACTGAGCCATCTGAGGGGTGCACCATTTGATATCTAGAGGGGGGGGGGGGCCTGGAAAAAAAACATAAAAAAAACAGTTTGTTGAGAATGTGGTCTGAAAAAAAAGTTTGTTGTCGAAATTGATGAAAAATATGTTGACCAGAAAAAACACCAAATGGTAACGTACATAATAGGAAAGTCATAAGACTGATATATTATATTTCAGTTCTTCAACGAAAATTTAAAAAAAAATTATCGGACGTTTATCACAAAAAAAATATTGTTTTCTTGCGGAGGTAAAAAAAAGTTTGCAACCAACAAAAACTCTAGCCCCCCCCCCCCCCCATATATCTAATGGTTCGTCCCTGACTCCTGAAAGGCTGAATTATGTCACTTTGTTTTCTGTCAAAGCAGTGTTACCATGGAAGCTGCAACAAGGACTTGAAATTCAAGTAGTATGCAGACCGCTTAATATCTTTTAGTAACATATAGCCTAATTATGTTTATTGTTAATATAGGCCTACTGTATATGTATGAATGGTATGATCTCACAGTAAAGTATAGGGGAGACTGAGGCACCTTGGGACTTCGGGCACATTGAGACAGGCCTGTTTGACAGAAATTATATTGCGATTTGTTCGCCAGCTGGTCAATGGTACCAAAACTAACCAATTTCCATTTTCCACCCTGTTTAAGCTTAGGTCCATTTTTTACATGAAAATTACTTTTTTAGGATGATCAATATCTGTGTCTATAGATCACGTAGTACTTGATTTCCCTATGATTTTGGTGGTATCGTATACCTGTGTATATCACTTTATCACTTATGTATAATGGTTTTATACACCCCACACAAAAACTATGAATAATATCAGATATGAGGTCAGTCAGGGTGTCTCAATGAGCCCCAAAACTGTCTCAAGGTGCCCCGAGTCTATCTCAGTGAAGGTGCCCTGAAAGTGTTTTAAGGTGCCCTTACTTTTTCAGGTACATATTGTTACTGCAACATCTAGCATTAGCCAACTGCAAGCTTTAGCTACAGGTATAGTATTCAAATCTTTATTCTTCAGGTACCTAATATGGTGTCTCAAGTTACCCCAGGTGGCGTCTCAAGGTGTATCCATATTTGTCGTAAAAAATCTTTTATTTCAAAAATTAAATATATGTTTGGGGGGTTGAATTTATCTGTCTCAAGGTGCCCCAGTGTCCCCTACCCATAGGCCTTTATCTAAATTCTGTTTAGGCCACACAAATTTATTTAATTGTTTTAACGAATCGCCACCCAAAATTTCCGAAAATGGCAAAAAAAAAATTGAAATTTCAAAAATTTTATTTTTATTTTTTTCGCCCTCGTGGATTTATTCATTTCAAAGTTTAAAAAAAATGAAAACGGTTTCTTTCCTACTGTGCCAATGCAATAAACAGTTATTAGTTTCGTTGTGAGCAAAACTGACACGCTGCGGTCAGTCTGACACAACTCAATGTGCAGTCAGGTGCCGACATCAGGTGTGAAAAATAGCTGATAAATCAAGCCTGACACTGCGCACGCTATGGTTCTGTTCATGTCACGTTGTGTCACACACATTACACTCCAACTCAACCTGACACACCTGAGTAGATCGATAATACATTGCCAAATAAGAATTAAAAAACAAATGTTATGGATGACATTCTCATTGATATATTCAATGGCAAACAGGCAGTGTCAACTCTGGGCTGGTATCTTCGTTGTTGACCCAGCATTGAAGTTGAAGACAATGCACACACACAGACGCTATCTGTATGCACGCGAATGTTGTCGGCGCGAGATGTCGGGGCAGTGTTGTTCTAATGCTGGGCCACCGTCGTCAATGGTGACTACATTGGAACGGCATCAGTTTGGCGTCTAGTGGTAGCGTATGCAAATCCCGTCTTACATCCAGATCTGACAAACAGCGTTTTGTTGTGTAGTTATCCAGCTGGCTGCGGCGGCCATTCATTCACGTCTTATCTCTCTCAATTTGTCCAGGGAAGTAGTCAAATAGAAAAACATGTTTTTTTCTTGACTTTAATAAGACTAATTTTCTGTTGAACGAACCTGACCACAACGAACGAACCTGTATGCAAAATCGGCCGCCATAGGGTAGCCTACCTGAAAAACGGGGGGGGGGGCGTTTATTAGTGGGGGGGTGCGTTTATTAGGGATAATACAGTATGTCAGCGTTCGTAATTGGACCAGACCTGGGAAACTCGTCGCTTTCTGTATTGTAGACCAATCTAAAAAAAAATTAAACACCTCTTTATCTGATTTTTTTTTTTTTCCCCCACCCGACAGCCCCAATGCTGAAAAAAATCGGTGAAACAATTAAATACATTTGTGTGGCCTTATGGTTAATATAGTGATACAGGTATGAATGATATAATCTCATAGTGAAGTATCCCATATCTGCAAAAAAAGATGTTCAAGACATGCCACCCCTAGGCTTGCCATGCTACTTGATAACTGTGGGGTATATTTTCTGCTCATTGTAGTCTAGCCATTCATTTAAAAATTATATGCATAGTGGACAAATCTAAGATTTTGATGTGATGTGGGCCTACCTAGCCTCTACCTAGGCAATGAAGTTAGGACTAAAACACATACTGTAACAGTCGACCCATACGGTGTTGACAACATCAGATGCAGTAGACCTACACTAGAATTGGAGATTTAATCCAGCCCTATGATATATAGCCAAATTTAGATTGTTGCCGGTCCGACATGACAAACCTAAAATTGGGACATTTCGAACCTCAGTCAAGGTGAAGCTGTGACAAGAGGATGAGCATCATTTAATTATCCATTGATATCAGTCTTGATATAGATAAAATAAGCACACAACATTCCTCGTTCATTTACTGTTGTCGCCGTTGCATGGCGTGTGTTGCGATCAACAGTAAAACATCACAATTTAATCATAATCACAGATTTGATACACATATAAGGGCATGCCGTTATGAGCGAGTATGCCATTCTGAATGACACACCCTTATAAGTGAACTATTTGTAGTATTTCCCTTTGCCCCAGCTACATGAGGCCTTTGGCCCCAGTTTATATTTATTAACATAAGTATCATGTGTACAATTATGTGTACAATTATTGAGAGGACATAAATATTGTATCGTCTACAGAACTGTTAATTTGAAACTTCCGGGGAATTCATCGGGAATATTCACATGAATTCACCACAAGAAAATTCTACATGGTGAATTCCCCTTGGGGAATCTGATTCTTTGCACCAGGCAAATTGGGAAATTCAAGAAGAATGCCCGAGAATCTCCCATGGGGAATTCCCCGTGGTGAATTCCCCACGGAGAATTCTTCTTGGGAAATAGGATTCACAGTAGGGAGTTCATCTGATTCATCCTGGAGAATCTGGGAGTGCAACATCAAAATGCGGCTATCTATGTATGCAAAGAGGCAAATTGTCAACTTAAAACAGATACAGAGCCTCAGAGGCTTGTGCCGTTAATTCGTTATCAGGATATCATGGCCTGTTGTCATATTGTAAACTTATGCATGCCTAACGCAGTAGGCAAACGCAGAGATGATAACTACTGTTGACCTGGCCAGAACGGAACACGACAATCCATGATTGGATTGGGACAGTAATGGATTGGTCAGCACAGGCAAAGGTCAGGGCTGATGGACTGGCGACCGTCGCCAGGAAATGTATGTTAACTCAATGTGCCGATTATGATCATGTATGATTAGATGTTAAATCAATGTTGTGATTATGATGATGTAAAGTGCATATAAGTGACGGACGTCGTCGAGGAGAGTGATGCGGGCTTGGTACGAGGTTGAGGCCGGCCAGAGTGCTGTCACAGGCACGATGGTGCGCACTCTGGTTTAGAACCAAGTGGTTTTATGTTCTCTGCCACGTTGGGTAGAGTCAACTGACTATGTAATTGTATCTGTATATTATATGTGGTCCACACAGTGAGGAGAAATAAACACGACGTTTTTCTAGAGAAGGACTTTGTTGAATGAGCCTGGAGTCTAAGATTGAAAACCCACCCTTCGCCGTCCGCCATGTCGTGTTGGCGTTGGGATGGCGTCAAGGGTTGACGTCTCTTTTCAATATGATATTGTGACTGTCACTGTCACTTTTCTTTAGCATCTTCGTGTGTCGTTGTCATCATGCGATTTAGGGACATTTAATAACAAATCCAAGCTGTGACTGATCTCATGTTATTTGAGTAATTTCAGAGACGGGGATGTATAGGCTACAACTGGACGGCCTCGGTGTGATTGTGGTTAGGCCTATAGACAGTCATACCGTTACTACCGGTTAGTGGGATTAGACATGTAATGTATGTGTTGAAGACGTGTTGTGTTGCTATTATTAGCTCCCGCCGTCACCGTAGGTGAGACGGAGGGAGCTATGGATTCTACCTCCGTTTTTTTTTGGCCTCTTCTTTTGCCTATAACTTTGTAAGAAAATAAGCTAGGATAACAATTTTTGGTATGTGGGTTACTTCCAGGTGGCTAATGAACAGGTTAAGATATTTTTAATCTGAATTCAATACGCAAGGTTGCAGAGGAGAAAATGATGATGTGACGGCGCTGGGCCGTTGGGCCGTCCGTAAACAATTCGTTTCCGGAGCATATCTCTGAAAGTACTTGTCCGATTGTCTTCAAATTTTCCACACAACACCCCTAGGGGGTCTAGTTGTGCCTTTTGGGGTATATGAACTTTGACCTACTTCTGGTTCAGAACTATGACCTATTTAGACGTTTTGATGCGCACTTCGTTTTCGGAGCAGATCTCGAAAAGTACTGGGCCGATGACAGTCATATTGCACATACATGTTCTCTAAGGTCCCTAGTTGTGCCTTTTCAGGTTTTTGGACCTTGACCTTGAAGTTGACCCAGCACTTTGACCTAATTTATAACACCGGTAAATCCGACTGAAAGATTTTGCGGAATCATGAAAACCGCTCAAGATAGCTACACCATTACTATAAAACAAATTGTGAGGTTTCAGGAGATGATGCATCTTGAAAAATTTCAAGTCGATAAAATTAAAAATGGCCGCCTATCGGCCATTATTCACCTCGACAGGCCTGATATCACTGAATATCATGAAAACCGCTCAAGATAGCTACACCATTAATATCAAATATATTGTAAGGTTTCAGGAGAGGATGCATCTTGAAAAATTTGAAGTTGATAAAATTCAAAATGGCCGCCTATCAGCCATTATTCACCTCGGCAGGCCTGATATTGTGGAATATCATGAAAACCGCTCAAGATATCTACACCATTACTATAAAACAAATTGTAAGGCTTCAGGAGATGATGCATTTTGAAAAAATTCAACTTGTCTAAGTTCAAAATGGCCGCCAATCGGCCATTATTCACTTTCACATGGCCGTTATTTGGTAAACCGTGCTAGATGGCTAGACCATTACTATAAAACAAAATGTGTGATTTCAGGAGAGAATGCATCTTGAAAAAATTTGACTCGATAAAATTCAAAATGGCCGCTTATCGGCCATTATTCACTTTCACATGGCCGTTATTTGGTCAACCGTGCTGGATGGCTAGACCATTACTGTAAAACAAAATGTGAGATTTCAGATGGGGATGCATCTTGAAAAAATTTGACTTGATCAAATTTAAAATGGCCGCCTTTTCGGCCATTATTCATTTTCACATGGCTGATATTTGGTAAACCGTGCTAGATGGCTAGACCATTACCTGATCACTATAAAACAAAGTGTGAGTTTTCGGGGGAGGATGCACCCTGAAAATTTTTAACTTACGAATTCAAAATGGCCGACAATCAGCATTATTTACCTCGATAGGCCTGATATCAGGTAAACCGTGCTACATAGCTAGACCAGTACTATAAAACAAAATGTGACGTTTCGAAAGAGGATGCCTTTTAAAAACTTTCGACTCAATCGAATTCAAAATGGCCGCCTATCAGCCACTATTTACTTTCACATTGCTGATATTTGATAAACCGTGTTAGATAGCTGGACCATTACTATAAAACAAAATGTGTGATTACAAGAGAGGATGCATCTTGAAAAAAATTGACTCGATCAAATTCAAAATGGCCGCCTATCGGCCATTATTCACTTTCACATAGCCGGTTTTTGGTAACCGTACTAGATGGCTAGACCATTACTATAAAACAAAATGTGAGATTTCAGGAGAGGATGCATCTTGAAAAATTTTGACTTGATCAAATTCAAAATGGCCTCCTATCGGCCATTATTCACTTTCACATGGGCGATATTTGGTAAACCGTGCTAAATGGCTAGCCCACTACTATAGAATGAAATGTGAGATTTCAGCTGAGGATGCATCTTGGAAAATTTTGACTTGATCAAATTCAAAACGGCCGCCTTTAGGCCATTATTCACTTTCACATGGCCGATATTTGGTAAACCGTGCTAGATAGCTAGACGATTACTATAGAATGAAATGTGAGATTTCAGCTGAGGATGCATCTTGAAAAATTCTGACTCGATCAAATTCAAAATTGCCCCCTATCAGCCATTATTTACTTTCACATGCCCAATATTTTGCAAACTGTGTTAGATGTTAGTCCTTTACTATAAAACAAAATTTGAGGTTTCGGGGGAGAATGCACCCTGAAAATTTTTAACTAATTTATATCGAATTCAAAATGTCCGTAAATCAGCTATTAGTTAACTCGATTGGCCTGATATCGGGTAAACCGTGCCAGATAGGTAGACCATTACTGGGATACTGATTAGGATCATTCATTTCAATGGAGGTTTGCAATCTCTGACAGACTGTCTAGTTCTTATCTTACTCTTAGACTGGGCTTCTTAGACCTAGTTGTCTTGCGTCTTGATTTTTGACCTAGACTAGGACTACATTAATAACCCTATACAAAATTGCTTGAATCAAATTCTAATTCGGAGCGGGAGCTCCTGGACTTATGTAGTCTTGTTACTTTTATTTCAGAAAGGATACGAAAATTTGTTTGTCGTCCGAAAAATGACCATTTAATCCCTATAAAGGGCCGGAATGCGTATCTTTGCGCACTGAGTGTTTACATCTGGTCGTCCGCTTGATATGGGTCACGTGAGAGCCTTATTCGGCCAACCCATCGTAAGGCAGGCTAAGTTATGCGAGCTGATGATTATTCGGATATTCACTCGTTCTTTTCCAGATTTCCAAGATGAAAGCGCCCGTTTGCACACATTTCTCGATATTAGTTGTGCATTTTCTGCATAACGGTTAAATGAGTAATGAGATATAAATTAAATAAATGTTTAGAAAATTAATACCGTATATCGCGCCGTATAGTACGCTACTTTTTTTCTTTTTTGAGCTGTTTTTGGCCTGGTGCGTATTATCCACTGATGCGTACAATATATTGATTTTGCTGAGATTTGTCACTCAAAATTTTGATATATATAGACAGTCTCACGTCTCCCGAGTGAACTGCGATCTCCAAACTCCTTGTATTTTCTCCCAAAAATGGCAAATTACTTCAGCAGCTATAATGAAACTGTTTGTTTTTAATACACCTAAGATTTCTAGTGAAATAACATTCCATAACAACCTAGCATTTATTTGTCTTTTAAATATTCGATAAAGTCATTTATTAATGTTATTTAAATAATAATCTACTCGTCAGACATCGCTAGGCCTACTTCATCATCATGATCATGTGTATTGCTTTGATTGCGTGACCACTGGGAAGCTTCTATTCCATTCACCAAATGTCGCTGTCGACAGCGATGTGACGTGCCTATCTTATACACTGTATGCGGCTTGATTATTAGCAGGTTTTATTATTATAGGCCTACATATTTCACTGCAATATATATTCAAGTCAATGGCATTCTAAAATACAGACAAAATGTATCCTGGTAGAAAGTTTAAATAATATTAGAACGCTAATACCGATAGGTTTCACGGCAAAAAAAATAATATAATAATAAATAATAATAATTATTGTCTTGATATAATTGCCACATTCCTAAATCCATACATATGCATGATAGACATTAATTGTATGCTTGTAATAAATCACCTTGACAGTGCTGTCACCAATACATACATGTGCCATTTCATTATTGTTACTCTAAATAAAAACTTGTACAATTTTTTATTTTTTATTTGTTGTATCTTAATAAAAATTAGCTAGATTATATCGCCGTTTCGGCCGTCATATTCGGTAGGCATCCCATTGAAGACTAGACTGTAAACTTATTCACCAGATGGTGCTTTTCCTGTTATTTACCTGACTATAACTGCTTTCACCAGGTGGCGCTAATATGATCATTTGTGGTCAAATCAACACTAAAACAAAAATAAATATAATACTCAGATTGTTCTTCCTAATTTTATATTTTTATATTGTTTATAATATTTCTTTTCATCAAATCATTTCATTTATTTTATATAATCTTTATTAGCGAATCAATAATATCCTTATGTCACCAGCTGAGTTGAACCACATTCTGAATGCCTTGAGTAATAAAGACATACCACACACACACCCCTGACAGACTGTGTAGATACTCACCACCCTGGTGTGTACTATCCACCGGTGCGTACTATCTGTGTTTTTTGGTACAAATATTGGTACCTGCGTACTATACACAGGTGCGTACTATACCCCGCGAAATACGGTAATGATTTTATTTTTTCAATAATGTAAGTCATAATGTAATCAATAGTTTACACAGTCAAACGTACTGGTGTCGCACAGCGTCACAATTACACTGGGTGACTGGCATATCTACGCGAATGGCGGGAAATGCAAATTCACCACCGCGAATCCGCTGACTTCCTCACAGCAAATTCGCTGACTTTCTCACCGCGAAATTCAGAGACCTATCGCTATCGCTGGCGAATGTCTATCAGTGACTTCGCAGAGAATCCATGGCGAATGTTCACCCAATCATTTGTGTTATCGAAGAATATCATTCATTGCGAATTTAGTGAATTAAATTTGTTCGAATTCGTGGCGAATATTCACCACTTAAGTTTCAAATGAACAGTACTGTAGTAATAGCTTATAGGCGACAAAAGGTTTATCTTTGTTTTTCATATTTATTAATAGAAGTATCATGGGTACAAGTATGTGTACATTATAGAGAGGACATATATATTGTATCGTCTAGTAATAGCTTATAGGCAACGAAAGGGTGCTGTTTAGATAACCAAAGAATACCAATAAGATACACGACCATCGCATAAGAGCATTAAACACCCACCCTTGCACCCACCCGGCTTAAGCACCCCAGCTAAAAACATACATATCACAAACAACCAACTTGAACTAATAACCATACAAACCAATCATCCACTAATACAAAGCGCATAATCCGCACACATCCGCCCGGATTATAAACCATTCAGATGCATTATTTTAAATGTCAGCAACCACCCGCCCATACACACCCAAACACCACCTACAACTCAAGATTTTAACATTATAAACCACCTGATCGCACATGTATACACAACCACCAACCCAACACATCAACCTACATATGTACTAACCACATATCCATCAACCACCTAAACATACAGATAAACCAACCTATAAACACATGTATACATAACACATAAAAATACCAGAACACACAACCCTTCACACTATGCACAATCTCCACACACATCCGCCAACTACAAACCTCTAAAATCCGCTTCACAATCACGCATCCGGCACACACCTAATCAACATCCGGCCTGCTGGATTCATCACCAACATCACATCCGGCAAACTATCCATCAATCAACACCCAGCACACACTATGACCAATCAAAAAATTATCCATCTCTGTGACGTCACAATTAACAATTAAACAACTTGGAACAAAATGTGTAGCAGCACCCTGTATCCATCACTTTATCCTGAAGAAGCAACAATGCGAAATGCATTGAAGAATAAACTATAAAAATGAATATGTCTTAACTTGTTCAATAGATTCCAACTTCAGATTGCTACTCTGGACTTAATCTGATGAGCTATGGCCAATCTAACATCATCTTGCTTATAATAAATGTATTCACTTACATATCTGTGATTCTTGAGTTGATATGTCACAATGTGACATATTGGACCGGAATTTAGGTAAAATACAACTACAATTCACGACGATATAGTTTGCATCAATCTTTGCCGGTGCGACTCGAGCGACATCTATGTGACGAGAATTTGTCCTCTAAAGGCACATGCTCAGAACCCCTTGAAGTTGTTGAAAGATACGGAAACACGTGCGCAAAGCACCAGAAAAGCGGCAGATGCCATGTGCGATGACGTCATCATCCGACTCTGTTACCTGCTATGCTACTACCTATCTCACAAAATCTTGTGTTTTCACCCCACTCCAACTGAGGTCACTTGGGAGCCTCAAGTGTGATTACGGATAATTAACTTGAATATAAACATACTTTTCCCTTCTAACAATAAAAAATCTTCACATATATGCGTCCTATATGATAGTGAAGACGTATACATTGTAGGTAAGTTGGTTAATTGCGATTTAACATTGAACTGGGCATTGTTAATGTCAGTGGCAGGACAGCTGCTGTATCCAATTCAGCGCTGTAGGCCAGTCAGAGCTAACCATACCTGTACCCACCCAAATAAGTTGAAATTAGCTTCCTACAAATTTTTTATCCTCCGCCCGACAGAGTGCGGGCGGGGGTATTGGTGTCGTATCTGATGTCCGGCCGTTTGACCGTCCCGTGTCCTGATGTCCGTATTTTTTCGTTTCCGGAGCAGAGCTCGGTAGCCCGTGCATGGATTTCTTTAATTTTTGACACACACATCCCTTAGGGGGGTGTAGATGCGCCTTTTGGGGTTTTTGAAATTTCACCTAGATATAATTGGCTGATATTTGGCGAACCGTGGCAGATAGCTAGACCATTACTATAAAACAAAATTTGCAGTTTCAGGTAGGGATATGTCCTGAAAATGTTCAACTCGAACAAATTCAAATTGGTTGACTATCGGCCATAATTGACTCTTGATATGCCTGATTTTTGATAAACCGGGCCAGATAGCTAGACCATTACTACAAAAACAAAATGTGCTGTATCTGGTAGGGATATGCTCGGAAAATTTTCACCCTGAATAAATTTTAAATGGCTGATTATCGGCCATAATAACATTCAAAATTAGCATAATTTGTAAAATCATGATGATAAATGTTTTTTTTACACTTCTTTAACTTTTCTGATCCAAAAAATAATATGATCTCAACTTTTTTAATTACCGGACATTTGTTCCAAATTTGCATAAATTCAAAATAGCAGAAAAAAACAAAATGGGCCGATTGTTATTGAAGGTATTGAAACGTGCTCAGGAGAAGCAAAGTGAGTCATTGTCGCAACCGTGTACCATCACCATTGTAACTGTACAGACCCATATGTCTACTTGACCTCGGCCCATTGGGCCCGAAGGGATAACTTCGTGCGCTGCTGCCGTCTTCGCCGCAGCCGCACACAGTCTTTTGGCTACTACACCAACATGGTGGAACAGATTGAATTCATAATTCACACAAACATACAACCCGTCCCGGCAAATTATTCAACCCAAGTTCATATGTCAAAGGTCAAGGTCAAAGATTTAAAAAAAATATTGTTGACACGATAACACGAAAAATAATTATTGGATCTCTCCAATTTTTTATGTGAAGTTAATTCACCCATGAGATATAAATTAAATAAATGTTTAGAAAATTAATACCGTATATCGCGCCGTATAGTACGCTACTTTTTTTCTTTTTTGAGCTGTTTTTGGCCTGGTGCGTATTATCCACTGATGCGTACAATATATTGATTTTGCTGAGATTTGTCACTCAAAATTTTGATATATAGACAGTCTCACGTCTCCCGAGTGAACTGCGATCTCCAAACTCCTTGTATTTTCGCCCAAAAATGGCAAATTACTTCAGCAGCTATAATGAAACCGTTTGTTTCTAATACACCTAAGATTTCTAGTGAAATAACATTCCATAACAACCTAGCATTTATTTGTCTTTTAAATATTCGATAAAGTCATTTATTAATGTTATTTAAATAATAATCTACTCGTCAGACATCGCTAGGCCTACTTCATCATCATGATCATGTGTATTGCTTTGATTGCGTGACCACTGGGAAGCTTCTATTCCATTCACCAAATGTCGCTGTCGACGGCGATGTGACGTGCCTATCTTATACACTGTATACGGCTTGATTATTAGCAGGTTTTATTATTATAGGCCTACATATTTCACTGCAATATATATTCAAGTCAATGGCATTCTAAAATACAGACAAAATGTATCCTGGTAGAAAGTTGAAATAATATTAGAACGCTAATACTGATAGGTTTCAGGGCAAAAAAAATAATATAATAATAAATAATAATAATTATGCTCTTGATATAATTGCCACATTCCTAAATCCATGCATATGCATGATAGACATTAATTGTATGCTTGTAATAAATCACCTTGACAGTGCTGTCACCAATACATACATGTGCCATTTCATTATTGTTACTCTAAATAAATACTTGTACAATTTTTTATTTTTTATTTGTTGTATCTTATTAAAAATTAGCTAGATTATATCGCTGTTTCGGCCGTCATAAACGGTAGGCATCCCATTGAAGACTAGACTGTAAACTTATTCACCAGATGGTGCTTTTCCTGTTATTTACCTGACTATAACTGCTTTCACCAGGTGGCGCTAATATGATCATTTGTGGTCAAATCAACACTAAAACAAAAATAAATATAATACTCAGATTGTTCTTCCTAATTTTATATTTTTGTATTGTTTATAATATTTCTTTTCATCAAATCATTTCATTTATTTTATATAATCTTTATTAGCGAATCAATAATATCCTTATGTCACCAGCTGAGTTGAACCACATTCTGAATGCCTTGAGTAATAAAGACATACCACACACACACCCCTGACAGACTGTGTAGATACTCACCACCCTGGTGCGTACTATCCACCGGTGCGTACTATCTGTGTTTTTTGGTACAAATATTGGTACCTGCGTACTATACACAGGTGCGTACTATACCCCGCAAAATACGGTAATGATTTTATTTTTTCAATAGTGACATGGTTTCAGAATATTTGAACGATCATAGAGAAAGATACAAGTCATAATGTAATCAATCGTTTACACAGTCAAACGTACTGGTGTCGCACAGCGTCACAATTACACTGGGCGACTGGCATAGCTACGCGATTGGCGGGAAATGCAAAGTCACCACCGCGAATCCGCTGACTTCCTCACAGCAAATTCGCTGACTTTCTCACCGCGAAATTCAGAGACCTATCGCTATCGCTGGCGAATGTCTATCAGTGACTTCGCAGAGAATCCATGGCGAATGTTCACCCGATCATTTGTGTTATCGAAGAATATCATTCATTGCGAATTTAGTGTATTAAATTTGTTCGAATTCGTGGCGAATATTCACCACTTAAGTTTCAAATGAACAGTACTGTAGTAATAGCTTATAGGCGACAAAAGGTTTATCTTTGTTTTTTATATTTATTAATAGAAGTATCATGGGTACAAGTATGTGTACATTATAGAGAGGACATATATATTGTATCGTCTAGTAATAGCTTATAGGCAACGAAAGGGTGCTGTTTAGATAACCAAAGAATACCAATAAGATACACGACCATCGCATAAGAGCATTAAACACCCACCCTTGCACCCACCCGGCTTAAGCACCCCAGCTAAAAACATACACATCACAAACAACCAACTTGAACTACTAACCATACAAACCAATCATCCACTAATACAAAGCGCATAATCCGCACACATCCGCCCGGATTATAAACCATTCAGATGCATTATTTTAAATGTCAGCAACCACCCGCCCATACACACCCAAACACCACCTACAACTCAAGATATTAACATTATAAACCACCTGATCGCACATGTATACACAACCACCAACCCAACACATCAACCTACATATGTACTAACCACATATCCATCAACCACCTAAACATACAGATAAACCAACCTATAAACACATGTATACATAACACATAAAAATACCAGAACACACAACCCTTCACACTATGCACAATCTCCACACACATCCGCCAACTACAAACCTCTAAAATCCGCTTCACAATCACGCATCCGGCACACACCTAATCAACATCCGGCCTGCTGGATTCATCACCAACATCACATCCGGCAAACTATCCATCAATCAACACCCAGCACACACTATGACCAATCAAAAAATTATCCATCTCTGTGACGTCACAATTAACAATTAAACAACTTGGAACAAAATGTGTAGCAGCACCCTGTATCCATCACTTTATCCTGAAGAAGCAACAATGCGAAATGCATTGAAGAATAAACTATAAAAATGAATATGTCTTAACTTGTTCAATAGATTCCAACTTCAGATTGCTACTCTGGACTTAATCTGATGAGCTATGGCCAATCTAACATCATCTTGCTTATAATAAATGTATTCACTTACATATCTGTGATTCTTGAGTTGATATGTCACAATGTGACATATTGGACCGGAATTTAGGTAAAATACAACTACAATTCACGACGATATAGTTTGCATCAATCTTTGCTGGTGCGACTCGAGCGACATCTATGTGACGAGAATTTGTCCTCTAAAGGCACATGCTCAGAACCCCTTGAAGTTGTTGAAAGATACGGAAACACGTGCGCAAAGCACCAGAAAAGCGGCAGATGCCATGTGCGATGACGTCATCATCCGACTCTGTTACCTGCTATGCTACTACCTATCTCACAAAATCTTGTGTTTTCACCCCACTCCAACTGAGGTCACTTGGGAGCCTCAAGTGTGATTACGGATAATTAACTTGAATATAAACATACTTTTCCCTTCTAACAATAAAAAATCTTCACATATATGCGTCCTATATGATAGTGAAGACGTATACATTGTAGGTAAGTTGGTTAATTGCGATTTAACATTGAACTGGGCATTGTTAATGTCAGTGGCAGGACAGCTGCTGTATCCAATTCAGCGCTGTAGGCCAGTCAGAGCTAACCATACCTGTACCCACCCAAATAAGTTGAAATTAGCTTCCTACAAATTTTTTATCCTCCGCCCGACAGAGTGCGGGCGGGGGTATTGGTGTCGTATCTGATGTCCGGCCGTTTGACCGTCCCGTGTCCTGATGTCCGTATTTTTTCGTTTCCGGAGCAGAGCTCGGTAGCCCGTGCATGGATTTCTTTAATTTTTGACACACACATCCCTTAGGGGGGTGTAGATGCGCCTTTTGGGGTTTTTGAAATTTCACCTAGATATAATTGGCTGATATTTGGCGAACCGTGGCAGATAGCTAGACCATTACTATAAAACAAAATTTGCAGTTTCAGGTAGGGATATGTCCTGAAAATGTTCAACTCGAACAAATTCAAATTGGTTGACTATCGGCCATAATTAACTCTTGATATGCCTGATTTTTGATAAACCGGGCCAGATAGCTAGACCATTACTACAAAAACAAAATGTGCTGTATCTGGTAGGGATATGCTCGGAAAATTTTCACCCTGAATAAATTTTAAATGGCTGATTATCGGCCATAATAACATTCAAAATTAGCATAATTTGTAAAATCATGATGATAAATGTTTTTTGTACACTTCTTTAACTTTTCTGATCCAAAAAATAATATGATCTCAACTTTTTTAATTACCGGACATTTGTTCCAAATTTGCATAAATTCAAAATAGCAGAAAAAAACAAAATGGGCCGATTGTTATTGAAGGTATTGAAACGTGCTCAGGGGAAGCAAAGTGAGTCATTGTCGCAACCGTGTACCATCACCATTGTAACTGTACAGACCCATATGTCTACTTGACCTCTGCCCATTGGGCCCGAAGGGATAACTTCGTGCGCTGCTGCCGTCTTCGCCGCAGCCGCACACAGTCTTTTGGCTACTACACCAACATGGTGGAACAGATTGAATTCATAATTCACACAAACATACAACCCGTCCCGGCAAATCATTCAACCCAAGTTCATATGTCAAAGGTCAAGGTCAAAGATTTAAAAAAAATATTGTTGACACGATAACACGAAAAATAATTATTGGATCTCTCCAATTTTTTATGTGAAGTTAATTCACCCATGAGATATAAATTAAATAAATGTTTAGAAAATTAATACCGTATATCGCGCCGTATAGTACGCTACTTTTTTTCTTTTTTGAGCTGTTTTTGGCCTGGTGCGTATTATCCACTGATGCGTACAATATATCGATTTTGCTGAGATTTGTCACTCAAAATTTTGATATATAGACAGTCTCACGTCTCCCGAGTGAACTGCGATCTCCAAACTCCTTGTATTTTCGCCCAAAAATGGCAAATTACTTCAGCAGCTATAATGAAACCGTTTGTTTCTAATACACCTAAGATTTCTAGTGAAATAACATTCCATAACAACCTAGCATTTATTTGTCTTTTAAATATTCGATAAAGTCATTTAATAATGTTATTTAAATAATAATCTACTCGTCAGACATCGCTAGGCCTACTTCATCATCATGATCATGTGTATTGCTTTGATTGCGTGACCACTGGGAAGCTTCTATTCCATTCACCAAATGTCGCTGTCGACGGCGATGTGACGTGCCTATCTTATACACTGTATACGGCTTGATTATTAGCAGGTTTTATTATTATAGGCCTACATATTTCACTGCAATATATATTCAAGTCAATGGCATTCTAAAATACAGACAAAATGTATCCTGGTAGAAAGTTGAAATAATATTAGAACGCTAATACCGATAGGTTTCACGGCAAAAAAAATAATATAATAATAAATAATAATAATTATGCTCTTGATATAATTGCCACATTCCTAAATCCATACATATGCATGATAGACATTAATTGTATGCTTGTAATAAATCACCTTGACAGTGCTGTCACCAATACATACATGTGCCATTTCATTATTGTTACTCTAAATAAAAACTTGTACAATTTTTTATTTTTTATTTGTTGTATCTTAATAAAAATTAGCTAGATTATATCGCCGTTTCGGCCGTCATAAACGGTAGGCATCCCATTGAAGACTAGACTGTAAACTTATTCACCAGATGGTGCTTTTCCTGTTATTTACCTGACTATAACTGCTTTCACCAGGTGGCGCTAATATGATCATTTGTGGTCAAATCAACACTAAAACAAAAATAAATATAATACTCAGATTGTTCTTCCTAATTTTATATTTTTATATTGTTTATAATATTTCTTTTCATCAAATCATTTCATTTATTTTATATAATCTTTATTAGCGAATCAATAATATCCTTATGTCACCAGCTGAGTTGAACCACATTCTGAATGCCTTGAGTAATAAAGACATACCACACACACACCCCTGACAGACTGTGTAGATACTCACCACCCTGGTGCGTACTATCCACCGGTGCGTACTATCTGTGTTTTTTGGTACAAATATTGGTACCTGCGTACTATACACAGGTGCGTACTATACCCCGCAAAATACGGTAATGATTTTATTTTTTCAATAGTGACATGGTTTCAGAATATTTGAACGATCATAGAGAAAGATACAAGTCATAATGTAATCAATCGTTTACACAGTCAAACGTACTGGTGTCGCACAGCGTCACAATTACACTGGGCGACTGGCATAGCTACGCGAATGGCGGGAAATGCAAAGTCACCACCGCGAATCCTCTGACTTCCTCACAGCAAATTCGCTGACTTTCTCACCGCGAAATTCAGAGACCTATCGCTATCGCTGGCGAATGTCTATCAGTGACTTCGCAGAGAATCCATGGCGAATGTTCACCCAATCATTTGTGTTATCGAAGAATATCATTCATTGCGAATTTAGTGAATTAAATTTGTTCGAATTCGTGGCGAATATTCACCACTTAAGTTTCAAATGAACAGTACTGTAGTAGTAGCTTATAGGCGACAAAAGGTTTATCTTTGTTTTTCATATTTATTAATAGAAGTATCATGGGTACAAGTATGTGTACATTATAGAGAGGACATATATATTGTATCGTCTAGTAATAGCTTATAGGCAACGAAAGGGTGCTGTTTAGATAACCAAAGAATACCAATAAGATACACGACCATCGCATAAGAGCATTAAACACCCACCCTTGCACCCACCCGGCTTAAGCACCCCAGCTAAAAACATACACATCACAAACAACCAACTTGAACTAATAACCATACAAACCAATCATCCACTAATACAAAGCGCATAATCCGCACACATCCGCCCGGATTATAAACCATTCAGATGCATTATTTTAAATGTCAGCAACCACCCGCCCATACACACCCAAACACCACCTACAACTCAAGATTTTAACATTATAAACCACCTGATCGCACATGTATACACAACCACCAACCCAACACATCAACCTACATATGTACTAACCACATATCCATCAACCACCTAAACATACAGATAAACCAACCTATAAACACATGTATACATAACACATAAAAATACCAGAACACACAACCCTTCACACTATGCACAATCTCCACACACATCCGCCAACTACAAACCTCTAAAATCCGCTTCACAATCACGCATCCGGCACACACCTAATCAACATCCGGCCTGCTGGATTCATCACCAACATCACATCCGGCAAACTATCCATCAATCAACACCCAGCACACACTATGACCAATCAAAAAATTATCCATCTCTGTGACGTCACAATTAACAATTAAACAACTTGGAACAAAATGTGTAGCAGCACCCTGTATCCATCACTTTATCCTGAAGAAGCAACAATGCGAAATGCATTGAAGAATAAACTATAAAAATGAATATGTCTTAACTTGTTCAATAGATTCCAACTTCAGATTGCTACTCTGGACTTAATCTGATGAGCTATGGCCAATCTAACATCATCTTGCTTATAATAAATGTATTCACTTACATATCTGTGATTCTTGAGTTGATATGTCACAATGTGACATATTGGACCGGAATTTAGGTAAAATACAACTACAATTCACGACGATATAGTTTGCATCAATCTTTGCCGGTGCGACTCGAGCGACATCTATGTGACGAGAATTTGTCCTCTAAAGGCACATGCTCAGAACCCCTTGAAGTTGTTGAAAGATACGGAAACACGTGCGCAAAGCACCAGAAAAGCGGCAGATGCCATGTGCGATGACGTCATCATCCGACTCTGTTACCTGCTATGCTACTACCTATCTCACAAAATCTTGTGTTTTCACCCCACTCCAACTGAGGTCACTTGGGAGCCTCAAGTGTGATTACGGATAATTAACTTGAATATAAACATACTTTTCCCTTCTAACAATAAAAAATCTTCACATATATGCGTCCTATATGATAGTGAAGACGTATACATTGTAGGTAAGTTGGTTAATTGCGATTTAACATTGAACTGGGCTTTGTTAATGTCAGTGGCAGGACAGCTGCTGTATCCAATTCAGCGCTGTAGGCCAGTCAGAGCTAACCATACCTGTACCCACCCAAATAAGTTGAAATTAGCTTCCTACAAATTTTTTATCCTCCGCCCGACAGAGTGCGGGCGGGGGTATTGGTGTCGTATCTGATGTCCGGCCGTTTGTCCGTCCCGTGTCCTGATGTCCGTATTTTTTCGTTTCCGGAGCAGAGCTCGGTAGCCCGTGCATGGATTTCTTTAATTTTTGACACACACATCCCTTAGGGGGGTGTAGATGCGCCTTTTGGGGTTTTTGAAATTTCACCTAGATATAATTGGCTGATATTTGGCGAACAGTGGCAGGACAGCTGCTGTATCCAATTCAGCGCTGTAGGCCAGTCAGAGCTAACCATACCTGTACCCACCCAAATAAGTTGAAATTAGCTTCCTACAAATTTTTTATCCTCCGCCCGACAGAGTGCGGGCGGGGGTATTGGTGTCGTATCTGATGTCCGGCCGTTTGTCCGTCCCGTACGTGTCCTGATGTCCGAATTTTTTCGTTTCCGGAGCAGAGCTCGGTAGCCCGTGCATGGATTTCTTTAATTTTTGACACACACATCCCTTAGGGGGGTGTAGATGCGCCTTTTGGGGTTTTTGAAATTTCACCTAGATATAATTGGCTGATATTTGGCGAACCGTGGCAGATAGCTAGACCATTACTATAAAACAAAATTAGCGGTTTCAGGTAGGGATATGTCCTGAAAATGTTCAACTCGAACAAATTCAAATTGGTTGACTATCGGCCATAATTAACTGGATATGCCTGATTTTTGATAAACCGGGCCAGATAGCTAGACCATTACTACAAAAACAAAATGTGCTGTATCTGGTAGGGATATGCTCGGAAAATTTTCACCCTGAATAAATTTTAAATGGCTGATTATCGGCCATAATAACATTCAAAATTAGCATAATTTGTAAAATCATGATGATAAATGTTTTTTGTACACTTCTTTAACTTTTCTGATCCAAAAAATAATATGATCTCAACTTTTTTAATTACCGGACATTTGTTCCAAATTTGCATAAATTCAAAATGGCAGAAAAAAACAAAATGGGCCGATTGTTATTGAAGGTATTGAAACGTGCTCAGGAGAAGCAAAGTGAGTCATTGTCGCAACCGTGTACCATCACCATTGTAACTGTACAGACCCATATGTCTACTTGACCTCGGCCCATTGAGCCCGAAGGGATAACTTCGTGCGCTGCTGCCGTCTTCGCCGCAGCCGCACACAGTCTTTTGGCTACTACACCAACATGGTGGAACAGATTGAATTCATAATTCACACAAACATTCAACCCGTCCCGGCAAATTATTCAACCCAAGTTCATATGTCAAAGGTCAAGGTCAAAGATTTAAAAAAAATATTGTTGACACGATAACACGAAAAATAATTATTGGATCTCTCCAATTTTTTATGTGAAGTTAATTCACCCAATTAGATTTTCAGCTTCCACCTGGCTACTTTTTTTTTCAAATATATTTTTCTCTCAGAATTTTCTTTAAACCTGGTATATAGGTTTTTGGGGTCTGTGAGTCTATTGACATTGTACTATTTTTTTATGTGCGACCATCAACAAGGCTATGGCGGCAATCTTGATTTTTAAATTAAAAAATTCCTTGTTAAAGCAATAACTTGGAAAATAATTATTGGATTTCTCCATTTTTTTAGATGAAGTTACCCATGAGTATGGAGATGACCTGATTAGATTTTCATTGATAATCAAAATGCCTGCCACCAGGCCACTAAATTTTTTGTTTGACTTAATTTTTTTTTTTTTAGAATTCCCTTGGAACCTGGTTTTTCAGGTCTGCCAGTCTATTAGCATTGTTTGTTTTTATCTGAGACCGAAAACGAGGCTACGGCAGCCACTTTTGTTTTTGTCAATTTTAATAAATCATTCTTTTTTCCAGTTAAATGCCTTGAAACCTGGAATATATAGGTTTTTCAGGGTCTGCTATTCTATTGGCACTGTCCGTTTTCATGTGCTATCCAAACCGAGTATATAGCGGCCATCTTTATTTTATCATTGATCTATTATTGGCATAACGTATTGGAAGCAGTTGTGTCAAATTTGTGGACATTTTAGAGTCACTCCATCAGCCGAGGGGTGTTTTAGTGCTTGCACGGTATTTTTTGTCAAGAAAACTTCATGTGTATAGCTATATTCCAGTGAAACATTATAATTGTATAGAATCCGCTACTGTAAGGAAACAAACACATAACCACAACAGGGCACAAATTAGGGTGCGCAAATGCGGGATTCCCGCTGTTTTTACTCAGATCCCGCGCATCAGTTATCACAAGTGCGAGATATTCCCGCACCATCTCCTGGACTCCGTGGGCACAGCATCTGTTTGATGTAATCGTGTTTTAGTTTATCTTGATACCAAGTCCACTGCAGAGTTATCATAAGATTGTATCTAAGACCTTATCATCCCTAATAAACGCGCAAGGCGTGGAAGCATAGTGGGGGGTCAGATTGGATTATGACATTACACTTCCAAAAGATGTGTGTCTGGCCCTGTTCATGCTGTACATGTGACGTTTCTATACTGTAACGTTCAGACGACATTGGTTTGATTGTGGGCCGACATTGCAGATGCAGGACCATCATTGTGCCGTGATATCTCTTAGAAATGACGAGATATCCTAGCTCTTGTCAACCAGCCATGATCACATGCGGAAGCAATATGTAACGTTCCCTCTAAACACGAGACATTGACGCAATGTTGGCCCACTGTCTGCGACGTTGGGTCAACATTAAACCAGCATTGCGTCAACGTCTTGTGTTTACTGGGTTGCTGGCACACACAGCAACACGCATATATTGGCCTGTAATACCTTCTGTGACCGTCACGCGCACCACGTGTCTGGCAGGTGCTTTTAGACCATATCGCTACCTGATATTACAACACTGCTGCCCCACGGACCAGCCTGTGGCAAGCGGCAGGTGATGGAATTTTTTCAAAGTAGATTGATCAACATAATTTATAGTCTTGACCCCTGCATTTGCCCTGTCGATTAAATTAAAAACAACACTCCATTTTTTCCATTTGATGAGTTGATTTTTAATGTGACACTCCGAACACATCCCCCTCAAAAAAATGTCAAGGTGGGACAGTCCCCCCTTCGAGTGAATAATCCCCCTTAAAAAATGTCCAGCTGGTCATTGGACCTGTTTGTTCATGTACCATTTCAACTCCCTGAAGAGCATACAGCACTGCAGCCATGCTAGTGACTTGTCGTACAACAATTGCCATCTCTGTCCCATCAGGTACTCATTTACACCTGAGTGAAGTGAAGCACTTGACACAACATTGATACCACAATGTCCCAGTGTTGAGAGGGGAGAAACATGATATTTCTCGGAAATTCACGCACCTAGCGAGCCTCGAACTTGCGCAGCAGGCAGCGACATTGGCAAGGCTCCACTCTCTAGCTATTGCGCCACATCCCTCCCTGTCAACACTCACCTTTTGGCTAGGCCTAATTGAGTATTTAACTCATCGCCACCCGCTGACACAAGGAGCGCAGTGGTATTGTGAGTTGACAGCTTCAACTACTGGCGGCTGGCCTGCTCACTCGTCACCGAGTCTGGGTCAGTCCAGTCCATGATCATGCACTCTGTCCCCGGCCCAAGACATGCAGGACCAGTGGTCTCGGACACAGTACACCCACGGTGACAGTGTGGAGTCAGTCACAGTAGGGTGGACAGTCAATTTTGAAAGTTGTTTTGATCTTATGAATTAGAGCTGATTCAAAATGAACATGGGCACACATCTGAGTTAACCTCTTGAGTGCCAGGCCTTTTGTGCTCCCCTGTGCCACGCCACATACGGCCAACACGGGGAGTTTTAGGGGAACAATCTTCCATGTGAATTATCTTTGCCCACAGTTGATGGGCTCACACCTGGGTACAAACTGACTTGGGTTGGGGTTAGACTTTACAGGGGTACTACCCCAAGGTCATGTCAAGGTCATGTCAAGGTCATTTGAAGGTCAAACAAGCTAAAATATTGAATAAAAAACAGTTTTTACAGTTTTTTGTTGCGAAGGTGTGTTCCACAAGGCTGCAGCTGACATATTGTGGCTGGAAAGCCTTCCAACACGCATCCTAGGTGGTACAGTGACTATTATGTGGCTTGGAAGGGTAATACCCACTCTTATATCACCCGTCCCCTCTTACATCACACCCTGTACCAGCGCTAACATCAGTGAATGAGAGCAATTGGAGTCTTGCAGAACATGGGCTTACAGTCACAAAACACCTGAATCTAGGTAATGAAGGTGATATGGTTTGGGGCTGCCCTTTACTGGGGTTCCACTCCAGGGTCAGGACAAGGTCATATAAAGGTCATTTCAAGGGCAGAGCAGAGAAATTATTGAATAGAAACACTTTTTACAGTTTCCATGTATTTTCTGGTTATTGGTAGCCATATTGTTTTGGACCTTCAGATGACATTGAAACGTAAAAATAACCATTCCACTGAATTCAGTGTATTTAAATTAGTCGAAGATGAGATATTACACAAGACTCTAGTGCTATTCTGTCAAAAGTTTAAAATTCGGGATGGCCCGATGGCAACCATCTTGGTTTTGACCTCTAGATGACCTTGAATCGTAAAAATAACCATGCCAATGGAATCAGTGTACTTGAATTAGTCAAAAATGAGGTATTACATAAGATTGTAGGAATATTCTGTCAAAAGTTAAAAATTCAAGATGGCCGACGAAAGCCATGAATTTATGCAAATAAGCATATCAAGGAGGGAAAAAGTGTATCACGTGATCGCCGTATGATCATGTGACCAATGCAGTGATCATGTGACACTAAACACGGAATCCCCGCGAATTACCTACCCTTTACTCTGGGGCAGACATACCCGGTAATTGAATTAGGGGGCCTACTCGTGCCAGGGGGGGCTATTGGTAAATACTTGACAAATGACGACTTAAGTCGTCATTGCGGCACTGGAGAGCGACAAAAGTATGACGACTTAAGTCGTCATAGTGGCACTCAAGAGGTCAAATGTCACTTCGTGGGCGGGGGATATTGTCATCATCATGTCTGGCCGTGCGTCCGTGTTTCTTTTCCGGACGATATCTTTGAAACTGTTAGCCGGATTGCTTTCATATTGCATACAGACATCCCTTAGGGGGTGTAGATGTGCCTTTTGGGGGTTATGACCTTTGACCTAGTTTTTGACCTTTGATTTTCAGGCGATTATTGACTTCAATTGAGTGTGGATGATAAGTTCAGTTTCCGGTCAACATCTCGCAAAGCGTTTGCTGAATTGTTTTCATACTTCACACACACATCCCTGAGGGGGTGTAGATGTGCCTTTTGGGGCTTATGACCATTGACCTAAATTTTTACCTTTGATTTTGAGGCGATTATTGACTTTATTTCATTTTGGATAATAAGTTCAGTTTCCGGACGATATCTCACAAAGCATTTGTTGGATTGTTTTCATACTGCACACGCACATCCCTCAGGGGGTGTAAATGTGCCTTTTGGTGGTTGTGACCTTTGACCTAATTGTTAACCTTTAATTTTGAGGCCATTATTGACTTTAATTGATGGCGGATGATAAGTCCAGTTTCTGGATGATATGTACATTGTCAAAAAGCATTTGCTTGATTGTTTTCATATTGCGTAACACATATCCTTCAGGGGGTGTAGATGTGCCTTTTGGGGGTTGTGACCTTTGACACATTTTTTAACCTTTGACTTTGAGGCAAATATTGACTTTAATTAATGGCGGGGTATATCGTTAGCATCAGCGCTCTTGTTATTAAATTTGAATCGTCAAAAAATACATGTATAAAATAGCATGTAAGTCACCAAAAATGGTCAAAAACACACTGATATGAGTTAGCATTTAAATTTTACTTATTTTTAATATCATTGTGATATAAAAAGTGTGAAATATAGCATTAGATAGTTAATTCCATATAATGCCACTGAAAGACACCTTTAATTTGAGGTATGTATAGCATAGGCCACTTTGTTTAATTTTTCTGTTTTAGATTTAAAAAAATTCAAAATCTAATGAGGTAGGGCGAAAAAAAAACATTTAAGAAAAAAAAACATTTAACATATTTTTGGAAAAATTCTTGTTCAAATAAAAAAAAAAATTGGACAATAAAAAAAACTTTTGCATTTTTTCAAAAAAACATAGCTGGTAAAATATTTTTTTATCTCCCGAATTTTTTTTTCTTCAGATTTTTTTTTTATCTTTCGAAATTGACAGGTTTTTTTTGGAAACGGCAACAATCTAATGAGCGTGCTGGGCAGGAAAAAAACCATGTTTTTTTTTTGTAATGCGCTGCCTAAATCTAATGCGTGCGCTCATCTAAAACAGAGAAAAAACATAGTGGCCTTATCTAGTTCAATTATTTTAGTTTCTTTGCTTTGAATTTTTTATAACAATGCACTCTTAAAATTTTTTCAAGCATTTTGACTTTTTCATTGTTAAATCTCCTAAAATTGTAATTAATACACATTATGAGAGAACAATATCTGAGTCGGAGGGGTCTGATTATAGGGCGAGGTAGTTTAGTAAATTTTCAAATGTTTTATAGCCAGTTAATTTTATTTATTATACAACCTGTAGCAAGAAACTATCATTACTTTATAACTTTGTTGTTGCTGCTAAGCTGACTTGTCAGGACCACAAAGTGCAGTAGTGTTGGATAGAAAACCTGTGTTAAAAGTAGATATTTTTTTGGATGCATCATATTGTCCTACTTTTATTGCAGTCTAGTGATTCAGACTCTACTGATGAACTGATTCCTGTGGTAAAAAAAAAGAGAAGAACTCATCGTGCTAAGCCAGCTAGTAAAGCGCCAGCCCTGATAGAAACAACTAGCTCTGGTATATATAACACATTAGATTTGAGTAACAAGCTGACTGCCCTGCGAGAAGGCAAGATTTCATACAGCTGTACTGGTGGGTATCACTATTGAGTTATATTTAAGCTTCCTATCATGCTCACACCCTTAATTTAATATGGGTTGTGATAGGTCAAGGGTTTTTCATATGTTTTGTATTGAAATTAGTGTAAAGCATTTTGTAATGAAATATATTTTTATACTATATCCGTGTAATTTTAACACTTAAAATACATTAGTTTAAAATACACATTTGTTCTTACCATATTTTTTGTGTGTAACTGTTTAACCTGCTCCTTTTTACTCCTTGGAAGGCCTGGTGCGGGTTATATAACAAATGCGGATTATACATTGTAGAAGTCCGAAATTTCAAGAGGACATATTTTATATTGTTAAATTTCTTCTGCCGCATCTAAATGTGTGTTTTCTGTACTCTATGGACAGGGGCCGCCACTCAGCCACTTGCAAGCTAGCCGTAGATGGCCACCAGCCCACTACACACATACCCCACTCTCACAGTTAGCCGCCACTTGGAAGGTGTGACATTTTACTGCTTCAGGCCGCGGTTAACCTGCAAATAATTTATCTTCATTTTCGACGGTTATTATGTGGGCTCAATGATAAATAAAATGGTCTTCGTATTTAGAAAAATTGGAAGCCCTGCATTGGAATAATAGAAACGAGTCAGCAAAATTTGAATACATATTTAAAAAAAGACCAAATAATTACATTTCATATAAAAGACTAAATTACAAACATTCAGGCCTCAGAATGTCTTTTAACACGAGACAGACCTCAGGGCTAGACACTAACTGATTGGACCTTCTTGCCTGAAGGACAAGAAATTTTTTGGGGTACTTGCCCCCAAAATTTCACTTGCCCGACTTGCCACTGACATGCGTTGTCTGTTGTGACAGTTGCTGAAATTTAAAATGCTGCAAATTGAAGCTATTGCCCAGGGGCAACTGTCTGTCATTTTTACTTGCCCCCACCTAAAACCGGTTGCCCCGGGCAATCGGGCAACCGTTAGTGGCGAACCCTGGACTTGCAGAGGTCTATGACGTCACCTGCTGCAGGTATTTACTCTACTGATCTAACATTAAACCAACAGTGGTTAAGCCTATCATGTTTTTGGAATGTGAAAAGCGATGGCATTACAATACACAGTGAAGTGTGACACCACAAGGGTTGATTCTGATGATAGGCATCCGTACATACTATGTAATATACGCTAATGCGTATATCTTTATCTCACCAGCCATCATGGCTTTAGTACGATCAGCCAATAATAGACCCCGATATGTTTTTAATAACGTAATATTAATATACAATGTCGGCTTCAGTAGTATTTAAAACATATCACATTTTATATTGCTATAGGCCTAGCCCTTGAACGCAAAATGTTTGTCACAACTGTAGTGTTGTGAGTGGATCACAGATCGGCAGCGTGAGCGGGAAACACGCGGGGTATACACCAGTGCAGGGTATCTATTATCAAAGCAGGAGTTGTTGGTTATTTTAACCCTCTGCGGGGTATACTCTGGAGCGGGCAATACACCAGAAAATATGGAAGTTTTAAAATTTAAACCGCAAAGAACAGAATATTAAAACATTATTTTATGGATTTAAGGATAAAGTATGATTGGGGACAAAAAAAACTGTTAGCAGAGTGGGAAGCATTGCAGTATTGCTCCCTAAATTACATGTAGATCTCACATAGAATGAAATAATAATAATTATAATAATAAAAGGTTCTTTAAAAATGATTAATCATAGCAATACTTAAAATAGTTTAAAATACATTATCGAATTAATAAAATAATGCTTTGAGCGGCTAGCTTAAGATGTCAGTTAAAATATTTACGGAAGAAGTGTGTCTTTAATTTACGCTTAAAAACAGATAGAGCATTTAAATTACGTAGATCCGTGGGCAAATTGTTCCACAATTTGGGTGCTGTAACACTGAAGGCCCGCTGGCCAACTGACTTACGAGCAATGGGCTGGTACAGTTTAATGGCACTGTCAGAGCAAATGCGATTTTCCACTTTACGGGGTTGCAGCAGGTCACACAGATACGATGGAGCTTCGTTGTATAGACACTTGAACACCATCACTATCACCGTGAATTGAATACGGCACTCCAGAGGCAGCCAGTGAAGTTGTTCTAGTACTGGTGTGATGTGATGAAGCCGTGGAGTGCGTGTTACAAGGCGAGCTGCTTTATTCTGCATCTTCTGTAACTGGTTCACCTGGGCTGATGTTATTGCTGCCAGTAAAGAGTTGCTGTTAATCAAGCCGAGATGTTCTAAGGTCTTGAACAGCATTCCGTGTGGCTTCTACCGTCAGATACGTCTTATTGATGACAGTCTGTAAAGTTGGAAGTTACATGACTTACATATAGCGCTCACTTGGTGCGACATGGACAGATGACTGTCCATCTCAACACCAAGGTTGCGAGCATGAGAAGCTGGCCAGATCGTAGATTCACCAATAGTGATGTCACACTGACCATATGTCTTCTGGTGGTGTGCAGACATTAAAATTGCCAGTTCTGTCTTGTCATCATTCAGCTTCAGCCATCTGCTCGCCATCCACAGTCTAATCGCCCGCTCTGTGAAAGATTTCTTTTAAACATTAGCATTCAGTATCAACAAAAATATATATTAACTTATTGAATATAACAATTCTCCCTTTCATAAGAAAGACACATTTATTTAAAAAAAAAAAACCCCTGTTTTTTCAGTATTACCAGTCACAGAATTAGATGACACAACAGTTGCTGACAAGCGTCCTACACCTGAAAAGAATGTATTTGAAACAAAAAAGACATCTCCACTAAAAAGGTCCATGAGGAATAGGAAACCTGTGTCATCATGTAATGAACCTGTCTCTGTCACGGTAGACAGTGATTCAGAGTGAGTACACCCATTAAATGACATTTTAACCCCAATGCTGGTCCAGTAGAGGGCAGTATTTACAGTTATCCTTCTAACTGACAAGTTTGGTACATGTATTTAATTGAGTAAATTCATTATAATGTGGAAAATTGGAGGTCAATCCCTTTTAGGCCTCATCTAAATTTGGGCTGAAATGCTTTTTTGTCACACCTTAAGTAAGTGCATCTGTTTGCCACTATTGGGACCTTAACTTCTTCCATGTCTTATAGTGTTTAGCATTATTCCGTCTCTAGCCCCGCCGTCGCGGGCGTACCAGAAATATAGCTCTCACTAAAAAGTAAAACGATAAATTTTTTTTTTTACAAACATGACCTATGTACCTGGGCAATTCTTCCCATATATTTAGCTCCCGTCGTCACTGTAGGTGAGACGGAGGGAGCTATGGATTCCGTCTCCGTCCTGGTTTTCACCTCTCCTTTTGCCTATAACTTTGTAAGAAAATAGGCTATGATAACAATTTTTGTTATGTGGGTTACTCCAGGTGGATAATGGACAAGTTAAAATATTTTTAATCTGAATTATATACGCAAGGTCACAGAAAAAAAATGATGATGTTACGACGTTGGGCCGTCCGTGAACATTTCGTTTCCGGAGCATATCTCTGCAAGTACCGATTGTCTTCAAATTTTACACACAACCCCTCTAGGGGGTCTAGTTGTGCCTTTTGGGGTATATGAACTTTGACCTACTTTTGGTTCATAACTATGACTTATTTAGATGTTTTGACGCACACTTCGTTTCCGAGCAGATCTCGAAAATTACTGGGCTGATTACAGTCATATTGCACATACATGTTCTCTAAGGTCCCTAGTTGTGCCTTTACAGGTTTTTGGACCTTGAACTTGAAGTTGACCCAGCACTTTGACCTAATATATAACATTGGTAAAACCGACTGAAATATTTTGCGGAATATCATGAAAACCGTGCTAGATAGCTAGACCAGTACTATAAAACAAATGTGACGTTTCCGGAGAGGATGCCTTTTAAAAACTTTCCACTCAATTGTGGCCTATCGGCCACTATTTACTTTCACATTGCTGATATTTGGTAAACCGTGTTAGAGAGCTACACCATTAATATAAAACAAAATGTGAGATTTAAGGAGAGGATACATCTTGAAAAAATTTGACTGGATCATATTCAAAATCGCTGCCTATCGGCCAGAATTCACTTTCACATGGCTGATATTTGGTAAACCGTGCTAGATGGCTAGACCATTACTATAGAACGAGATGTGAGATTTCAGCCGAGGATGCATCTTGAAAAATTCTGACTCGATCAAATTTAAAATGGCCGCCTATCTACCATTATTCATTTTCACATGGCAGATATTTGATAAACCGTGCTTTCGGAGGAGGATGCACCCTGGAAATTTTTAACTCTATCAAAATTAAAATGGCCGACAATCGACATTATTTACCTCTATAGGCCTGATATCAAGTAAGCCCTGCTAGATGGCTAGACTATTACTATAAAACACAATGTGAGATTTCAGGAGAGGATGCATTATAAAAAAATTTGACTTGATCAAATTCAAAATGGCCGTCTATCAGCCATTATTCACTTTCACATGGCCGATATTTGGTAAACTGTGCTAGATGGCTAGACCATTGCTATAAAACAAAATGTGATTTTTTGAGGGAGGATGCACCCTGGAAATTTCTAACTCAGAAAGTCTGATGTCCGAAGTTTGTCCGGAGTCCAAAAACTGGCTAAAGTATCTGTTAAGTACTACGTATGTCTGTTGAAAACGTGGAGTCCAAAAACAGAAGTCTGAAGGCCAAATTCTGAATCTGAAACCAAAGTCTGTCAGTAGTCTAAAATCTGTTATCTAAAGTCTGAAACCGAAGTCCAAACCCTCAAAAAAGTCTGATGTCCAAAGTCTGTTTGAAATCTGCCCGAAGTTAAATATGTGAAGTCCGAAGTCCAAAATTCGAAATCCGTAGTCACTTGTTTGTTTGAAGTCTGAAATCAAAAATCTTTCTGAAGTCCATTCGCAGTCTGTTCAAAGTCTGAATTCCGAAATCTGGCCAAAGTCCGAAGTATTATGCCCGAAGTCTGACCTCTGATGCCCGATTTCTAAAGTAAAAAATTACCACCAAATTTCAAAATGGCAGAAAAAACGCATAGGCCTAAGCAAAAAAATTAATCAATCTGTCATAGTAAAAAATAACAATTGCTTCGTATTCAAATTGGCCAACAAAATTACAAATAGTTGATAAAAACTTAAGTCACAGTTACCCTTTAGTTTGCAATTAACTTTAAAGTCAGTTGGGGTATGGTCAACTAAAAGTCAGAAGCTGTTTCTCCATCTTTACTGATAGACTACATTTTTCATGTAGGCCTAACGCTTTATATCATCACCGTTTTTTTATTGTAGGCCTAAACGTGCTTATTGATTGTAACATGGAGGTTTTATGATCTCAAATTGTGCAAAATATGTTCAGCCATTTCATAGGGGCTTCTCACGCAGTCTCAGTCTCTGTAAAAGAGATCCTCAGTTCCAAAACCTATAACATTTGGAGGGGCTTAGGCTTACTCTCTACACACAAGTTAATAGGCCTACTTTTGCACGTCCTGTAGGCTCTGCCTTTGGTGATATCTATTTTCAAAAAAACACGCAGTCTAAAAATAGATCTATTTTGTTCTATTTTGGCTCAAATTTTGTTTTGACAAAACAGCAAAACAGATTAAATATTCTTTTTTAAATGGATATCTTATGCAATAGTAAATAATTGCCCCAAAAGCACATAATTATTCTAAAAAAAACAAGAACTCTATTTTGTGTAAAATTACAGAAAAAAAATCGGTGTTGGAGGGAAATTGAAAATCAGCAATATTTATCTAATTACAAGTGTAAAACTTTCATTTAATTTTTGTTGCAGAAAAAAAAAGCTTATTATTGGTGTTCAGGAGGCCATATTTAATTTTCTCAGCTGCAACAAAATTAAAAATTAAAAGAACAGAAATATTAAATTTCCCGTCCAACACCATAATTAAAATTAATAGTTCACTTAAAACGAACAGTATTCATATCAGACTAATGATGATAACAAATCTATCTCTTGACGTCACATATATGATTTTGGTAGGGTGATCATGTTTTTTAAATAATTATTATTTCCCTAAATTAAGGTGGTATTCTTTCCGTCCAACACTTTACGTCCAACACTTTTTCCAAAAAATATCACCCAGTTACATATACCAGGTACAAGGTTTATCCAATTGTGTAGAACTTTTATTTAATCTTTGTGGCAGAAAAAGTATCTTATTATTGGTCTTCAGAGGGCCATATTTCATTTTCTCAGCAATGCTCAGCTGCAACAAAATTTAAATTATAAGAAAGGAAATGGAGAATTTTCCGCCCAACACCGTTATCAAAATTTATAGTTCACTTAAAAAAAAACTATTCTTATCAGAAAAATTATAGTAATAAATCTCTTGACATCACATACGATTTTGGGATAGTGATCATGTTTTTTTTAATATTTATTATTTATTTAGATTTAGGATCTATCCTTCCTGTCCAGCACTTTCCGTCCAACACTTTTTCAAAAAATATCTTCCAGTTACAAATACCAGGTACAAGGCAGGTGAGGACTGTGGAGTGACATGTTTCTCAAAACATGAGCATCATACTAAATATTTTCTCTAAAATATGCCACAAGATGGAACATATACCCCTTTCCACGAAGTAAGGGATGCTGTTTCCCCCCCCCCCTCGATTTTAGTCGTGCCACGATTCTGTCTGGCGTCACGTTTTCTTGTGGGCGCAAAAACTACTGGTCATTTTTTTTTGAAATTTTAACATGACATTACTAGCAACATGGGGATGTGCAAGTGAATTTTTAAAGATGCTTATTACATATTCAAATTTTACTATCACATTCCCCACCATATGGAGATTTGCAGGCGACTTTTTCAAGGTTCTAATGAAATTCGAAATGGCCGCCACGGATCAGCTTCAATTTTTTAGTGGGCGCAAAAACTCAAAAAATTAGTTTGCTCAATTTTTATTTTATTTTAACATCACATTTCTAGCAACTTGTGGATGTGCAAATGATTCAGCAGGTTTTTTTTTTCATTTTTACATTATAGTAGTTTTAATATGGTTCACAAAACGGATTCTGGGCACTGTTCTTTTGTGTCCATATAATGTGTGTCCCAAAGACTATCACTCACATCTTCTCAAATACGGCAAAACGCATAGGTTCAGTTTTCTGTCATTCCATAGCCTACAGTAGGCTCGCCAAACGTTGTTTCTGAATAAGTATAATTATCTGTATTTGCTGAGTTATTAAGATTTCCGTCGTCAAGTTTACGACAGTTAGGGGTCACGAAATTTTGAGCTGTGTGTTGGGCTTTTGATTTATACCCTGTAGATAGCCAGTAGATTTTACTGAGAACAATGCCAACCTTGGGATCAAACTAGGCCAATATAGTACTAAGAAACCACCACAATGAGAGTTTGAAACTGGGGAAAGCTAACAGAAGTATTGCTCTTGAGACCAAATCTATCATGATATCGATACAATATTTTGCAATGATATATATTGCCTTTGAAAATGTAACCCTTGTTTTAAATGCCTCTGACACCAAAGCTACAATTGTATTGAAGAACATTCTGAGATAGGCTGACCTACATCTTAAGCAGATCATAGGACGAGATAGTTTTCCCTGACCAATCAACACACACAGAATCTAGGTCGTCACATCCCTGGACATTTCAGTATATATGCACGGTATACCAGTTAACATGTGACATTGATCTGCAATGTTTCAATGATGGGCCAACGTCTCGTAACATTTGGTCCTATTTACGATAACATCTGCTGATTGGCTTTCAGCGACCACGTGATAAGCGTAGCTCCATTGTACATGGTCTATAGGAGTTCTCTTACAACTGCCGTGCAAAGCCAAAATGCAGTATCTGCTCTCTTTACAAGTGAGCACATACTGCACAGACTTTGCAGAGGGGATAACGTACTACAACGGAGGGGGATGCTCATTCTGAGGCGTATACGCCCCTGATCTGCATGTGCAGGTCTGTTGTAGGTAGGCCTATACACACTGTGTCACGCTGTAGGCCTACCCACCTGTGATTATGTAATATGTTACACTGTGATATGACTAAGCTACTGACTGGATTAAATCTATTTTATTTCTAAATATCTAAGGAATAATAATGACATATTTGTTCTTTTCAGCTAAAACTATCCGAGATTGATACATCATATAATCCTCCAGCTAGAAAATTGAGGAAATGACAATTTATTTCCCAGCAAGCACAAATCCATCACTGTATGTTGTTATAGGGTAATTATGTTATTGTTTATGCTGGATCAATGTTGTACCAGCGTTGTTGACGGGATTCCAGCATTGAACCTGCATTGTGTCATTGTCCCATGGTCGCTGTGTGGTGTTTCAGTGTATAGGCCTACATCCAGGTATTACCAGCTTGGCTGTCTAGACATCCCCATCCCGAGGTGAATAAATATCATAGAGATGAAAAAATCATTGAAATTAACTAACTATTTTTAAGTAGGATCAAATGTCAAAGTAAATAATGAACATTATCAAAATATCACGATGGAAAGTGATTTTCAACGTCACATAAAGGATGGATATATGATGATATTGAGATGCCTGTGGGACTGGGAGGGTCGGGTCAAGCACCCTAATCACACGGCATATTAAAAAGGCATATTAAAAACACGCAAATTTGTAGCAGATTTAACGCTTCTCGGCGAAGGATGGATGCTTGAGGCTTCTCGGCCCAAAACGTCAATTTAAAGCACTGACGTCTCTCAAAAAATGTAAAAAGGCATACATTTCCATTATTCAGCAAGGAACACTAGATTATATAAGGACACTGCTGGTGTTACTGTATAGTTTACTTGTGTAAGCGGTTAGCTTGTAGACCATGCATTTTATCTTGGGATGTTCTTAATAATTTATGTATTTGAGAGATGTGGGTGACGAAATGAATGAATGGATATTTATGAAATTTCCATAGCGCCTACCGTATATCCCCTTGTATTATGCATGTTTTTTTCATCATAAACAGGTGTCAAAAATACAACTTGTATTATACATAGAGGTAGGTTTAAAAAAAAATTCAGAAGTTTTTACAGACGTTTCTGTTATTGCCCTTCTGTTATTGTCGCTAAGACATCGTATACCATGCAGTAAATATATATATGATAGATATTTCACGTTAGTTTCGCATTCTGTATTGGTAAGTAAAACAATAAAAGGAAATAATGTATGAAAAAATGTATAATTATCCAATATTTTAATAAAAATAGTGACATAATTTAAGTCATATTATAGCAGATCTAGACCTTAAGGTGTCAAGTAACACAGCGTCGCGAGGCACGCGCAGCTATCACTCTAAACTGCCAGGATAACAGCAATATTAGAATTATGACTAGGGCCTATCTATATTACAATAGATATTTGTCCAAACTTCATATTCTTCTTGTTATTGGTTAGGTTTCCATTCGAATTTGAAAATGAAAAACTTTGTATTCGGTGTTGGACGGAATTTGTTCTGGTGTTGGATGGAATATAGATGTATTTCTTTTTCCCCATGTTCTCTATCTTCAACTACCATTTTTTATCCCCCGCCCGTAGGGGGAGGGGGATTTTAGTCGCGCCAGGATTCTGTCCAGCGTCACGTTTTCTTGTGGGCGCAAAAACTCAAAAACTACTTTTTTAACATCACATTCCTAGCAACATGGGGATGTGCAAGTCAACTCCAAATTTTTTTGTGGGCGCAAAAACTCTAAAACTTAAAGTAAAAAATTATTAAAATTTTACTATCACATTTCCCACGATATGGAGATGTGCAAGTGATTTTTTTAAGGTTTTACTGAAATTCAAAATGGCCGCCATGGATATACTTCATATTTTCTTGTGGGTGCAAAAACTGAAAAATTGAAATCAGTAATAATTCACATTGTACAATCACATTACCCACCATCTGGAAATGTGAATGTGATTTTACTGAAATCTCAAATGGCCACCACAAATCAGCTTTTTAAATATTTGTGACCGCAAAAAGTCTAACCTAATTTATGGCGGGGGATGATATAGGACTTCAGTCCTCTTGTTTATGTGAAATATATTCCATGCTAGTACATGTTCTTTTAAATAAAATTTTGGCTTCATTATGAGGTGTTGCCAAAAAAAAATCATTTTTCCGTCCAACACAGTGAAATAATTTTGTCCATCACTTTGACAAAAGGTTCAAAAAACAATCTTTGTTCGAAATATGACATTCTTTCTCTCATACTGATATTTACATCCAACTGAAAACACTTGAAGTTTCTGTTTTTTTAATTTATCCAGCAATGTATTGTATTTTCTGAGATAATAATCGTTGTCAAGCACAGGTGAAGAAAAAACATTATTTTATCATTCCGTCCAACACTTTCCAAATTCAAGATGCATCTTAAAAAATTAGACTTGATCAAATTCAAAATGGCCGCCTTTAAGTTTAGGCCATTATTTATTTTCACATGTCCGATATTTGGTAAACTGTGCTAGATGGCTAGACCATTACTATAAAACAAAATATGAGTTTTCGAGGGAGGATGTACCCTGAAAATTGTTAACTATCAAATTCAAAATGGCCGACAATCGGCATTATTTACCTCCATAGGCCTGATATCAGGTAAACCGTGCTATATAGCTAGACCATTACTATAAAACAAAATGTGACGTTTCAAGAGAGGATGCCTTTTAAAAACTTTCGACTCAATCGAAATCAAAATGGCCGCCTATCGGCCACTATTTACTTTCACATTGCTGATATTTGGTAAACCGTGTTAGATAGCTAGACCATTACTATAAAACAAAATGTGAGATTTCAGGAGAGGATGCATCTTAAAAAATTAGACTTGATCAAATTCAAAATAGCCGCCTTTAGGCCATTATTCTCTTTCACATGGCCGTTATTTGGTAAACCGTGCTAGATGGCTAGACCATTACTATAAAACAAAATGTGGGATTTCAGGAGAGGATGCATCTTGAAAAATTTAGACTCGACCAAATTCAAAATGGCCGACTATCGGCCAATATTCACTTTCACATGGCAGATATTTGTTTTTTTGAATTTCATCCTTCAAAAATGTTCTTGTGGTCTTGCAAAGTCCCTGAATTTGGTCATTGTTGAAATATACAAACCCGTATACCATACTTAGAACGTGCTAAGAGCAGCAACCTTTGAGATACAGATAAAGTGGCTTTTAATGACAGTAGGCTGCCAACAGGAGGTTCATTTGTGTACAAAATGCTCACAAGTTATAATAGTGTCTGCTCATAGCAGGTTCTACTTTATTGAAATTGGTTCCCAGAGGCATTTTAGCGTGAACGTCCTATGTTAGCTATATCATATGTTATGTTATGTTAGCTATGTTACGCTGACATATGAGTATTTTTTGTTTTAGTGAAGAAATGTGGCTTTCGCGGGAGAAGTACCCAACTCCCCCACCATTTCCCAGTCCACCCAAACAAATACCTGTGAAAACACGCAGACGCCGCCAGCCCAGAGCTCTTAAAAATGCCCTGAGGTGAGTAACTGAGAAATAATAGGTATTATAGTTAATATGATGTATTTATTATAGAATAAGAAGTTTGAGTGTTTTTAATTACTGATAAAATATTTTTCCCATCAAATCATCTCAACTACATAAGTTACATAAATTGCAATTTCCAAATTTAATTTTAAATCAGACAGTTTCTTTGTGTTAATTTTTTTGTGTCCCAAATGACTATCACTGATAACTTCAGGCCGCAACACTCATAGATCCAGTTTAACTGTTTTCTGTCATAACATAGCCTATAGTAGGCTTACCAAACTTTGTTCTGAATAAGCATAATATTCTGTATTTGATGAGTTTTTAGGATTTCCGTCTTCAATTTTACGATACTTAGCCGTGTAGGGAGTGCTTGCTTGGTATTTTAATATACTGTTATCATGTGAACTAACAAAGAAATCATAACATCTTGCAATTATTTTCTAGCAAGTTTTTTACATTATTGGAACTCATTTCAATAATGTTTTAATATGGTTCACAAAACGGATTCTGGGCACTTTTTTTTGTGGCTATTTCCCGTGTGTCCCAAATGACTATCACTCACATCTTCTCAAAAACGACAACACTCATAGATAGTCATCACACAGCTTATAGTAGGCCCACCAAACGTTGTTTCTGAATAAGCATAAATATCTGTATTTGGTGAGTTATTAGGATTTCCGTCGTCAATTTTACGACAGTTAGTGGTTTCCAATTTTTGAGCTGTGGGTTGAGCCGTCAGTTTATTCCCGTAGATAGCCTATAGATTTTACTGAGAACATTGCCTACCTTGGGATCAAACTAGTCCGATATCATCTTGAGAAATTGCCACAATGAGAGTCTGAAACTGGGGGAAGCTAGCAGATGTTCTACTTTCCAAAGCAAATATATTAGGCTATAGATGCAATGTTTTGCAATAATATATCTTGCTTTTGAAATTCTAACCCTTGGTCTTAATAGCATCTAGCGCCACAGCAACTATTGTGATAAAAAAATTCTTAATGCTGTTGATCTACATCTTAGGCAAACCATTGGGTGTAATATATGACGATATTTTGATCCTGTAGGACTGAGAGTGTCTGCCTCAACAGACTAATTAGCGTCACGAGAAAAAAAATATTTAAAAAAATCATCCCCACCTCCCACCAGTTTGTTCAAAGATGTTTTGTTATCAGCTACATGTATTTTTTTTTACATGGATTCTTCCCATCAGATCATCAGAATATATTTTTTTATATTGAAATACAAAATGGCTGACAGCATCCATCTTGTCAAAAAATCTAGTAATTTTATTTTTGTAGTCTATCCAAATTGAAAAAAAGAGGATTTTGGGGGGAAAACTTTTGAGAGGAACAGTGACAGTCATCTTATTTTTGATGGACTGACCTGAAAAAATATTTAACGATGATGCTTTTATTGGTTTTATACCGAAAACAGTTAAAAGTAAAATTTCTTAAATCTTGTAACACTGATATATATATATATATATATATATATATATATATATTAGGATTTAGATTTCACAAATCACATACATTTTCAGTCATTTAAAATTGTGTATCGCAGTAGAGAGACACAGCTTCAGATGACTGGAAATTTAAACTGATTAGCTCAGAGCGCTACAGTTTAATTCAGCAGAATCTTTTTCTTGGTATAATAAAAAAATTCAGGTTATAAAGTGACAATTGAAACAAAATTGTTTATTTTCAACTGATTTGAAATTTATTGATTAATATTAAATAATATGTGTTTCAGTAACCTTGATCAGGCTAGAAAGATTCAAAGAATTGAAGATAATGAAGAATGTGTCATAGACATGACCAGTCCACAGCCAATGGCAAAAGAAATAACCATTAAAGTGCGAAGCCGCTCTGGCATTCAGCGTTTCACAATGAAAAAAGTGTGTATTTTGTGTATATTTACAAATGTTATAGAGAGGCTGAAAATTATTTTTAGTTAGTAAATACATGGTAAAAAGTTTTTGCATATATATATAACCAGATCAAATGTCGAGAACATAGTAGTTTTTATGTAACTGTAGTATTATACATAAGATCATAGATATGAAATGAAATGTTTTTAAAAAAATCTATGAAATAATGATTTGTACAAAATTTTAAGCTTAACAAATGAAGAAAGAATGCGGTTTTAAGCCACCCTTGTGCATATAGGCTAAGGGGTCTTGTCATGTTAAAAAAAATCTAAGAAAACTCTGGATTAGTCAGATCAAACCTACCTATCCTATGAGATGACACCACTCTCCAGACACAGGATACAAAATTTGATACCTGGTGGTCTGAGGTCGAGCACGCCACCTCTTCATGATGACAAAAGCTAAATTAAATTATTTAGCTGATATTCCAGAATATTGGGACAATCTCAGTCGCCTATGGAACATTCTGCACAGAATTCCACCGCCTGCTCTGCCAGAATTTACATAAAAAAATTACTTTTCATCATTTCTCAAGATATTTTGTGACTATTCATTCAAATATCCAGATCAAGTACTGAATAAACGAACCATCAGTGTAAAGACCTGAAATTAAATCTGAAATGAAGTTTTTGAACATGAGACAAGCTGAAATTAAAAAGATGATTTTGGGCTAATCATCAAAATCATGTGATCCGGATCCCATTTCTGCAAGTGTACTGAAAATGTTTTGACATGCTAATAACTCCTATCACTGACATAATCAACATTACAATAGAAACTAGTATGTACATTTCCTCAAAATTTCAAAGAAGCGCATGGAAGACCACTATTGAAAAAAACATCTCTTCCTAAAGACAAACTGGAAAATAACAGGCATGTAACCAACTCGAGTTACATTTCCGAAATCTTAGAAAACGGTAGTAGCCAATCGTCTGCAAGCTCATATGAAAAATATCCATATATTTAATCCATTACAATCAGCCCACAGGAAACATCATTTTACAGAAGTTGTTCCACTGAAATTAAAAAACAACATCATAATCAGTATCGACAAGGGTGAAGTTGAAGCTCTGACACTGTTTGAATTGTTGGCTGCTTTCGACACCATTGACCATGTTACATTACAAATCGACTCTCAGATTGGTATGGAATATCCGGTCAGGCTCACAATTTTAACCCACCTTTTAATTAAAAAAGGTGTGCTATTGCAATTGATGTTCAGCGGTGTCGGCGTCAGCGTTAACATTTACTTGTGGGTAGGATAACCTGAAAAGTTTTTCATGTATCCTTCCCAAATTTGTTATGCATGTTACTAATGACCAGTTCTTGAGCAAGTTCAATAATGGCTGAAAAAAATCAAAATGGCTGATTTATTGTGATTTTTTGCATTTTACATCAATAATTTGACCTTGTTGGCGCGACAACGAATTTTTTTTCATTTATCCCGCTGAGATTTGTTATGCATGTGACGAATAAGAAGTTCTCGGAAAAGTTCTTACGACTGAAAAAAAATCCAAAATGGTCAATTTATTGTGATTTTTTGCATTCTACGGCAATTGAGTGCTCTTGTGTTTTCTTCTCATTTGAAGAAGAGGCATTAATCCATACAAATTAAAAACAATGACAGACAAAGTGACACTAAAGAAAGTGACACTCCTATAGAGTTCCACATAGCTTCGTACTGGGACCCCTGTTTTTCAGTCTGCCTTTTAATTAAAAAAGGTGGGCTGTTGCAATTGACGTTTGGTGACAGTGTTGGCGTTAACATTCACTTGTGGGCACAATAACTTGGAAGTTTGTATGTATCTTTCCCAAATTTGTTACTAATAAACAGTTCTCAAACAATTTCAGTAATAGCTGAAAAAAAATGCAAAATGGCTGATTTATCGTGATTTTTTGCATTTCACATAAATAATTTGACCTTGTGGGCCCGATAACTTGAAAAAAATTCAATGTATCTTGCTCAAATTTGTTATGCATGCTACTGATAAGCAATTGCTGAAAATATGTTATTCATGGTTCCAAGAATCAATAAGATAGTAGTAAAATGTACTAACTTTGGAACAAATTTTTGAAACTTATGATGTTTCGACTTGCTACGGCAAGCCTTGATCACATACTGATGTCATGGCTGTGAAATGATGCTCGATAACTTGAAAAGTTTTTCATGTATCCTACTCAAATTTTTTATGCATGGTACTAATGACCAGTTCTCTTACAAGTTCAATAATGGCTGAAAAATAATTTGACGTTGTGGGTGTGATAACTTCATGTTCAATAATGTCTTCAGGCTATTGTCGAGTGCGCTCTTGTTATTTAATTGCAATGCCTAAACAAAATTGTATGTATTTTACTATTTTGTTCTCCATCATTTGTAAAACTTTTTTTCTGATCAACAGACTGACAGCTTTACTGGTATCGTTGAGAAGATGGCTGGACACGAGGCCGTACCTAAAGACAGGATTGTCATGTTCCACAATGACACAAGGATACAAGACTATGATAGCCCTGTTTCATTGAAGATGCATATAGCTGATATTCTAGGTGTGATATTATAATACTGTATGTTAATTCTTTCAGCTGCCGAATTAACACTTTCACCGCTAAGCATGACTATAGTCGTCTGTTTTAATAGCCAAGAAAATCACTATTACCGGTAGGTCTATTGGGAATTGAATGTGTCCTCAAATATGAAGATTTTCTAATGTTTGGTCTCCAATTAAACAAATATAAGTAAATTTCACACACTTCATGCAGTAGAAAGGCACAACTTCAGATCAGTGAAAATTTAAATTAGATACCTTGGCAGTTAAAGGATTAAGTGCTGGCATTTCTTGTACTATTGCCAGCTTCATATAAATTTTAAAAAAAAACTGGAAAACTGAAACATATCTAACGTCATGTGTCTGTTGAAAAGAACTTTCTTCATTGCTCTACGAGCTCCAATTTTGAGATTTCTATTTACATGCGCAGATAAACACAGTTAAATATCTGTTTTTCTGTTATAGTAGGGGGGCTTAATCAAATAATCGTTCACTTCGTTGCAAAAGTCTGAAATTTTTGTCACAAGCTGACATGACCTGGCTATTTCAGAAATTTGCCGACAGACAAGCCATCTTTTTCCTCTGGGCAATTTCAAAATGGCCGCCACTGCAATGCATTACACATGCTAACTTTTTAACTAATCATCACAGAACCACATGTAATACCTCTTTTCCATGGTATTTGAGGTCGGGGATGACGATAATGACATCAGTTTCCATCAAAACTTGAAATTTCAAGGTCAAATAACAACATCAAGGTCAAAATCGTTTAGAATTTGCCTATTACTGTTTTTACATTATTGGAACTTATTCCAATAATGTTTTAATATGGTTCACAAAACGGATTCTGGGCACTGTTTTTTTGTGTCCATATAATGTGTGTCCCAAATGACTATCACTCACATCTTCTCAAATACGGCAAAACGCATAGGTTCAGTTTTCTGTCATTCCATAGCCTACAATGAGCCTACCAATCATTGTTTCTGAATAAGCATAAATATCTGTATTAGGATATTAGGATTTCCGTCGTCAATTCTATGACAGTTAGGGGTCTCGAAATTTTGAGCTGTGTGTTGGGCTATTGATTTATACACTGTAGATAGCCAGTAGATTTTACTGATAACAATGCCTACCTTGGGATCAAACAAGGCCAATATAATCTTAAGAAACCACCACAATGAGAGTTTGAAACTGGGGAAAGCTAACAGATGTTTTACTCTTGAGATCAATTCTATCATGATATCGATACAATATTTTGTAATAATATATATTGCCTTTAAAAATCTAACCCTTGGTTTAAATGCCTCTGACACCATAGCCACAATTGTGATGAAGAATATTCTGAGATAGGCTGACCTACATCTTAAGCAGATCATAGGACGAGGTAGACCACCCTGACCAATCACACACAGAGAATCTGGGTCGTCACATGCCTGGGCGATAACATCTGCTGATTGGCTTTCAGTGACCAAGTAACACAATATCACTTGATACGTATACAGACAGCTGACCTACAGCTGCCGTGCATAGCCTAAAGGCAGTATCCGCTCAGTTTACAAGTGAGCAGATACTGCCTTTGCAGCACGTGACTACAGCACGTTTTGGGGGTGGCTGGGTCTTACAGACCTGTGCATTTTCCGTATTTTGTACGGATTTACAGCCTAAATACGGAAGTACAGATTTACCAAATTGTGTACGCATTTGGGTTCTTCCAAAATACGCTTTTATTCATTAAAATTCCTGTTAGTAGCGGCCTCTTTCCCCGTCATAGAGGGTGGTATTCTATCACCCCGCCCCGGTTTTCTCGGCACCCGCCATATGCCTACATGTACATGCAGCACACGCTCAGTAACGTAGACCTATATACTGCTCTGCAAAGGCAGTATCTGCTTACTTGTAAAGTAAGCAGATACTGCCTTTGCATGGCAGTATACTAACTTTTAGTACGGAGTGGCTAATCGTACGACAAGCAGGCGGGTATTGAGATGCACAGCCAGCAGCCGGCCCAACTTAAAAACAACATAGCCTAGGAAGAATGTCATGTGTTTGCTGGTACCCAGCACACACGTTGTTTCACTTAGACCCGATGTTGGTTTAATGATGGCCCAGCGTCATAAACGAAGGTCAAACGGTGGGTCGTGTTTGTGTGCTGGCATGTCTGTATTCGAGGACAGTGGAATGTTGTGTCGCCTGCATTGAGTCCCGTATCGTACTCGGCCTTGGCATGTGTCATCACTTGAATTCCTGGTAAACTCAAGACGTTGGACCATTGTTGTTTTAAAGCTGTACCATCAGCGCGGCGATGGCCCATACAGCAAACTAATCTGGCGCAACATAACGTTTACCTGATGTTGGAACTTCAAGCTGGGCCGTTGCCTGCGACACTGTCCCAGCATTAATCCAACGATGGCACAACGACTTGTATTTTCTGGGTTATCTCACTTTTTATGATCCGGTCTATACACGTGGTAGTGGATTGTGCACACAGCGCCCGGGATACAGCGATCCACACCAGTCCTGATCAGTGCTGATTACATCTTACTGTGCTTTGATACCGCTGAGAATGGACGTGGATAATGCTAGTATGAAACCTAAACCTAAAATCTAGTTAGAACGATCTCGCCCTCCACTATGTACCGGTCACACGTTGTGGAGGGTGGCGTTTGCTAACTGTGTCAATTGGGAGTTAAAAAAAACGTTGTCAGCCTTTACTGGGAAGCTACACCACCAAATGGCAATGTATAAAACAGTCACAAACGAAGAATGTACCTGGATATGCTTGTTGTACTGTGTGTGGCTGTGACTTTTCTGTAGCACACGGGGGCAAGGATGATGTGCGCCGCCACATTGATTCGGCCAAACATAAAGATAACACGGTTGCAGCACAAAGTAAATCAATCTGAAGTTTTTTTTTAACACTCAAGACGTCAACAACAAGTTTGGAAAATAACCAAACCGAGGCTTAAGTGATGCTATGTGAACTGTTGGTCCATCATAGTTTGCCATTTACAGCTGCTAATACATTCACAAAAGCTGTGAAAAGGATGTTTCCAGACAGCCAAATCGCCAAAGAATTGCAGTGTGGAAGAAAAAAGGCAACTGGCTTAGTCAAAGAATTGGCGCATATGCGCCAAATATTGATATTGTCACCAGAATGAAGAACCAAGTATTCACTGTATCAACTGACAGATCAAATGATATATCTCTCAGGGTGCTATCTTCACTTAGTACATATTATAGCTGCCCATAAGGGAGCTCGGTGTCTTGTTGGAGTGGAATACAATGTCGGCCTGCTAGCATTGGTTCACTTTTGTAGTAAACAAAACTTGTTAACACGCTGCCATCATTCTGACACAACTCAACCTGCAGCCTCCTCTGTCAATAGAGCGAATCTTTTAGGTGTGAAAAATAGCTGTATCTCAGATCAAGGTCCTTGCACGCTATGGCTCTGTTAGTCCTAATGTGTCCCACGTACACATTATAGACTACGTACTCTCTACGCGAACCACATGGATTGATTGTTGATATGATTGCCAAATCAAAATTTAAAAAAATATATATATTCAATAATTTAGCCTACTCTCGGACTGCGTTTTTCTGAAATAAAGTAGATGATCATCAAATCCTACAGGTCGAAAGTAAGCCATTAACTTGCGTGTATAGTGTTAATAGTTTTAACTGAGGATCGTTTTCACGGCAGACTGGTCTGTGGTATTGATTATTCACCCAACAAACACAGGTGTTATTCAGTGCTATTTCATGCTGGTTTACCTCTACGACGTTGTCCCAGTGTTAAAACAACATACACTACAAAGTGGTCTGTGTAACTTAAGTATATAGCGTATTGAATTACATCAGTGGAGCAATCATTTAGTAATGAAACTCCTTATTTCGGCGACCGTCACAATGACGGTCCGCAATAAGCAGTGAAGACAGCCATGATAGTGATTAGTGAATTTAGATCACTGAGGGACCAACCACATGTCGGCGACGTCTTTCATAATTAGTAGTAATAATAGATGATAAGCCACGTATGCCTATATATTACGTATTGGTCTTGTAAATTGAGTTGAGTTTACGAGCATAATGAAAAGCGTTCTTACAGAAGGTTTGTTGTTTGTATTGTTCATCTTATTTTGGTGTCCTTCACCCCCCCCCCCCCCCCAGTAGAAATCTAGCCATGAATAAGGTCGGAATAGTTTATTGGAGCGTGCTCAACCATTTCAGGCCTACAGGCTTGGTAGTTAACCTATGGATTATATAATATCAGTGATAATTATAATATCTTATCACACGATTTATTGAAAAAAACATCTTATTTGTGTTATAATATGTATTACACGATTTGCTGACAGTGTTATTTCACGAGATGTAGGCAAGGACACCTGTATCCCCCTCCAAATGATGACTTAATTAAACGGTGCGCATCGTATCTCTTCAAGCTATTACCGTATCCCGTGTACATCTCCTGTCATATATGGACCTGGCAGTAGTACTAGATCAAATCGGGCCATTTCGTATGGCACATCAGCATTTAACTTGAATCACTATTATATCGTCCAATATAATAATGAATAAAAACTACTGTATGCGATTTTGTGGCCAGTGAGTATTGCCAGCAGTTGTGTTAAATTTGTGGCCATTTTAAGTCATACCATTGGCCACGGGTGTTGGGAGTGCTTGCACGTTATTTTAATATACTGTTATCATGTGAACTAACAAAGAAAACATCTCGCACTTGTGCATCTAGTTATTGTTTAGCAAGTTTCTTTTTAAATCTAAAATACATATTGGCGGAAAATATATTTGTTTTGATTACAATTTTACATTTTCTAGTTGCTTAATCATCAACTTCAGTCTGATTCAAAAAAATAACTCTTAATAATGTTCAGAACCGCAGGGTTCTTGTTTCTCATTGGTCGATGTTTAAAAAGCTGAATAAATTCGTATATTTCAGAATCCCGAATATTTCAGAATATGCCGACAGACAAGCGATTTTTTTCCTCTAGCGGCCATATTGGGCAATTTCAAAATGGCCGCCACTGTAATGGATTACTTATGCTAACTTTTTAACTAATCACCAGAGAACCACACGTAATACCTCTTTTCTGGGGTATTTGAGGTCGAGGATGACCAATATGACGTCATTTTCGATCAAAAGTCGAATTGTCAAGGTTAAATAACAACACCAAGGTCAAAATCGTTTAGAATTGGCGTATTACTGTTTTTCTCATAGGTCCATGTTTAAAAAGCTGAATAAATCTGTAGTTTTTAAAATTTTTTATAACTTTGATAATATTATGGGTCAGAGATCTTAAGTAGCGTGTGTTGTTGGCCAGGTGATGATATAAAATACAAATAAACATGGCTCTCCCTCTCAGTCCACTGTCCAGATACGCCACAGTAGAGAGCCTGAAACATCCCAACCACTGTAGGCTTACATATCTATTGAATTACACAATAATACTCATCTCCAAAAACCAGTCCTTATTGGCACATTTACCTCCTTGGCCTCAGTGTATCGTATGATATATCCTCGTCATTGTACCCCCTCCTGTTAATCTCAGCCGCGTGGATTTGTTTATGCCAAAAATTGAGGATGGTAATGTGGCAAGGCCTTCATATTATAGGACCCCTGGTCTGAGATAAGAGAAGCAGTTTGGATAAAGCACGTTTGTGAACTCCTAACTAAAGAGGAGATTGATAACAACATTATGACAACCTGGTCAGGTCATCATTCTCGGATGAAACCTCGAGCAGAAATTGACATTTTACTCATGCATCTCTTGCCTGACAAATCCTTTCCTGCAATTTCCTTCAATCCTTGGTGACGTAAAGTACGTAATTGTGATAGGAAGATAAAGCTCATTTTATCTGTGGCTCTGGATGGGGAGTGGGTGATGTCTGAGGCTGGTGTGTTCACCTCTGGCAGAGCTATATCAACGCTGGATGACCACCATATTAAGCGCACTCGGTATGATCATCAAGTTTCATTAGTGACCCATCTCCTTCAGCAAGGAGCATACCTATAGTAATACAGAATCATTTGAAGAATGATTTGACAAGCAGTCAAGGTAGGGACGTATGTGTAAGTACTGTTCACTTATTATCGAGGTGAAAATTCTCATTTGTCGTTTGCGCACTCTCTGAGAGATGGTGATTTTGAGGTCAATGCGTTGGATGAATTGTGTTGCTGGTTTTTAGCGTTTGACAACACCTTTTTTTACAGATGGTTACCGAACCATGTAAATAATTTAATGATGTGGTTTTCTGTACATTCTGATATTTTCGTTGTTCAACGGTCTGTTTATAATTTTTTTTTGATAGGTCAGTCTCATGAACACAGCTATCGGTAGTACAAGCTGGTGGTGGTTGCTTATCAGATCTGTATGACGATACTGATTCTATTGCATTGTACATGCTAGCTGCACCTGACATTCATTAATTAATTTGAAAGTGTACAAAGCCATCGCAACTCATCAGATGTACATCATAAAGAATCTCTATAAGCTCTAGAACCACACTTTGTCATTGACGTCGCAAGTTTCATGAGATTACTCATAGATCATCCAAGTCCATTCTTGGATGCAGTCCATGTAGTAATTGACACTGGTGATGTAATGGGAGCATGACGTTACAGTCAAAGAGATTGGATGTGATCTGCATGAATAGTGTGTGCATGAAATAATCTACCAAGCACAATTCCAAGAATATAGGAATAATGATGCAAAATGCTACACTTCTTATGTTTATGTCTCACCAGTCCCGAAATAATGGAAATATGTCAAATGTTTTCACCATTCCTTGCTGAGCGTGGTATGCTCATGCTCAGTCTATGTTCTCGATGTCGCTGCTTTAATTCACATCGTACGTTCAGGTCGTACAGCAACATTTAATGATTGCATACACATGCATCTAGTGCCCTATCTGAAGAGCCAAATAACCCCCTCCGCGAATGATGAGATGATAAGATCACACTGCCCTCCAGATATAGGATGCGAAATTCGAGCCCTGGCGGTCTGAGGCCGAGTACCTTACCACTCAGGCATGGAGGCTCCAGTGCTCCACACAATACTTACGAGTGATCTTTACGAGTAAGCGGGAAAGAAAGCTTTGTTTCTCTGAAACCTGAATGCCAGAGCGGGGGACGACTTTTAAAGCAGACCGCTTTATAACCACTTCATCAGCCCCACCCCCAGCCCAAATTACTCCAACTGGGCATACACCAATTCCAAAGAGAGATTAGCAAAAATGTCTGTCCAAAAATAAGCGAAAATAAGATAACTCCCTATGACTCTGTGCTGTCCAACATAACATGTGCCATGTTAGATTTTTAGATACATTAAATGACCAAATTTAATTGCACTCTAGACAAAACTAGGTCTCTCAAGTCAGAGTGTGTCAACATGAAGCGATTTGTTTCTGTGTGCTCATTCATGTTATATGTATAGAAAGAGTTGTATTGTTTCATCTGTTAAAGAAGCAAGACAGCAGCACATAGACCTCACGCTCGCTTGAGAACATACCTTAAACATGCAGCTCTGTTTGAGCACGTCAAAAGATAATTCCTACATGCTTTCTATATATGGAAGCAGGCAATCATGCCATCAGGTGGCACCAGACTTTTGCAATTGGGGATAGGAATGTGATGGAAACAGGTGGTTGTCATCCAGGACGAAACTATAGCTGATGCTAGTAAGTCGGGTTTACGGTGCAACTCCATAATTATGCAAGTGTGAGGGAGGTTGTGTGAATAACGAAACTGCTGACCAGTAACTAAACACATGATTGCACTGAAAACATCTCCACTTTTATTTGGTCATGAAATATTATTAGTTTTTCATTTGTTTTTATTATTTCATGTTAATTCCATGACATACGATTTATACAGACAGTTCAATTTTCAGAAGGTACTACATATTATCTATTATTTTTGTTATTGCATTGCCTTTGTCAATTGTCCATGGAAAAAAAAAGGAACTTAGTGTTTTTTTATAATGTCAAGCTTTGTACTTGTGATACTTATCTGGTTATTTGGAAAGGCCTAATAATAGTGACAGTAATATTAGTCATTGCTGCCATTGAAGACATGTGTATATTCTTGTTGCACTGGTTTGCAATTCGTGTGCAGAGTTGATAGAATTAATTTTAAATGTGCAAAAGTATTTATATAAATGGTTGTGGAGTCAATTAAAAATCATCCATTCTTACTGTTCTAGTATTACGTATTAATGTAATGATGCGACATGTTTCTTAAAGTTTTGGAATTTATTTTACTGCGTTAACGTGTTTATAACCCTTGACGACCATTTGTAAAATTATTCTTATGGCGAAATAGACTAATAATTGATATTCAGAACTAAAACAATGAAAGACCTATGTCAGAAAAAAAATTAAAACCGTGAAGTTTTGGAGTGCTTTAAAATTTGTAGAGAAAATAAATAATTTAAAATGTTTACACTTATATCGTCATATGACCTCGATTTGGTCATTTTAGATTGAAATGACATCATAATTGTGATCCTTGGTCTCAAATACCTCAAAATAGGGGTATTATACGTTTTTCTGTGATTTTTAGTTAAAAAATTATCATGGTCAAGGTTTTTAGTGGCGGCTATTTTGAATCGTCCAATATGGTCGCTAGGGGGCACATTTCACTTTTCTGTCGGCAGATTCTAAAATGTCTAGGTCATATCAGCCTGTGACAAAAATTTCAGACTTGCAATGAAGTGAACGATTCGATCATTTTTTGAGGTAAAGCTCCCCTACTATTAAACCATGTCCACCTTTAGAGATGACGCGTGGCCCAGTAAACAGCGTACAGGTCAACCCAGTGAGCTACATGTATATACAGCTCACTGGGTCAACAAGTCCTCATCTGTCCCCTGCCACTGTCCAGTTGATTATTTAGGTCAGTTCGGTGACGTCACGCGTGACCCGGCTGCGCGACATTAACTGTAGCTGGCATTGAACAACAACAAGCAGAGTGCTTGTATAAATGGCACCTGCATCAGTCCTCAACGCAGTGACACCGCCCAGCAAACACAAGGCTACACAAGGCATTCAACCAATGCTGTTTCAATGTTGGCCAACATTGAAACAGTATTGGGTGAATGCCTCGTGTTTGCTGGGAGGACTGCATCATATTTCTACAGATGTGTAGAAATACGATGCAGTCTTCCCACCTGCCCAGAAAACACAAGGTAGAACATCATCATGTATCTGTATCCCGGGATCTTTGTTTATGCAGATACAGTCATGTTATAATTATGTCTTTATAATATTCTGCCTCCATTCTCTGTCTACGTGAAAAGCGCGACAAGCAAACACTTACACAAGACATTCAACCAATGCTGTTTCAATGTTAGGCCAGCGTCGCCGTAGATGCCCCATCATTGAGAATCTAGCAGCTCCAACAATTTTCATCGTGTTTGTTGGGTACATAGCCAGTGGCTCCTGTTATTTTGGAGGTGTCAGTGACAATATTTTGCTGCATTAGGGAAGGGGCTGTCAAATTAAATTCTGATCAATATAATTATAAATAGTATAAATTGTATTAGAGGTAGGCCTAATCGTTTGTTTATTAAATACATGTACGCCTACACGTGTGTTTGCATTTTATATTGTTTGTTAATTGAATGTTAGTCTATATATATATTTTGATAATATTATCTTCGATTAATAAACGGGGAAATGAAAATTTGACTAGGCCTAAAATAATTATAGGAATATGCAGGCTTATCGGTACAATTGGCTTGCTATTGTCATAATTGATCTACAAACACACAATATATATTACTGGTGTTGTATGACAAAGTTATAATAATTGCAGAAAACTTTAAACGGCCTCCAGATAGACTTTCGACTTCAGACTTTCAACTTCAAATTTTGGGCGTTAGACTCTGGACTTCGGTTTCAGACTTAGACAACTGACATACTTCAGACTTTGTTTTTTTCAGACTCGGATTTTGGACTTTGGACATACTTTGGACTCCAGACTTTGTTTTTTTTTCAGATATCGTCAGACTTCGTACATCAGACTTCCGATTGTGGATTTTAGACATCAGTTTTCAGACTTCGGATTGTGGACTTCAGACATACTTCAGACGTCAGATTGTAGCCTTCATTGTCAGACGTCAAACTTCGGACTCAAAGAGTGATCAATGGTGATCGTTATCATGCAGACCCCTTCAGACAGACTTCGGACAGTTTTCAGACTTATGACAGACTTCAGACAAACTTCGGACAGACGTCAGACTCTTACTTCAGACTTTGGACCTCGGCCAGATTTCGAACATCAGACTTCGGATTTTGGACTTCTGACTTTGAATTTCACACTTCAGATTTAAGCCTTCGGACAAACTTTGAACTTCAGACATCAGAATTCGATCTTCAAACTTTGAACTTTAAGACTTAGAGTTCGGATTTTAGACTTTGGATATACTTCGGACAGACCTCGTCCTTCGGATTTTGAACTTCGGTCTTTGAATTTCAGACTTTGGACAATATAGGCTACTTCAGATTTATTTGGACTTAAAGGGACTGGCCCACGCTAAAATCATCAAAAAATCGGTGATTTTATTTCGGGTTCTTAATATGACCATATGATGTAAACATGTACATAGACTAGAACTGCAAATTTTTATAATTTTTGTGCTGCGCATTCATCAGTTAGACTAGATATAGAGACGAAATTCCCGCATTTCCTATTTTTGACATGGTTGTCAATAATTAGAAATCAGGAATTTCGTCTCTATATCTAGCCTAACTGGTGAATGCGCAGCACAAAAATTATAAAAATTTGCAGTTCTAGTCTATGTACATGTTTACATCATATGGTCATATTAAGAACCCGAAATAAAATCACCGATTTTTTGATGATTTTAGCGTGGGCCAGTCCCTTTAAAGAGTTCAGACTTTGAACTTCAAACTTCAGACTTTAAAGTTCAGAGTTCAGAAACCCCCACTGGGTTTTAATACTTTAAACAGTTAAATATTAAATTAAACACCATTTTCTATGACTTGGTCTTTTGATTAAAATAAGCAAAACAGTTAAGCAGTTTTAATAATTATTGTGAGACAGCTCCATTTAAGCTGTCCGTAGAACAATAACCCTGAAGGTTGACACAAGCTCTACTTCAGTGCCGTCAGGCTCTAGTTGATTATACAGGGGTTCTCAGTCACACTGGAAATCGGGGGAAAACTGGAATAGTGAGAACATCTTTTCGAGTCAGGGAAAAATCAAGGAATTTGATATATTTGAGAAAAATCAGGGAGTCTATTATTATTTTGACCGTTTTCATTTGCGATCCAAACCGAGGCTATAGTCGCCATATTGAGTTTATCATTGATCTTCTATCATTGGCATAACGTATTGGAAGCAGTTGTGTCCGATTTGTGGACATTTTGTATCACTGCTTCAGTGCTTGCACAGTATTTTCCTAGCTGTTCATTGACTTTACATGTATTTGTTTAGAATGTCACATATTACGACCAGGTGAAAAGAGACATGAGCCTTCATTAGATCAAGACAATAACCCTGATAGTATAAACTTGAAGTTACTTGGCTGGGATGCAAAACATTCAACAAGCTTCTGCGTTAAAAAGGTTTGTACAATTTATTTCTTGTCTGTAGCTTAAAATCATTTATTGAAAATTTTTTTTTTTTTAATATATTGGTATGCGGTAATAGGCTGCACTTAGTCACAATCACTTCAATTTAACATCCATGTCTTGCATAACTGAAATATTATGTATCTTTTAACCACCAAAATGTTCTCTTAGATATTCATCCAATTTGAGTTACTAATTTCCAGCCTAAAAAAAGGTTAGGTTATGGCAGTACAAAAAATGTATGGATAGAGTCAGGCAGTAGAACAGTTAAGTTATAGAATCGGGCAGTAGAAGAGTTAAGTTATAGAGTCAGGCAGTAGAAGAGTTGAGTTATAGAGTCAGGCAGTACTAGGGTCAGGTTATAGAGTCAGGCAGTACAAGGGTCAGGTTATAGAGTCAGGCAGTACAAGGGTCAGGTTATAGAGTCAGGCAGTACAAGGGTCAGGTTATAGAGTCAGGCACTACAAGGGTCAGGTTATAGAGTCAGGCACTACAAGGGTCAGGTTATAGAGTCAGGCAGTACAAGGATCAGGTTATAGAGTCAGGCAGTACAAGGATCAGGTTATAGAGTCAGGCAGTACAAGGGTCAGGTTATAGAGTCAGGCAGTACAAGGGTCAGGTTATAGAGTCAGGCAGTACAAGGGTCAGGTTATAGAGTCAGGCACTACAAGGGTCAGGTTATAGAGTCCGGCAGTACAAGGATCAGGTTATATAGTCAGGCAGTACTGGGGTCAGGATAGAATCAGGTAGTACAAGGATCAGGTTATAGAGCCAGGTAGGTTAAAGTCAGGTACTGTAGTGCAAGGGTTATTCTATTTTATTTTTGGTTACATTTTGTTTACTTTCCAGGATGAAGCATTACTATCCACAATGTTAAGATATGCAGCAAAGTTTAATGTTGATTATGGACAATTACAATTCTCTTTTGATGGCGACAACATTGAGCCTTCTGACACGCCTGAGGAGTTGGATTTAGAAGATGGTTTCTGCATAGATGTGCGTTTATGATTCCATATTTGAGAGTGGACTATGTTTCTCAAATATTGTTGACATACTGCATTATCCCAATGTGGAAAAGTAGACAGTATTGCACATTATTACTCGCAATGCATTTCTGTACATGTAGGTGTTGAATATATACATGTAGCCTCACTGTTGTAAACTGTAAAAACATCAAAAGAAAAAGGTGAAAAAGATCACCATGTCTCCTATAAGATCGGTCTATTTTTAATAAGTAAGCATATCTTCCCTTCAAGTTACAAATTGTGTAATTGATGAAAATACCACATAATTATTTAGCTCTGAGCAGTTGACATAAATACCAAGATGAATTATTCCCCTTGGATTAAAGACACCTATTTAATTTTGCACTTTTCTTATTTTGAAATAGATCACCTTTAATGCTACGTACTGTTTACCATTAAGATTTGAAGTTTATATTCATTTGTGTGATAGACCCTTAATTTGAATAACTGTTATTGATTTTTTACCTACTGGGAGTTGTAGTAAACTGTTTGCTACAATTTCCCACATTTTATTAGGGTTGCCACTAACCAGGGAAATCCAAGCTCAGAAAAAAGTCGAGGGAATTTTTCAAAACGTCAAGTAAATTGTCAAAAAATGACACCCAGGTTAAGGAAATTTTGCATTTTAAGGGGGACTCAAGAAGATGGCTTGAGGAATCTGTCATTAAAAAAGATGGGGCTGCACTAACCTCCAAAGCCTGGCAAAAGGAAAATTCTTTTGGAAAAGGCTGCTCAACCAGAGTTGACATTCAGTGTGGGCGACAAAACGTGAATATGAGCTCCTCGCTAACGTTAACTGAATGACTGTCAACTCCAGTCTTGTAGCGAGTAGGAATTATTTATATTTAGTACATTGTGGTTCTAACCTGAAATAAAGTTAGATTTATTTCCTTTTCAACAAAATCTGGGCATGTTGTTCCACCCTCTATTTAAACGTTAATTTCCATATGAACTTCTCTCAATCACAAAGTTATCCAATTAAAAATTTTACGACCTGAAGCGAAGTGAAGTGTGTAAAAATCAAGGTTGTGGATCGAGAAATAAAAACAATTGTAGAAAAATGGGCAAAATTAGATGCATAACTGAGTTACCGGTATGCTTCAATTTTCGACTACACCCAAGTGTATGTTAAATGTTCCAACCTTTTACACAGAGCAATTGATGGACCAGAATTTTTTTTACTATTCTTATGTATTTTTTACCAATTTAAATCGTTCCTATTGTATAACCACTGCGACACACAACCTTCCAAGTCGATTTAATTTCAAACCAAAGTTTGTAATTCTGGCTGATTAACCCAATATATATTTTACCTAAAAAAAAAAATGTTTGGTCCGCTAATACAATGATAAAAGTGATTTTACTCATGATTATATAAAGCCGTTACAATAACAATAAAAAAGGTTTGCATGTGTGTTAAATCAGTGACCAACTTGTTCCTACCTTTGTTTCTCAGTTGATTAGTAAACTAGAACCATTTAGAACAAAAAGTAGCTCCCTCCCGAAATTGGCCATCGCCATTTTCAAAAACATTTGAAACGATAACTGGACTTAAACAAGCTACAAAGATGCATACTCTCGAAGTGTTAAATTTAAAATATAAAGCTGAGCTCATTGATTAAGCATATTTTAAATATAAAATAGCTATCATTCTAATAAATAAGAATGCATAGACATTTCAGTATAACTATAATGACTATAATGATAGGATTATTGGTAGTTTAGTTCATTTAGTGTAGTATGGAGTATTCCAATTATTATCCTGGGTTAGTTATGTTATCTTTGTCTCGCCATATACAATGCTCATAATTTGACTGGGGATACTTAAGTATAGTTGAAAGATGCCATGCAAAAATTGATAAGAGGAAGTCATCGTTTCCGGTCTCTGTCATTCTATTTTTAAACTCCGTTTTTACCCCTCCGAAGGGGTATTGTCGTCCCCTTTGTGCGCCGCCGCCAACTCCGCCACCGCACACACTTTTTTGGCTACTACACTAACATGGTGCAACAGATTGAATTCATAATTCATACAAACATTCAACCCCTCCCGGCATTTTTTTTTCAACTTTTTTTTTCAGAATTTCCTTGAAACCTGTTATATATATAGGTTTTCGGGGTCTGCGAGTCTATTAGTATTGTCCGTTTTCATGTGAGACTGAAAACGAGGCTGCGGAAGCCATTTTGGTTTTATCCATTTTAAAAAATCGTTCTTATTTTCAATTAATTGCCTTGGAACGTGGCATATATAGGGTCACTGCATCAGCCGATGGATATTTGAGTGCTTGCACGGTATTTTTATTTCTATCATAATTAGATTGGAAATCATCATACATTTAAATTTAAGTCGGGCTACTACAACTTCAAATAGTTTTAAAATTGTATAGCAATTTTAATTGTTAATCATTCAGCTATTCACAAATGTGTGTTCTCCAAGCAGTGAATTGCTACAGCATCTACTACTCTTAAATGTATAGCAATATCTGATTATATAAAACACTAATGACATAGGTCAAATAATGAGGAAAAACCTTTCTCTTCAATGAATGGATTTTCACAATGTGCATATATGCCACAGGAATGAGCTGTGTGTTATTCAGACACATACCCACTACTTGTAATCAAATCACTACAAAGGGAATGCTGGGTGCTGATAAACACTTTGATGCGATTTAATTAAACAATATTACTATAAATATATTGTTTACCATTTTCGTCTAATTTGTGTGTTATATTCTGTGATTAAAGAATGTACAGTATGCAGTAGTACCGTATTATTCTCAGACTCTATATACCTGAACTACGATTTAATCTTATAAAAATATCATAATGATGACTGTTTACTTTAAGATATAAATATATTATTACTTTTCTTGGTTATCTTTGTTGATTGATGTTTCAAAAAAGGTATGTACACATGTTTTAGTAGAATTGTATATAACATACAGTTCTATAATTATCATGATTATATAAAGCCGTTACAATAACAATAAAAAAGGTTTGCATGTGTGTTAAATCAGTGACCAACTTGTTCCTACCTTTGTTTCTCAGTTGATTAGTAAACTAGAACCATTTAGAACAAAAAGTAGCTCCCTCCCGAAATTGGCCATCGCCATTTTCAAAAACATTTGAAACGATAACTGGACTTAAACAAGCTACAAAGATGCATACCCCCAGTAAAAATTAGTGTAATTCTACAATTTTTGGGACCATCTAGACCTCTAAATCCAAGATGGCCGCCGTAGCAATTTTGAAAAATCTAAAATACGATACCTTTGGAACTAAACAAGATATGTATACAAATGTATAATACCCGGTATATCAAATTCCACTATTTTGGGCGTGACGAAATGGTTATTTCTTTGACCATCTTGACCTCTAATTTCAAGATGGTTGCCCATCGCCACTTTAGTCTTGTCGAAATTGGAGAATATGCTCTCTAAAAATGTGTCGAACAGTCGAAGGCATTTTTGGATAAAAGTGCCTTACCTACCAAGATGGCCACCATCGCAATTTTGAAAAATCTCAAATACAATAACTAAACAAGCTATACAGATGTATAATACACTATGTCAAATTTCACTATTTTGGGCGTGACAAATGTAATGAAATGAATACTTTTTAGTTTTTTTTACCATCTTGAACTATCGCCAATTTAGTCTGGTCGAAATTGGACAATATGTTCTCTAAAAAACCTACACAACGTTCTTTTGTTTGGCCTATTTTAAATTGTCAAACATCTTTCTAAGTGTTCGAGAAGTTCATCTTAAGGTGGTAAACAAACAGCACATAATAAACAGCAACTAATATGTGGTCTGTTTATCGAGGTCCTGTATATTTTTTTATTCTCCTGCTTCCTGCCTTGTGCTAAATAATCTAAATTGCGATTTAAATTGCTTTCATAATAATTATATAGCCCAATCTAATAGGAGACCCCAAATCCCTAGTGTGATAAATCCTGAAAGTCACATTAAGTGTCTTTGATTATCACAACATTACAGTTTGCAATGTTATCCCCAGGAAGACTTTCGGATAAAAGGCCCGACAAACTCCAATCAATTTTTTTTTTTTTAAATGGGCCTCAATTTAACTCGTTGCAGACAGCTATTTAGATGGCAATGTTAAAAATATCAGTGCCCTTACTTATAACATCGGAGATGTCGTCTAGCGCGATAGCATTATTGAGGGCGCCCTTATTTCTGTTATATGGGTGAAAAACACACTAGTTTTCACCAGGTTTTTCTTTTCATTTTTGTTATTATAGCTATAATCAGGTATTTTGGTGCTTGCTAAAGACGTTTAATGAACTATAATGACCATTTCAATTGATCAGTTGATATTGCTTAACTTCTAAAACGTCTGAAGTTTCATTTCTTTCTCTGATCATAATGCTACATATGTTAAGTTTACCATGAGCAAAAAAATGAAATGAATCGGGCTTTAGGCCACCTTTGTGCACATATAGGTTAAACTGGGCCAGGAGAACCCCCTGAGGATGGTGAGATGATACTGTCCTCCAGACACAGGATTCGAAATTCTAGCCCTGGTGGTCTGAGGCCGAGCACGCTACCTCTCGGTCACAGAGGCTCCCCACAATACTGACTTTCACACGTGGATGGGGAAGAAACATTTTTTGTTTCTTTCAAACCGCCGAGACCGGGAACCGAACTCTGGCGTGAAAGGTAGCAGTTAACATAGAGGCCCCCGCAGACGAAAAATGAATTTGAATGTCATTAAACTAGTGTTCAACTGCAAAATGCGCATGCCTGGGACGGTCAAGTGTAGGCCAACAGTTGCCTATTGAGTACAGATTGACGGCATTAATATAGTCACTGAACTGATTACAAGATACTACTTAAACGAGACATTGATCCAATGCTGTTTTAATGCTAGGCCAACGTTTGCGACGCTGGCCCAACATTGAACCAACATTAAATAAATGTACAATGTTTGAGAGAAAGTCCTCCTGCAGCCCAGCAAACACAAGACATTTGTATAACATTTATACAACGTCTGCCCAACGTTTTCGACGTTGGTCCAACATTGCATGAAGTCATGCAAATGTTTTGTGTTTACTGAGTGTCAATACAAGCTTGGGGGTCAAGCAGTTTCCAAATCCCCCCAGTAATACAGTCAGTTTGTTAGCAAGCCAGTGACCAAGTAGGGGCAAGAGCAAAGTGCTTTGAATTATTAACTCATAGATGTCGCTCAAGTATATATGAACTTGCTGTGATTTGAGAACTTGCTCTTAATGAGGCTTTGGGTATGAAACGCATATTTAGTATTATTATGGAATAGGGCCTTGGCCTACCCGTGGGTACTATTGCCTTTTGGGGGACCCTTGTCCCGCATATTTTGATAGTTGACCACACCGTTAAGTCCAAACTCTTTAATGACACTTTTAATAGCTGTTGGACTGAATGGATCACAAGAAAAAATAGTTACAACAGTTTATTAGTAGAGCTTCAGCTCTACTCTTCTGATGATGTGAGTCTGAGTGGTTTTCTGTATGAATAATTTCACGACTATAACTTTAAATTTGTCGAATTGAGAACATATCTAACTCCATGTGTGTGTTAAGAATAACTTTTTTGTTGCACCATGAAGTCGCATTTTGAGATTTGGGCTTGAATGGTCCGATGAACGCTGATATAAAATGACGCATCAAATCCTATATATATATCTAATAAAATGCCAGCCATATACAGGCATACAGTTAGGTGACGTCACGCGTGACACGTGACCTTAGCAATACACTATAACATGCCTTCGCTAGCACAGCAATACCAATCTGACAGTACTGTATACGACACATGACCTACTATGATCCAATGGTGTTTAAATGTTGGCCCGACGTCGGCCCGGCATTAAAACAACATTGCGTCAACGTCTCGGTGTTTGCTGGGAACAGCACCTGGCATTAATAGTAGGCCTAATAGGGCAACGCTGACCAAATGTTGGGCCAGCGCCGTAGATGGTGTGCCAGCATTGAAACAACACTGGCTCCATGTGATTGTCCAGTGGTGTGTGTGTTTGCCAGGTCAGTCTGTCCCAGAGGCATACGCAACAACCCGGCAGACACAAGACGTTAAAACAATGTTGGTTTAACGCTGGTTCAACGTCGTAGCATAGATTCGTCTTTTGTCTGCTGGAAACACTCAGCTGACACAAGGAGACGTTGAATCAATGTTGGTTCAACGTTTGTCCACTATCTACGACGTTGGACCAACGTTAAGTCAACTTTGATTCAAAGTCTTGTCTCTGCTTACCTGCCAATACACATGTATAGGACCTATATAATATGCCTATTGGCCAAAAATTCACCCGATGTGGCATTAATGGTGGGTGAGCTTCATAGACGATACTCTAACATTAAACTAGCAACAAAAACCCATTCATTTGTAGTAAAAACTTAGGTCCAGGGCCTACTGGTGCCTACAGTCTGAAAACTTTAAAAACACCCATCAGGCAATGCATAGCCTAATCCTGCTATGCCTAATAAATCTCATAGCCATATGCGAAGCCCCAGAAGTGATATTTGAATTAGGCTATTATTGTTTTAAACTTAATATCAAGTTATTAACTCACTAATTATATCGATAACTTTGCAATCTCAATATATCTAGGCTTATCGAGTTGTGAGTTCTATAGTGAGTTGTGAGTTGTGATAGGCCTATCAACTATCAACGAGTTTTAAAAAATAAAATTGCAAATGTTTCCTTCACACATAAAACATAATTAAAACGGAGTAGTAAATTAAAAATAGTCATTGACATGAATAAATAAGGGCCCAACGTTACACATAAATCACGATGAAAACTGATTGTCAAGGGCATATGCCTGATAGAATATGCCTATTGAAATCCTTGTTGGACTGAAATGGTCGGGCTAACGGTCTAATTTTCGGGAAGAAGACAACTAAAGTAGATTTACACAACATGTGGTGCCAAGGCACAGAAAACAAGAGAGATCCCCCCAGGTCTATTTTATGTTGTCCTGCAGTCTCACAATGTTATTACGCTGGCCTATCATTAAATCAACATTGGCTCAACAACTGTGGCCTGGGTCGTATCCAGGGGGGGGGGGGGGTCTTGGGTGTCTGTAAACCCCCTGTATTTTCCCAAAATGCCCTGTTTTTAGATTATTGGACCTCATTCCAATAATGTTTTAATATGGTTCACAAAACGGATTCTGGGCACTGTTTTGGCCATATAATGTGTGTCCCAAATGACTATCACTCACATCTTCTCAAATACGGCAAAATGCATAGGTTCAGTTTTCTGGCATTCCATAGCCTACAGTAGGCCAACAAAACGTTGTTTCTGAATAAGCGCAAATATCTGTATTTGCTGAGTTGTTAGGATTTTCATCATCAATTTTACGACAGTTAGAGGCCTCGAAATTTTGAGCTGTGTGTTGGGCCATTGATTTACACCCTGTAGATAGCCAGTAGATTTTACTGAGAACAATGCCTACCTTAGGATAAAACTAGGCGAATATAATCTTAAGAAACCACCACAATGAGAGTTTAAAACTAGGGAAAGCTAGCAGATGATCTACTTTCCAAAACAAATATATTATGATATCGATACAATATTTTGCAATGATACATATTGCCTTCAAAATCTAACCATGGGTCTCAATAGCATCTGACACCACGGCCATAAGCATGGTGAAAAAAATTCTTCATGAGGCTGACCTGCATCTTCGGCAAACCATTGGACGAGATAGCCTTTATTGCCCAATCACGCACACGTTAGGCTATCTAGGTCAATCACATCGCTAGAGAAATAGACCAATAAACAGCTCACATTGATCCAGTAATGTTTCAATGCTGGGCCAACGTTGCGGAAGTGTCCTCCCAGCAGACACGATAAATTGACCCAATGTAGTTTTAATGTTGGCCCGCCGTCTTCGATGCCGGGCCAACATTAAAACAACACTGGGTCAGCGCCTCGTGTTTGCTGGGTTATTCCTGATAGGGTCCGCTCGCGGGTCCGTTGCTGGCAACCACGTGATAACGAAATGCCGTGTGGAACAAAAATGCAGTATCTGCTCACTTTACAAGTAAGTAAATACTGCCTTTGCAGAGGAGATAACGTTGGGATAGTGAACCTTCCAGCGTACATATAATACCTGTATACAGACAGGTCTATGGTAGGCCTATCATCCTGTACACACTGTCATGCCTCCTGTCACAGCACAGAGCCAAATCTCTTGTTGGCGTACCCACCTGTGATTATGTAATAGGCTACACTGTGACATGACAAGCTACTGACTGTGGATTAAATCTTTTTATTTTTAAATATTTAAGGATTAAAAATGACAGATTTGTTCTTTTCAGCTAAAACTAGCCCAGATTGATATGATATATAATCTTCTAGCTAGAAAATTGAGCAAATGACAATTTATTTCCCGGCAAGCACAAATTAATCACTGTATGTTGTTATATGGTAATTATGTTATTGCTTATTCCGAGTGATGGCGATGATCCAATGCTGGCTCAATGTTGTACCAGCGTTGTTGACTATGGTCCAGCATTGAACCTGCATTGGGTCATTGTTTCGTAGTCGCTGTGTGGCGTATACACATTGAAGGATTTAAAGCCGACCTGAGACCAGTAATTTGTATCCAGGGTCGGTAATTGACATCCTAGCAACGGTCCGGCGGGACGATGATCGTCCAGAACTGAAAAGAAGCCTAAACTGTAAACTTGCAGCGGACCAAGTCGCAAGTGCCTCAGAATACAGTCATACTACGCCAATTTTTTCAAAATTTTCTGGGGGTAGGCCTGTACCACAGGAGTAGAAATACACTCCCACTGAAGTAATGGCAGTAGGCCTAATGGCATGCGAATCACCATTTTGGCAATATCTTTTTAGAGTTTCTTAAAGAAAAGTCTATATTTCCAAGCCGACAAAATATCACAGTCAAAGAATATTCATATCAGCGCTGCCACTATATCAATATTAAACCGCCTGGCGTGCGTTTAGTGCCGGCTTAACCTAAATAGTTCCGCCATTACATGTGTATTTAATAGGCCTATATGTGACCATTACGGACCACGCTGTCAAATTGCGAGTCGCTGGATTTAATAGTTTCACAGGAGTATTCAGCATTGTTAGATAATGAAATGAAATGAATGGGGCTTTAGGCCACCTTTATGCAGGCTAAACTGGGCAAGGAGAACCTCCTGGTGATGGTGAGATGATTGAGATGACACTGTCCTCCAGACAAAGGACTCAAAATTCGAGCCCTGGCGGTCTGAGGCCGAGCACGCTACCTCTCGGTCACGGAGGCTCCCCACAATACTGACCTTCACACGTGGATGGGGAAGAAACATTTTTGTCTCTTTCAAACCGCCGAGACCAGGAACCGAACCCCGAACTCTGGCGTGAAAGGCAGCGGTGCTAACCACTACCCTCAGCGTTGTTAGAAGAGTAGGAAGTTTTGTGAGTGTAGGGCTAGTCACTAAGGGGATTAGTGTAGGGCTAGTCACTAAGGGGATTAGTGGAACAAGTCCCATCTCACTTCACTTCATTCCCGTCGGGACGACGGAACACAAATTACTTGGTTAAATCGTTTCCTAGTTCATTCTCATTTATTTAGTCTAGACATTGTAGTAATGTTAGTGCACACATTTCCACGCAGAACGCGACAACCTAGCCATCGGTTTGGCGCTTGAGTCTAGCGAGACGTCTGCTCAACTCGGCGGCCTGGGAGTAAAGGTCGTCAAAGGTCGGAGACGCCCGAACCAGCCCGAACGGTGAGCTGCAGGTTCCCACAGTTCCAGCATTCAATGATCCAAAACATGCCAACAACGTTTAATTGCAGTATGCCTATGACAGAAAACGAGCTGCTGATTCCAAAATGTATGAAATGCTGCTAATAATTTTATTAAACCAAATATTGGACTCCTAAATCGTCCGAATATCCGATTGAGTACCATCACCATTATATTTTGTTATATTACCACGCTTATGCGAACCACATGGATTGATTGCTGATACGATTACCAAATAAGTATTTAAAAAAATATATTTATTGAATAATTTAATCTCGGACTGCGTGTTTCTGAAAGTAGATAATCATCACATCCTACATTTCGAATGTAAGCCATTAACTTGTTGTATGTTGTTAATAGTCTGGGAACTGAGGAATGTTTTCACAGCAGACGGATCTGTGGAGTTGATTATTTATGCAACAAATTACACACGTGTTATTCAATGCTGGTTTCATGCTGGTCTACTTCTACGACGTTGTCCCAGTGTTAAAACAACATCTACAACAAAGTGGTATGTGAAACTTAAAGGGACTCAATCAGGCTAAAATATAAAAAAATAGGTGATTTAATTTTTGCTTTTTAATATGACGATATGATGTACACATGTACATAGACTAGAACTGCATAAGTTTTTACATTTTTGTGCTGCGGTCCGCGATAAGCAGTGAAGACAATGTAGCTATGACAGTGGATCAGATTGATGGACCAACCGCGTATCTCAGACATGGGGACGACGTTTTTCATAATAGTGGCAATAATATATGATGAGTCACGTACATGTACGGTGGCTTTTTAGGGCCACCACAAATACAAGTTAGATGTTGTGGAAATACAAGTTATAGTTGTCGCAATGCAAGTTAGACCTGTAGAAGTACAAGTTAATGTTGATGAACTACATCTTAGCTCTGTTGAAATACATGTTAGAATATTGTTGAAAAACAAGTTAGTGCTTATTAAAATTAACTTGTATTTCGACAACACTATCTTGTATTTCAACAACTCTCAACTTGCATGTCGCGAAATACAAATTAATTTTGTCGAACATCATGTTAGCCTTTAAAGCATGTTTTTTATTTCAAATGACAGTATTTTCTTAACTTGTAATTCTACTCTTCAGCTAACATGTTGTTCAGCAAGTTTTCACTTCTGTGAAACTACAAGTTATCTGACCTTGAGGAAGGGAAGATATGTAATCCATGTCGCGGGGCCAAACACATGTGCAGGACACATCAAACTGTCCTGTTAATCATTCCCAGCAAACACGAGACACTGAGCTAATGATGTTTCAACGTTGGGCCAGCGTCGCAGACGGTGGCACAACATTAAAACAACACCGGCTCAGTGTCTAGTGACTATTGGGTTGCTCTTACGTATATTGTATTTATCCAATCCAAGCAAACACGAGACATTCACCCAATGCAGATTTAATGCTGGACCAGCGTCGCTGAAGATCAGCTGAAAGGGCTTATCGCTGGAGGTCATAGGTTATACATAAATCTGTTGCCTATAGCAGCAGATCACGTGTACCCAACAACCGGGGAAAGTCGACCCGCGGTTAGTTTATTGTTGGGCCAACATGGCATAATACTGTCGACCAGTAGGAAGCATGCATCACATCCTTGTCAACACCCTGCCACCCCAGCAAACACGAGGCGTTGACCCAATGTTGTTTTAATGTTGGGCCGAAGTCGAAGACGGCGGTCAAACATTAAAACAACATTGGGACAATGTCTCGTGAGTCACATTTTGTAGCATATGAATCATTACAGAAACTGTCTTGATTGAATTCTGGAGTATTCCATATTCATTTTCATCTATACCAGTCTCTGAATCGCTACTGTTGGGCCTGAATGCTCATATATGAAAATATAATTTTATATAATTTATGTTATCCAGCGATGGAATATACATCAATCAGGTCGACAGCAGAATTTTAAGATGTCGTAAGTCATATTTTAGTCTTAATAATGTTGGTATGCCATACCCTGGCCTTCCAGTTGATCTGAAGCTCCACTTTTGGCACACCATATGTCGCCCTATTTTAATCTTCGGGCTTGAAACCGTTTATTTAAATAGAGCAATGTATATTAGGCTCGAATCGCTGCAGGGTACAATTGTTAAAGCTTTTCTTGGTCTGAGTAGGTACTCTCATCACTCCAAGTTGATGACGGCTCTTGGTATCTTACCTATTGAAGAAAGTATTAAATCTAGGCCTATGTTCGTAAGCCTGATGAAAAGGCTATTTTTAGTGAATTATCCAGTGGGCCTACGGAGTCTGTGCTCATTTTTTATGTCTAGATATTTATTAACCGGTAAGTACAGTAAAAACACGCTTTTTGGCAAACTACTTGACATGGGTCTATCACCCCTTCTCGCTGCACTTTCAACATTTAAATAGACTCAAAAGTATTCTGCTAGAGACGGGGTGGTGACTCATTGCAAGGCGTGTTGTATACAGCTGATTTTTTTATTAGAAACTCTACCACGCATATTCTAACTAAATTATTGACCCGCTTTTAATACATATTCTGTGATATTCCTTATCTGTGATACGTTTTATGTATGTAATATACAATATAGTATGTTTTCCTCACTTGTTGGGGTTTTAATGAATAAATAATAATAATAATATGACAACATCAGGAGTGTAATGGATCCCCTTGCCACCTGCCCTGTCATCTCCACTGTGGCGGTCAGAACCCTGCATCTAGAGTCTCCCTGAACATGCTGAATCTGTGACAGCTCGTACGTAATCAGCAGATGTGACTGGCAGTAATTTATACACAAACGTTATTGTTTTATATCCATCAGCGATAAATTAAAAAATAATATGGTTACAACTAAATAAAACTAATTAATGAATGACAATCGTGAGGTGAGGGTTCGTTTTTGGCATTTCATTGACATGAGAATCTGAGAAGTAATTGGTGACATGGTCTCGCCAAATATTATCGTGTTGAAGAGACAAATAACTCGATAGTAGCAGCTACTCGGCAAAAAACGTGACATCCCAGCAAACAAATACATCGTCACTGGGTCAATGGCGTGTGCTTGCTGGGATAGCCTCAATGCTTAATTAACGTTACAGATCATTAATAAACTAATAATATCGTTGATAAGGTGGTGCTTATAATAATCATGAAGCATATAGCCAATAGCCATGCGGTGCCAAGGTAAAACCTCGAAATTTCGCCCGACATGGACAGTCTAAAAAACTAACAGTGGATCGATCTGAATCTATACTGTTTTTGCCTTGGGAGAACGCCTAGTGTTTGGTATGTGTCAGCCGGTCGATGACCCAACGTTGTAAGAGCAATGGTTCAGTGTCTCGTGTTTGTTGGGAATGATTAACAGGACAGTTTGATGTGTCCTGCACATGTGGCCCCGCGACATGGATTACATATCTTCCCTTCCTCAAGGTCAGATAACGTGTAGTTTCACAGAAGTGAAAACTTGCTGAACAACATGTTAGCCGAAGAGTAGAATTACAAGTTAAGAAAATACTGTCATTTGAAATAAAAAACATGGTTTAAAGGCTAACATGATGTTCGACAAAATTAATTTGTATTTTGCGACATGCAAGTTGAGAGTTGTTAAAATACAAGATAGTGTTGTCGAAGTACAAGTTAATTTTAATAAGCACTAACTTGTTTTTCAACAATTCTAACATGTATTTCAACAGAGCTAAGATGTAGTTCAACAACATTAACTTGTATTTCTACAGGTCTAACTTGCATTGCGACAACTATAACTTGTTATTCCACAACGTCTAACTTGTATTTGGGGTGGCCCTAAAAAGCCACCGTATACATGTATAAATTGAGTTGAGTTTACGAGCATAGCTTTTTACAGAAGATTTTTTTTGTATTGTTCAGCTTATTTTGCTGTTCATTACCCCCCCCCCCCCCCAGTGGAAATCTAGCCATGAATGAAAGTCGGAATAGTTTATTGGAGCATGTTTAACCATTTCAGGCACACAGGCTTGGTAGTTATCCTACGAATATAATATCATAATATTTATTACACGAATCATATTCGTATTGCCGACACAATCATTGTCATATGAATAGTTCAACGACAGGGCTGATTGACAGGCGTGCTCAAACTCTGATTGGTCAACATCTCCCACCCATCTCATTGGTCTCATATGACCTTATGCCGACTGTATTATTTTGCGGGATATAGACAAGGATCGACACTGTTATCATGTGAACTAAACACATCGCACTTGTGCATCTAACTTTTTTTAGCAAGTTTTTTTTAAATCAAAAATAGTTATTGGTGGAAAAAATAATTTGTTTTTATTTCAATTTTACAATACATGACCCATTGCTTAAATATCAACTTCAGTCCGATGCAAAAAATAACTCTCAATAATGTTCAGAACCGCAGGGTTCTTGTTCAAAATTTCCTGGGAGGCATGCCCCCAGACCCCCGTATTTCCAAATGGTCTTTCTGTAACCCCCTTTTGTGTCAGTCTGGATACGGCCCTGGTGGCAGTGGAAGTAGTTAATCTGTCTCCTGACTCAGTTATTTCAATTCTGAACACTACACACTGCCATCACATCTGAGCAAATATCAGTAGGCCTACTAGCATGCAATGTGCCTAGGCTACTAACATGCAGTACCTTCCCCTATCTGTCATTGACAGGGGTATGCTCAGCGCCGGATTTAGGTGTGTGAGGGCCCTAGGCCAAAAAGAGTTATCGGGCCCCAATAAGCAGGGGGTCTTGGGGCCCTTTAGGCCCACAAAAGCTGACGATTTTTAGATTACTGGAGAATAATTCTGAGCTATTAAGAGGGTAAATTTGCATTGTATTAAAATTAGTATTATTCGTTGAAACGTAACATGCACTGATGCAGAGTCTGAGAAGATGACGGTCACTGTCACCATATAGATTTACCCTTTAAATTTTGAAATTATTCATGTATCCCCACTTATGACATAACACTTTCAATATTTTATTGCTGCAATTTTGCTGATACCATGTTTTATTAAAAACAAATGCACCAGGCTTAGCCTAGTATGATACATATAATATTGGTTTACAGGTCCGTATGCCTACCAGTTATTCACCAATCGGGACAGAATAGGGATTAATAGGGCTTCTTGCCATTTAGATACAGGGAAACTTTTGAATTGCATGTAAATTATCAACATTGGTCAGTAAAACACAGGGGGCCCAACCAGTTATTCAACGATCGGGACAGAAATGAATTAGGGCCCATACCAGAATGATGCTGTTTATGTCAAAAACATCAGGAAAACATGAATGTCATGAAAATTATCATTATATCACAGGGACCCCAACCAGTTGCTGTATAACTATGATACAGACTAGGGCCCCCAAAAGTACAATTGATATATGTATAGTCCTATAGATGTGAGAGAATGAGCATGTCGCATGGAATGTGCGAGTGAAAAAAGGTTTCAGTTGGCCCCCCAAATGTGGTGGGCCCTAGGCCAATGACCTATATGCCCACTGGTAAATCCGGCGCTGGGTATGCCTAGTAACATATGCCTATACCACCCAACTGTCAGGTTAATATAAACAGTTTCTGTTAAATAGATTGGCTTTGAATAATGAACTGCACCACAGTCCCAGCCCAGGGTCACACAGGAAGTAGCCTGAGCGGCCTATTTCCATTATGGTAGGCCTGTAGGATCCCTGCTTCGCTTGTTTACTGTGGCAGTCGTCCCCGTTCTCCCGGACGCGGTGAGACAGGAGATGACTGCCTCGTTTTGGTACTTCAGTGCCGTGTGCATGGGGTCGAATCCCATGCGGTCGTAGTTTTCTTCCCGCACTTATGATATAACTCTCAGCGACTGCGGACGTACCGCCGGTCGCCCGCTCGGAGTTTGACTAAGACGTGTGGTGCGCGGGGCTGTGCATTGCTGTTATTCGATGTCTAGACCAATAAACATGATAATCTGAAGAGAAGTTTTGTGAGTTAATTAGAACCGTCGATCCGACGGGGAAAGATGAAGTTTACGATATGTTGGTGAGTGTTAGGTGGCTTCTGCCGTTCACCCTTCGACGAGTCAACACACTACTCCCACACTGGTGACCACCTCACGCTTCCACACTGGTGACCCTGACGACTGATAGAGAACGCAACAGTGTTTTCACCAAGCATCAAGTTGAAAACCGCTGTTTTTAAGAATAGTTTTTATTAAAATATTAAGGGATTTTTTTGAAAAAATCATGAGCATTTTTTTCGCCAAGGTACGTGAAAGCTATAGGTCACACTAATATGCCAGTTTAAACTAGCTAGAAAGAGTTATAAGAGGAGAGATACGTTTTTTTACGTCGAAAACGGCGTCATTTTCATAATTTTTTACAGAATTCCACGTGTTTGGCGCCTTTTCAAGATGGCCACAATGTCGGTTTTTCTAGAAGAAACGTAAAAAAAAAATTCTCATAGACCTAGTCTATATCCTTTTAAAGTAAGAGTTTTTAAAATGCTTTCATCCTATTAATGCCACTGTAGGCGAATAGGAAGTGGGTATTTTCGAAAACTCCATTTTTTATCGTTGATCCCCATAATTGGGTGTCCGTAGATGAATGAAGTCTCGTCATTTTTCGATTTTTCAGTAAAAAATCGACCAAAAATTATCAAAAAAATATCGCTTCGACTCAGATAACCTTTAATAGGATTAGGGCCAGATAAAATTGTTTGCCTGAAAATGAATGTGAATAAACGGTCCTAGTTGGTCTGTAAAATATATGTACAGGACCGTAGGTCAATATTTTATCATTATAACAATATGTTATTTCAGAGAATGCTGATTGTCATAAATGTATTTGGTAAGTGAGCGCCATATTGGACGCTGGTTCCCCTTGCTTAGCTGATCGCCCGCCGTGGGTAAACACGTGTCCCGCTATAACCGGCATGCACCTGAACAGTGAAACTGTGTCGCCTCATCATATTAGCATAAATTAGGCCGCCATTTTGATTTGGTGGAGCAGACTATTCACGTGTTCAGATTATACACGGTCTAGTCTCAAATAATTTTTTTTGCATACATATAAATTTTCTTTTTCAAAACTGTTAAAAAAAAGAAATGTAAATAAGCAGTTTCGGCAAGGGAATTATAGCACAAGTTGTGCGAGATTTTGATTAAGTCATAGTATAATTTTTTGATTTTTTCAATGTGTGTGTGATGCGCTGTGAGGCTGCTCCCAAAATCAGCTCTGGAATTGTTGTCTCAGAAAGATTATCAACAGTCTGTTTTGTCATCAAATGTTATAACGTATATGGCTAATATCTTGTGGATCTGCGGATCTTATTATATTGGAAATTAGCTGAAGATTGTTCATGAGATACGAGTAAGAAAAACAGTATCTGAAATACCCCAGGGAAGCTGTAGTACCACGCTGCTATCACGCATGGTAGCCATTACAACCAGCCGACAACAACAGCATATAGATCAGTGCTATATGGATCCCTGTGGGCTACCGCGTACCTCTGTTGTGTAGCTAGCAGGGCTGACACATTTTTTCGGACACTACAGCAAGTATGGATGTATCAGTACACGCGCACAGACCTGTACTCCATCAGGGAACAACTGGCCAATACACGGACACCTGCTGTGTACAATCAGCCGAGAAATCCCCCTGCCTCATCACTGTATTTACCAAAACATGTTGTGCTCTCTCTTCGTCAGCATGGCATCTGCTCAGTAAGGAAAACAAGACGTGGTTGTCGCGCGGGACGGAAAAAATCAAGTAAGTGCCAGGCCAAGTTTTCAGAAGAATTTACTGCAAAAAATGACAACACAAATGCATGTTTAAATGTGACTCTTCTGAATGCCCGATCAGTATGTCATGACAAGACGGTGTTGGTATCGGAGCACCTGTCAGACTGTGATACTGACATAGGTCTCATCACAGAAACATGGCTTCGTGATGACGACCAGGCAATTATAAACGAACTCACGCCACCAGGCTTTGATTTGAAATTCAAAAACAGGAAACACAAGCGGGGTGGTGGTTTAGCACTGATGCACAGATCTGGCTTAAATTTTGAAACACTGCCTACACAGCGCGCATTTATAGAATTTGAATGTTTGGAAGTGAAATGCATTAAGCCTGCATTCCAAATTTTTCTCATATACCGTTCTCAAACAGGCCATGGTGATAAACGTGGAAATATCAGTAAATTTCTCGATGAATTGGAGACGCTCATGACTGAACTAGCAACTGCTCCAGGGAAAGTGATTGTAGCCGGAGACTTTAACATCCTCCAAAACAACACCACTGCTGAGCAATATGGCCGTGTCAATCTTGTACTGCATAATACTGGGTTTGAACAAATTGTCAAACAACCTACTCACCGTCATGGGAACATCTTGGACTGGGTCTTAATACGACCAGTTGACCAAATAATAGCTGGTGAAGTGCTAGTACAGAATAACATCATATCAGACCATCATACTATAACATTCAAGATTAATGGATCTCAGCCACGCCCCCTCACGCAGAAAACATCCTACCGTAACTACTGTGGGCTAGATACTGACAGCTTTCAAACTGATTTGGCAGCAGCATTTGATGTTGTTTTAAAAAGTGATGCACATGTCGATGGGGAAGAACTGCTGCGGCAATACAACCTGAACACAACATCTGTGCTGGACAAGCATGCCCCCATGGTGGAGAGGAACAAACGTACCAGAGTTAGTCAACCATGGATCAACGACAACATCCTGAAAATACGCCAGAGAAGACGAGCACTTGAACGTCAATGGCAGAAAAGGGGCCTTGAGGTTGATAAAGACATGTACAAAAACCAATCAAGACTGGTGGCCAATGAAATCAAGACAGCTAAGGCAAAATACTACACAGAGAGTCTGTCAGATGCTGACACTAAAACAACTTTCAAAATTCTGCATTCTCTTCAAAGAAAAGAAGAAAATAAATTACCAAAGCTCGCATCAGATCAAGCCATCTGTGATGTCTTCACAAAATTTTTCATCGACAAAATTGACAAAATCATGACGACTATCCATGACACTGTAAAGTCGGAATCTATTAGTAATAATATTAACCATGATGTAAACACATTGTCTTTTTCGCCTCCAACAATAGACACTTTTCATCCAATAGATGAAGCAGAACTAAAAAATATAATAATAAAGAGACCATCAAAATCATGCTCTCTTGACCCACTTCCAACGTCATTGCTGAAAAAGACTATCACAGCACATCTACCTATACTATGTCAAATAATAAACCGGTCTCTGAAATCTGGTGTCTTTCCTGCGATGCTCAAGACAGCAGATGTGACCCCCCTCATAAAAACACCTTCACTTGACCAAGACTCTTTGAAAAATTACCGTCCAGTATCGAATCTTGCTTTCACTGGCAAACTTATTGAGAAAGTTGTGCTAAGACGACTCAGTAAGCACATGTCTGATCATGGCCTTGGTGAACCACTTCAATCAGCCTACAGACCAAAACACTCCACAGAGACGGCACTTATGAAAGTACAGCATGACATCTCAGATCAGCTGGATAAAGGCCGGGGTGTGGCACTGGTTCTTCTAGATCTCAGTGCTGCATTTGATACCATCAATCCTGATGGAGTGATAAATACCCTGGAACAGCATATTGGCGTGAAAGGTGTGGCACTGAGCTGGTTCAGGAACTACCTGAATAAGAGAAATCAAAGGATTAGGATTGGTATGACAGTATCAAAGCCAGCTACGTTGTCAAGGGGAGTACCACAGGGCTCTGTTTTGGGTCCTGTGTTGTTCACAACTTATACCATTCCCATTGCTGCTATTTGTAAGAGACATGGCGTCAAATATCACATATATGCAGATGACACCCAGCTTTATATCACGTTTGATCCATCTATCCCTGGAGACCGCGAACATGCACTGGAAAAATTGAAAAAATGCATCCAAGAAATTAGAGCATGGATGCTCATTCACGAATTAAAATTGAACGATGACAAGACTGAGTTTATCATCTTCCAGTCCAAATATCATGAGAGTAGATACTCGACATCTTCATTAAATTTTCAGAATATTATATTTGAACCTAGTGATTCTGTGAGGAACCTTGGTGCCTATTTTGACAAGTACATGACTATGGAGCGCCATGTGTCGGAATTGTGCAGATCATCACATTATCATCTGCGCCAAATTGGACAAATTCGAAAATATTTAACCAGAGATGCATGTTCCAATGCAGTTAGATCTGCAGTCCTCAGCAGACTTGACTACTCAAATGCCCTGCTGGGAGGTTTGAGAAAAATGGACTTGATTCGGCTGCAACGTGTCCAAAATCGCGCTGCTCGTTTGGTCACTCGGACTAAAACGCAAGATCACATTACCCCTGTGCTACGTGACTTGCACTGGTTACCGGTTAGTTCAAGGATTGACTTTAAGCTCTGCTTGTACATTTACAAGGCATTGGAAAAAACTGCTCCCATTTACATCTCGGATGAGCTCAATCTCTATGAACCTAAAAGACCCTTACGCTCCAGCTATGCTGGACCTTTATACACTGTTAGTGTTGGACGCAAAGAGGTGTCAGATTTTGATTTTGCAATCAAGGGGCCTCGGCTATGGAATAGCCTACCGATGGATTTACGCCAAGCTCCATCCGTTATGACCTTTAAGAAAAGACTGGAGACATACCTATTCAAAAGACACTATTATTTCCAGAGACTGAAAACACAAGCGCTTTGACTGGTTACAAAATCAAAAAGGCGCTATATAAATAAACTAAATAATAATAATAATAATAATTTTTTCACGTCGAAACGCCACCTGGTGTTTGGCGTCGCTCTAGCCTACTCTTAGCGCCTTATTTGGGCACAGAGTAGATCATGAATATGCTAATGTGAGGCGAGACGCGGCTGCTGTTCAGTTTTGTACGTACACCCCGATACAGGCCCGCTGGCCCAAGCATACAGCAACGAGCTGCCTGCTGCACATGTTAGCAGTAACTGATCATACACCATACACACACCCGCCACAAACCAAATAAACGCAACCGCTACGACGACAACCAACTTATATGTTAGTCAACGAAACGAAGCGAGCGATTGATTCGGACGTTAATAAGAATGACTCGGTGATGAACGTACCATATAAAAAAAAGTGGAATGTTCACCGCAGAAATCATTTTTCAGCGAAATGATATACTATATCATCAATCCACATAGACTACTGTCAGTCATGTTTTAAAATATTATTCTAAAAATGAATGTAGCTGTTTTTTATCGCAGTCACATTTAGCCTATCAGTCTGAGAACGAAATTTTCTCATGATAGTCGATTTCTGTAGATCAAAACTTATATAAATAACGAAATATTCGACTTGACAGTTGCGCTATAGCGAAACATTGTCAATATTTGCATGTGTTTTTCGACTTGTGTGAATTTTTTTTTTTTTTTTCACAAAGGTCGATTTCACTAAACAATTATATATGTGTGTGAATAAGTGAAAGAAATTATGTGCAATCTCAGTGACGAATATTCAAACATCTCAGCAACCCCTGTATCTCGCAACATGCGACATAGCATGGACAATCTCTACAGCCTACATTTCTAAGATTCAACATATACAGACATTTTTAATAAGGTCTAGACGGCAATGTACAGATAACCCGCGCACGACACGTCTACGAAAAGGCTGGTATGTGCTGATGTGACATGCCATTTCAACGCTGTTTGAGATGGTGCATAGAGCCAGTAGGCCCGCACAGTAAGCCAAATGAGCGTGCGGACTGAGACTGAGTGTTTCAGTATTCAGATGACTTCATTAAATAAACAATTTCAAATGACCGACATGTCATTTTATACACTGTTTTAAAGTAACCTATTTGGGTTTGTGGCATGAGTCAGCATGGTGTGTGATTTGGGCCTACCTCTCAGCCTCAGACAGTTATAGACGCTGTACTTAACTAGCGTCTTGTGTTGCCGATGAACCACGGTCCTGTCCACCACACAAAACACAGCGTGGGCATGTACACCACGCATCAGCATACAGCACAGCACAGCATACGTGATTGTCTGCTTCAGCCGACACGGCTAGCAGTCAACAGCAGCAGCAGTATTGTCAACAGCGTCTACTGTCCGGGGATTCCCCACATTTACTGGTCGTGACCAGACTCAGCGATCAACAGACATTTTTTAGCAAGCGCGAGACCGTTTACACCCCGCATTGCTGAAATCGACAATACTGATAATAATAATGGACCTTCCAGATTACAGCATCAGCTCAGAATCGACATCAGAACTTTCGTTTTTCAGTTTTAAACCAATTATTTTAACTGACATTCCAGAAGCCAGAATTTCATCAATCATTTTAATTATACCTACCTGCATTAGGTTTACCGAACATTCATAATTTCATAACCTGATTGTTTTTCAGATTAGTCATCATTCAATTCAACATTGGTGAATTTTTAATTAATTCCAGATTGCATATTTTCGTACTTTATATCGCCTCCGACTTTTACGATATATCCCAACGACTTTTACGATAATAATGCATTGGTCTGTTTCTGTTCACCGCAAGTCAGGTGATCTGATGCAGACACGTGCGTTTTTAACTTTAATGTTTTGCCAACGCAAGAGGGCGACTTTTGCGTTTGGCGCGCCGGCAAATAGCCGGTCATGTCCCACATGTGACATCTCGTGGAACAACTAGTTCCACTGCACATCGAAACATGTAGGCTAATCATGTCTTTTTGCGACCAAATCGCAGAATTATTTTAAACCCTGTGGTAGGGCACGAGCCCGAATCAGGTACGTCATAGCGTTACCGCATAATGCAACTCAAGGCTATCACACGGTGAGACGCCAGCTGTGATCGCTCACAATAAAGGCAGGGCCCGAGCACGATCATACAGTATTTTACTCCTCGCGCTAACGGGGATTTGAGTATTTGCATTATTTTTGACATGGTTGTCCATAATTAGAAATCAGGAATTTCGTATCTATATCTAGCCTAACTGGTGAATGCGCAGCAGAAAATTAAAAAAAAAAACTTTTGCAGTTTTAGTCTATGGACATGTTTACATCATATGGTCATATTAAGAAGCCAAAATAAAACCACCGATTTTTCGATAATTTTAGCTGCCCCTTTGACATTGTAACGTTAGTCCTGTGAAATGATTCTTTGTCCAGCATATTTCACTACGTGCAGTAGACAGAAAATCCGTCTCTAGCGGCTCGCTGGCTGTCAGTGAAAAGCCATGAGAGGACTGTTGCACAGGTTATACGTGCAGTGCTTCAGAACGTGTGTAAAATCAGCAAAATGTATTATGGGAACCGAACATAATAATATAAATGCCAATGATCGATATAAAGGATATAATAGTCTAATACTGTACATCTTTTCATGATCTTAGAGTATAGATATACATTCTCTGACACATTTATAGCTGATTTTTTGCAATGCTGTTGACAAACGTCAAAGCCCCTGGGCCTCTTGTTTAACCTTATCAGACCCATAAAATGGCCTTGACCTTTGACCTTGACTTGCAAATAATTTTAAAATATCATAAGTTTACTTATGGTATTTGGTTTGATATAAATCGACTCCAAGATCATCAAATTTGAACAAATAGGCCCAGATATATGTCATTTTATAGATTTAAGCCTAGCGATTAGCGGCCATCTTGTAAATATGCAAATATAAAAATTGCCACTTAGTAGGGCCTACTCCCGGTGGAAATGATGAATCTAGCCTCTACTGCACACAAATCAATTAAAATATAAACTTCTGTATGAATTTCCAGGTTATATCAGCATTCTGCCTGACTAAAATAGAGTGTATATAGACAATTATAATGACAACTGACAAACGTATAGGCCTACTGATAGGCCTACTAGTAAATATGAATATATTATAATATAATGACCCATATAGCACCAGTATCTTTCAACAATATTGAGACTCAATGGCGCTGTGGGCTAAAATCGGTATTTCGTAGGGAGGCCCATAGTCGGAAGAGGAGCTAATCATATTATGACGGTGGGTGGATGCTCAGATTAAGGTGGTAGGTCTGAATTAAATGTAAAAAGGTTTGTTTTTATTTTTTTACGAGAGATAGTGCCCGATTTTGCTTCACGTATGTCAAGAGGCAAATTATTGTATTGCAGCAACCACGATTGATGAATGGCCGTAAGCCTAATTTATTTTTTGACTGCGGTCCATGATGTAATAGAAGATGTCATGGTACGATCATATTGATAATAGGCTACATTAATTACAGTTCAGCAAAGAGATATATTGCTCTCTTGAAGAAAACTCGTTTTCAACACCACTAAAAACGAAATACAAAAATGTATATTTTAATAATAATATTAATAACATACAACAATAGCATAATAACTAACACTAATTATTTGTATTGTACAAAATAATAAAAACTATTCCGCATTATGTCACTTGTTTAATTAATATTGTGATCACTGTGTAGATAAAGACAAGTCACCCAAACAGTTACATTTACTGTTTATTTTAAACGTCCAGTGTATGGAAACATACAATTGGAAACATATAATTGAAACATAAAATTGATCTCATACACTTTTATTTGAAGAAGTAGTTTTATTTTGAAAACAAATTGTAGACATGACATTATAATGCATGTACGTTTAGCAAAAAATAGTTACAAAAAATATGTATTTACTGCCCAGCAAATACGATCACCACCCTTCCATTTACCATTAATCATCCTCAAATGACGACCGAATGAATAGATAATGTTTAAACAAAAATCATGACATTATCTTTATATTTGCTGGAACATGAGTGGATCCGCTAAGTGTGACGGTAATGGGGTTCGAACAATAAAATATAAACAAGAGGACTGAAGTCCTATATCATCCCCCGCCATAAATTAAGTTAGACTTTTTGCGGTCACAAATATTTAAAAAGTTGATTTGTTGTGACCATTTTAAATTTCAGTAAAATCACATGCACATTTCCAGATGGTGGGTAATGAGATTGTACAATGTTAATTATTATTGATTTCAATTTTTCAGTTGTTGCGCCCACAAGAAAATATGAAGTTTATCCATGGCAGCCATTTTGAATTTCAGTAAAACCTTAAAAAAATCACTTGCACATCTCCATATCGAGGGAAATGTGATAGTAAAATTTGAATAATTTCTGACCTGAAGTTTTAGATTTTTTGCGCCCACCAAAAAATTTGGAGTTGATCACTTGCACATCCCCATATTGCTAAGAATGTGATGTTAAAATTAAAAAAAAAAAAATTCCAAACAATTTTTTTGGGTTTTCACGCCCCCCAGAAAATTAAAGTTGATCTGTGGCGGCCATTTTGAATTTCAGTAAAACCTTGAAAAAGTCACCTGCACATCTCCATATCATGGAGATTGTGATAGTGAAATTTGAATAATTTCTGACTATAAGTTTTTGCACCCACAAAAAAATTTAGAGTTGCCCTCTGGCGGCCATTTTGAATTTTGGTAGCATCTTTAAAAAAACACTTGCACATCCCATGTTGCTAGGAATGTCGTGTTAAAATTTCAAAAAGATTTGACCAGTAGTTTTTGAGTTTTTGTGCCCACAAGAAAACGTGACGCCGGACGCCGGACAGAATCCTGGCGCGACTAAAATCCCCCTTTCCTTTACGGGCGGTGGATAACAATGTATTTTCTTTGGTTCTATCTTACAACCTTCTACTTCAGAATGGGAAGTCTAAATACTATATTAATAAAAAAAACACCACGTCAGGTTGCAGACAGCCACGTAATGGTGGATATAAATTGTAAAAACTAATACATTTATAAATAGTATGAATAGAGTATACATTTCCCAAACTTATATGTATCAATAAAAATAATCACAGCGTAGCCTACTTTTGCCCCTTGTGGAGTGGCATCCGAAAGATTTGTTGTTCATATTCACAAGCAAGGATTGTACGTATACGGTCATGTAACAATGCCAATCTAGGTCTACATATATATTACTTTGTTGTTTAAACTCACACATCTATTTTTGGTGTACAATAATTTAAGTAGGTCCGAACTACTGCTGCACATTTGCATTATATTAAACTTACAGACAACATCACCATTGTTTACTTGCCTTCTGGGGCGGTTCTCATTAGGTGCGTCGAACAAGTGGGACATTTGGTCCCGTTTTTTTTTAAAGCAAAATTTTAACTTATTTACTTAACAGATCGATTAAATTAATGATAATTAGTCATACAATCAAATTTGAAAACAGAAAATGGAGGATAAATGTGAAAAATACGTGTTTTTTAGAACGGTCGAACAGAGGACACCGAATGTTTTTTGGTGTCCTCTCAATAATGCCAATAATGTCAATAATGAATGATTTCCTTGGTGTCCTGTGTGCGACCTTTGGTGTCTCATGTTCGACCAAATGTTCGACCATGTGGACACGAAATTTTCTCGTGTCCTTACTTTCTAGTATAGATTTCAATGTTACGACCATTTCGTGTCCTATGTTACGACCACTTTCGTGTCTCACAATATTTTGTGATCATAACTTTTCACTGGTTCGTAGGTTTAATCTCCAATTTTCACAAAACTATATAAATATAGATACAGACGAGATCAAACATTGATTCTGCTATTTTGTACAGTCATTGTAAAATAAAAACACTATATGAGCGGTCGAACGGTCGCACATTTTACCATATTTTCACCCCCTATACAAATACCTTTTTCTTCCTGTTCCATATTGTTTTGTATACAATTATGTAAAGCACATACAACCCGTGTAAACATGAATGTATACACACCAATTTGAACACTAAATGGCGACTACTGTTCAAGAAAATGACATCAGAAGAAAATGCATGTAGGACACGAAAATGTTATGTTCAGTAAAAGTAATAATTAAACCCTTTTACTTGGTTTTCATTTGTTTTCAACTATTATTTCTGCATCTGCATCATATTATTTGGCTTTTTAGTTTACTTTTCAAGCGATTGTGGCAAGGTAATAAAACTTATGCCATGATTTAGTAATAGCTGTCAATAGGACACGAAATGTTACGACCACCATAGCTTAATATATTTCATAAAAAAGGCTCTAATTATTATATTTTAGCTGCTAATGTATGTTTTTTATATAAAATTAGTTCTTCGTCTACAGATTTGTCCGTAAATTGATTAGAAAAAAATTATTGGTGTCCTGTGATAAACAATTGTTCTGGGTACGGTTTGAAATGTCCCATTTATTTGCATTAAATAATGCATAAAAAAACAGTAAAAGTTGTCATAATTATTAAATTAAATAATCATATTTAGATTTAAAAGCTCTTCCAGCTTCTTTAGTTTGTTTAGAATTGAAAAGTATTAAAATATTCCCAAGTTTGCATAGAGAAATATCATTTTTGTCTATTACAAGAAAATACCCCATTTTCGACGCACCTTTTAAGAATAGCCCATATATGTGTTATCCTGATACTTTCTGATTCCGCATTTTCACACGGCATAATCAATGGAGCGAAGAAGAGTGAAATCGACCGTCACGAGTGAGGATTGAACCGAGACGAGTGAAAATGACACAGATTTCGCCGATTTTGTGCAAATTAAACACATTCAACATCAGTGATCACCGATTGAATACCCGCACTGAACTATTTCAAGAGTATAGACTCATTTTTACGATTTTAGGGCGATGTAACTAGCCATACTAAGCAAAACAGTGTGTAGTTATAGCAGCGCACTCAGCAGATTTTGAAGCTTTCCCAAAGGTCTACGGAATCAAGTACGGTCAAATTGACATAGACAAAAGTATTTTTACAAATCTTCATTATTCATCTTGACACTCTAAAAAAATGTAATAGCTGGAATCAGTCGTTTTGTTTGAAAAAGCGGTTTCATGGGCCAGACGTTGTCTGTTTTTCTAATCGTCCTCGGAAGACTAAGGGTTGAGCCACGGAAGAGTGCAATTTTTGGATAACTGTATAGCTTGCTTTCTCAAAAGATCCCATTTGAAGACTATTATTTAATATTTAATATTTGCCTAAATCGTATTCAAATGTCTGTTACTGTTACATACAAAATTGTTTGACTTGTTCATTCTTCGCCAAAAATAACGAAAATAGGCTTCGCTCTATTTATATATTATAATAATCAGGTCAAATGTCGTGCATGATTTTGGATGATTTTTCAGTCAATTCTCAACCAATTTTAATGAAATGTTACGATTACTACTTTCCCGTGATCTGGCGTCTAGCTTGAAAATGTCATTGAAAAATATTGATATTATAATAAAGTAGTATCAAGTAGCGTAATAATTTAACAACGGTTGGTAGCAGCCGCCACTGTGGATCCCATCAGATATATATAATATGACATTAATGTGTAGTGAGTTTTGAGATCACAAAGCTTCAACCGTTCAATGTCATGCGCTTACTCTGTAGGTACGAAATATTAACAAATTTCAACAAAACTGGAAATATGTATGTGAGTGGGCTGTATGAAAATAAACATAAAAAAATGATTATTTTATGATATTACTAGTAGCCTACTGTAATAAAAAACAGCCATAATGTTCAGTTCAAGAATAATAGATTATAACTGTAATATTACAACATATTTTTGACTTAATATATTTGATGAAATGCACCTTTAACATGTTCTTATAAATTATAATAATTATGTTGCCACAAGAAAACCGCGAAAATGCAGAAATTGCAAGCTATGGCTTCACAAAACAAAAAAGAAAAAAAACTCGTTGAGTCCATGACCACATGTGTTAACAAAATTGCGGCACAAAAACTGATAAAAAAACAAGAGTCTTTCGTTAAAAAAAGACGTTTGCCTGTGTTATCGACCAATATGTCTGAAATACCTACAATTTCAGGTAGCGAGCAGACATGTACAGTAACCGGTGCGACAAAGACATGGAAAAAATGGCCGGACAACTGAAAAAATAGAAATACTTGCTAGGATTACGATTGCTGCTCAAATTAATTGCTGAGGGTATCGTGCCCTACTAAGAATGTAGCATTCCGTCTCGTTGGTTCTCCAACCAAACCACGACGACACAAATGTACTACTGGGACGATACACTATAATTTTGGAAAGCGGGGTTATGGTTATTGAAAGAAAACAATATTAAATTATGTCTTGAATGAAAAAAATGGTCCAGGTCGTAGGTGGTGAATGCAAAGGGGTGGATATCTGGGATATAGCCTAGTCCAATTGATGCACAAATACATTTTGCTGTACCATCTTTATCCGTATTAAAGTCATATAATGAAGATCATTATCCCAAAACAAATGTAGGAATAAAGTGAACGAAAACAATGTCACACATGTCACACTACAAGTGATTACATTATACCACAAGCATATTATGTAGTACCTTTCATTATACATGAATTCATTAGGCCTACATATGACAAAATAATGTATTGATATTATTCCAAAAAACCTTGCCATTATAGGCTTCCCATAATATGCTTTTAAAAATTAGGTAGTGAACCACTGCTAAAATAATACATGATTTTTACATGTTTATGGCCTCCACTTTTTTAATAAAGATTGATGAAAATAGCCTAAACACTACAAAAGGAGTTCCCGAACTCCGATGCCCGGCTTTAGTCTGTTTGAGTGCTTTAGAAAAAAAATTGGCCTAATATTTTGTAAACATAATTGTATTGGTTTTCCGCATGGGCCAGAATCCTAAATGTCCAGGATATAATTATCTAAAGAACCAAGGGGACAAGTATATCTTCGAAGTGTAGGCCTATTCCTTCCACCACCATCACCGATGCTGGACAACATCCATGTGGTGCCACATATCTTTTTAACTCCTGATAAGTCTGTGTAGGCCTACGCGTCTACATGATGCACCTGGTACACACAATGAGCTGCATAATATATATAACTAAACGTAGGATATCTGCTCTACTGTGAGTAGGGCACACATATCAACTGGTTATATCGTACTACTTGATAGGTATGTTTCACTAAAGCTCACCTAGTCATTGTCCATGCTGCATATACATGTAGGCGTATGATAAATATAACAAATTTTCCGATACTAAAGCAAGAAATATGCCCACGTCACCTATTTTATATCTGGCGAACTCTTGGGGATGTGCACATCATATTATCTAAACGGACAGAACAATAGGACAATTTGGATTCCTATCCCCAGTTTTTTGTAAATGCTCACCCCCCCCCCCCCCCCTCCTCCATCAGCTACATGATGCATACACAAACCCGCACTCGCCGGTTTTTATAGGCCAGTTGTAGATGATTGTACCCAGCAAACGGAATATTGGCCACCGCCTTCGACGCTGGCCCAACATTGAAACATAATTGAATGAATTGAAACAGAATTGGGTGAGTTGAAACAGAATTGAGTGTTTGCTGGGCATAGAGCCGTTCCCATACTTTAAAAATGGCACTCTTCCGCGGCTCAACCTTCACTCTCCCAAATACGATCAGAAAAACAGACAGTATCTGTCCCATAAAACCGCGTTAATAAACAAAACGACTGATTCCAGCTATGGGATTTTTTTAGAGTGTCAAGATGAATAATAAAGGTTTATAAAAATACTTCGGTCTATGTCAGTTTGACCGTATTTGATCGCGTAGACCTTTGCAAAGCCTCAAAATATGCTGAGCGCGCTGCTATAACTTACCAGCTGTTTTGCTTAGTGTGGCTAATTACTCTCTTGTCCCTAATAGAAGAGCGTTCGGAATAAAAGCACCTGTTGAAAAAATCCTCTTCTTTTTGTTAATAGAACCTGTCCACAATAAAAGCACCTCTTGGAAAAAAAAATCCCATCAATTATCTCAAGGTATCTGAGATAAAGTTGGACAATCATTCTATTCTGTGCATTTTGTATTATTCAGGTATTTGTTTAGGACTACATGTATCTAATCCTTGGACCACATTCTAGAAGAGAATTTGAATTAACCCCTACACTGCTATGGGCGACTATAATCGCCCAAATACACCAAGCTCAGCCTGCTGTGGGTGACTCTGGTCGCCCAGTAAAAATAAAAAAAACGAACCTGACCACAACAAACGAACCTGTATGCAAAATAGGCCGCCGTTTTAACAAACGAACCGGTTCGTCTATAAGGAACAAGAGAGTACATCGCCCTAAAATCGTGAAAATGAGTCAATATACTCTTGAAATATGTAAAAGTTCCGTGCGGGTATTCATTTGTTGGTCACTGATGTTGAATGTGTTGAATTTGAACAAAATAGGAGGGATCAGTGGCGTTTGCACTTGCATCGGCTCAATCTTCACTATATATAGACGGACGATTTCACTCTTCTCCGCTCCATTGATTATGCCGTGTGATTTTGTCATAGGATCAGCGTGTTAATCGTGTAGTGCATGTTGTGCTTAAACAGTTATCCTGTTTAAATATTAAGGCTTCATTGTCGCATAATTTCAACACATGGCTTATTTAAATAAAAATCAAAAGAAAACAAATTACCAAAATAAGGGCGTTTTCTGCTTAAATAGTTGAATCAAATGAAAAGTTAAATTGTATAAACTTATTTTAAACCACTATTGTTGTGTTCTCATATTATGATATATATCTCATATTATAAGATATGATTCCAAACTATATTTTTTGAGGGGTCATTTTATGCGACGAATAAATCTATTTGAATAAGTTTTTCTTTATTTACTAATTTTATACTTCAAAATTATAGTATAAAGCAGAATTATCAAAACGTCTCTCCAGAATTTGGTCACTACTTGTTGAGCAGACTCATTATGGCGCCCACAAAGATTTCTGAAGGTAAAGCATAATCAATTTACAGAGTTTATTGAATGAAAATTAAGTATATCAATGGTTATTACGTAAAAACAACGATAACATTGCTTCCCGTTGCTTCAACGATAACATTGCTTATAGAGCGGGTCCTGCGCATGTCGTTTAGCATCGCAGTAGATTCCCCCCGAGCAACTTCCCCCCGAGTAACTTCCCCTGGTACTATGTCTCGGTCGATTTCAGCCGGATTTTCTGCAGATCAGACATCTGACCTCAGGTCGCAGTAATCCTAAAAGTAAAGCCAGGACGCTGGGAGTCAAGTGATTCAGACCTTGAAAGGCCTGGTAGTAATCGGATGATAAAGAGCCCGTCTCAAATATATCTCTGGTTCCGAATATCTTCAGATCCCTTACGTTAGCTACAGTGAATCCGGCCCAGACGAGTGTCATGTAGAGGACGGCGATGAGCATGAGGATCACCTGTTGTAGGTCGCCTGATGAGCCGCCGGTATCTGTACTGGCTCCCTCCACGGAGATCACCTTGGTCGGCCTAGAACCCAGGTAACATAGAAGCCTCACCAGCAGACATATGGTCACAATCAGACAGGGTAGGTAGGTGACACACAGCAACACGATCCACGTCTCCCCTGGACCAGTCTGTGTGTAAAAACACTCCAAAAACTTCTGACTTGTTGCAGTCCCATTCATTTGTGACAGTAGGAAGGCCATCAATGCTACCTGGTCCTTGGTCTTTTTCTCCGTCGTCAATTCAGCAAAGATATGTATCATCATTATGATAAACGCGTAGATGATTATACATGAAATGATAATCAACAGCAACTTCCCCCCAAGCAACTTCCCCTGGTACTTTGGTACGAGTTTATTAATGTATAAGCAGAGAGACATAAGGCAAATGAGGAGAATGTAACACGTAGCTGGTCCGATGTAGCTTAAGAAACATAGCTTACAAACAGTAGGACTTAGTGTATCTGTGGTTTGCCCCACGGCAAATAAAGGTACACCTACGGCTGAGTGGATAAGACCCGCCACAGATAGAGTACCCAGGTAGACCTGGTAGGGCTCCACACAGTGCCTCTTGGTCACCACAACTACCAGAAGAATCACGTTCAGGCTGATCCCCACCACTGCCACTATGCTCAGCAGACAGGCTGTGGTCGTCTTGTCTCCTTTAAACTCCAATATGGCATCCATCCTCGGGTATTTTTTATTGTATGCGGATGTGATGCGAGAGCAAAATCTGTATAATAAAACGACAGTTTTTCAAGCATTCTTCCATTCATTTTGTGAATTCAGAGCAGTCTATGTACTCTCACTTCATTAAATCATTTTACAGGTTTTAAAGAATTTATAAACACCAATTTTAAAATTCGATAATTTTTTAGATTGTACGCACAACACCCACTCATCAACCAAAATCAAAATGAATTGATGGAATGACATGTCTCTGCAACTAATAAAATGTTCTGTGATCATTTAGGCTACTTGTCGACGCAACGACACAATGCTGAGCGTGAACACAGAATGCTGAACTTTTTTATTTGTAATAAAGTTTTACCCACCAAGCCACTTTTCTTCGGAAAACTTATCGGATTTATTATTCCTTATTTCCTTGAGAAATAAATCAGTGACACAAATTTGTCTTGTAGTCTAGTAAGTCTTGAAGTATAATTGCTGACATGTTAAAGCATTAATTTACTTGATTTCAAAATCATTATATAAGAACAGGATGAGCCTGGGGCTCGTTTCGCTAAGAAAATATTATCTTATCTTTGACCTAGTTTAGGTCATTTATCATAAAAAGTTAAGATCATCTTAAGATCATCTTAACTTTTTAATGGAAGAGATTTTCTTAGTGAAACGAGTCACTCAGTTTTTAGTGCTTCCCATAAGATATAGTATAATTTGTTATAATAATAATATTAAAAATAAGTCGAAAGTGTACAGTTTATAGTGTTAAAATACTGGTCAGTCACATCACAAATATGTTTTTAACATCATAAAAACTGTTCGTACCTGAGATGCCGATATATCCACAGCTATTATTTGATTCTCTGATGTTCCGTCCGCCAACGTCCACCGCCGTCTGTCAACTGATATATCTCACACCCCATGAAACATTATAATTTGCCGCGCGACCAATAAGTATTCAGTAACAATACCAATTAACAGATCCATGTGACATCTCAAAGATACAGTGTCCATAATCAATGTGCTGCCATGGGAACGTTATAAACACATTACGACGGCTACAGCCAAACAGCACCATAATGTAGGCCTACCTTTATTAATTAATGTCACGGAATTGAACACACTGTGCGAATATTACAGCTGATTAATGTAATACGATAATGGACACTTTTCCCTGAATCCTGGGACAATATGAATCATGTAAGTGATTTTAGTGTTTGTGATCGTCACCTTAGAGATTACGAGCTGTGACCCTTTAGCTGGGGGACGGTATGTGAAGTATGTTGCTGCACTCCCCGAAAAAACACCAAATTGTCTTATTTGCAGGCTATAGTGGTAGGCCCTATTGCACTATGGTGACACTATACCGAGCCAGAATCCGACACGCAAGGAATAGCCAGAATCAACAGAATTTTCAACAAAAAACTCAAAGCTATGGTAGCAATAACGTCTCAACAATACTGCCGTGCTTTGCAGAACAGAATAATAGTTACAATAGTAATCAGGTAATGATAGCCAGAATAGAACAGTATAAATGCTGGTCAAAACGCCACCTACATGTGTGCTGGGCGGAATTATCCGACAATTACAGTGTAGGCTACATTTAATAATAGGCTGAATATAGTGACCAGTAAATGAAATGAAATGAATCGGGCTTTAGGCCACCTTTGTGCACATATAGGCTAAACTGGGCCAGGAGAACCTCCTGAGGATGGTGAGATGATTGAGATGACACTGTCCTCCAGACACAGGATTCGAAATTCGTGCCCTGGCGGTCTGAGGCCGTGCACGCTACCTCTCGGTCACGGAGGCTCCCCACAATACTAACTTTCACACGTGGATGGGGAAGAAACATTTTTGTTTCTTTCAAACCGCCGAGACCGGGAACCGAACCCCGAACTCTTGCGTGAAAAGCAGCGGTGCTAACCACTACCCTAGGGCCCCCGCCCATAGTGACCAGTAAATACGGGTCAATCTTGGTCAGACTTCAAACAAACTTTAAATCGACGCTGGTTTAACATCGTGGATAACCACATCTCACGATATCATAATTCAACAGGAAATTAAGTAATCAAAACTATCTAATTCTGATGATTTCTTGCAGCGCCTCGAACAAAACATTGCAGTCTGGTTTCCGTTCACCAAAGTTTAAGTCTATTAAAAGCTCCATAGCATCGCGCTATCGCCCCATCACAATTGCACTAATGATACGACAGTGATAGAGGATGTCGCTCTATCGCTTTGCAATATCGTTTCATCGCACTATGGAGACAGTAGATGAAACGATATATATAGTAGATACTATCTCTATGATCGCACCACTGTGTCATCGTGCTATCGCGTCAAAACTTCGCTCTATCGCCCCATCTTTCTGTTAACTTCGACTCTTCGAGACATCGCCATATCGCCATAGCGTACGTTATCAGGTTATTGGTGCGATAATACGATTGCGCAAAAACGGCCCTGATCGAATTGTGTAGAGAACTGAAACGTTCAAATATGTTTATCCATACATTCGTGCAAAGCCAAAAGCAGTATTGCTTACTTTACAAGTAAACAGATACTGCCTTTTGGCTTGACAGAGCAGCATATTAGTACATAATTAATGAAACTAATAGCAATAGCAGCAATCAGTGGTCACCTTTGTTAGCCAATTGAACCGTGTCTATCATACCAAGTTTAAGGATAGTTTTAATTGTGAGATTGTGTATGCCTACTCCTGGATCAGAACTTGTCGATATTTGGCATGAGGGTGATATTTTAATTAACGTCATATCGTATTTTAAATAATTATTATGGATGTCAAACGTGGTAAAGTAGCCCCAACGATGCTGACAAAGAACTTGAAACTGAAGGTTAGCCATATTAGCCAGAGAATGGCTCGTCTCAACGGTTAGTGTAGTGGTAGGGGTGCTAACCACCTGTATTTGTAAAATAATTTACAATTGCGTTTTGTATAGTGATTGTATATATATTCTTCACATGAAAATAAATAAAACATAACCGGATAAAGAGATATGATACACTTACAATTAAGTGGTCAGCAAATTTTATATCAATGTGCATTATTGACCATTAATATGCGCTTGTGCCCAAATGGTTATTTGTTATTGATAAACATGCTTTTAGCGCAGACAGTTTCAACCATCCACACTTAGTATTCCTTCACTAACAAAAGCCTTAATTCTATTGCTTATCTATCATTACATTAGTGCGTGTGTAAATATTAGCCTCTTTTATCGATCTGTATTATATATCTCCCACCAAACACATTAGTCACTGGTAGGCTATACAGCATTGTAATCATAACCCAGTAAACACGACACATCGTCCCTGTGTAGGTTCATTGTGGGGCCAGCATATACAACGCTGAACCAACATTGAACCAATTGAGCGGTGTGTTTACGAGGTACATGGCTCTGGCTCGATGACACACGTCTTTCTAAATGTGGAGGTCAATAAACAGTGCAGAGTTTCTTTACATTGTGTATTTAACCACCAGTTTACATATATTATACCTTTACATTTCGGCGTATCGCTATCACGAAACTCGGGGAAGCCGTAATATAACGAATAGGTGGGATAATGTGATCTTCAGCTACCGTGTTTTATACCTTAATCTATTGAATCGAAATATTTTCCGATTTGTAATTTCCGACATTTTGTTCTTCCTTAACCGACATGCTCCAAAATGTTTTTGTTTATTATAACTTCTCAAACCTATGTTTTAATTATTGTACTCTGGGTGAGAAAATGGGTATTATTCCATGGCACTCAATTGTGCACAGTTACCTGTGAGTTTAGGCCATATATTTACCATAAAGTTTCTGCCTAACCCTTTTAGTAGGGGAGCTTAACCTCAAAAAATGGTCGAATCGTTCACTTCATTGCAAAAGTCTGAAATTTTTGTCACAGGCTGACATGACCTAGACATTTCAGAATCTGCCGACAGACAAGTGAAATGTGCCCCCTAGCGGCCTTATTGGACGATTTAAAATGGCCGCCACTAAAAACCTCGTGCAAGATAACTTTTTAACTAAAAATCACAAAATAACTTGTAATACCTCTATTTTGAGGTATTTGAGACAAAGGATCACATTTATGATGTCATTTTCAAGCTAAAATGACCAAATCAAGGTACTATGCCGATATAAGTGTAAAAAAATTAAATTATTTATGTTCTCCGCAAATTTTAAAGTGCTCCAAAACTTCACGGTTTAAAATTTTTTCTGACATAGGTATTTCATTGTTTTAGTTCTGAATATCAATTATTAGTCTATTTCACCACAAGAATAATTTTACAGATGGTCTTCAACGGTGATAAACACGTTGAACACGTAAAATAAATTCCAAAACTTGATTAAGAAACATGTCGCATCATTACATTAATACGTAATACTAAAACATTATGAATGGATGATTTTTAATTGACTCCACAACCATTTATCTGAATACTTTTGCACATTTAAAATCAATTCTGTCAACTCTGCACACGATTTTTAAACCAGTGCAACAAGAATATACACATGCCTTCAATGGCAGCAATAACCAATATAACTGTAACTATTACTAGGCCTTTCCAAATAACCAGATAAAGTATGACAAAGTGCAAAGATTGACATGATAAAAACCCCCACTGAATTCAAGTTTTTTTTCCATGGACAATTGACAAAGGCAATGCAATAACAAAAAGAATAGATGATATGTAGTACCTTTTGAAAATTGAACTGTCTGTATAAATCGTATGTCATGGAATTAATACGAAATAATAAAAACAAATGAAAAACTAATAGTATTTCATGACCAACTAAAAGTGAAGATGTTTTCAGTGCAATCCTGTGTTTAGTTACTGGTCAGCAGTTTCGTTATTCACACAACCTCCCTCACACTTGCATAATTCCGGAGGTGCACCGTAAACCCGACTTACTAACATAAGTTAGTTTCGTCCTGAATGACAACCACCTGTTTCCATCACATTCCTATCCCCAATTGGAAAAGTCTGGTACCACCTGATGGCATGATTGCCTGCTTCCATATATAGGAAGCATGTAGGAATGATCTTTTGACGTGCTCAAACAGAGCTGCATGTGTAAGGTATGTTTTCAAGGGAGCGTGAGGTCTATGTGCTGCTGTCTTGCTTCTTTAACAGATGAAACAATACAACTCTTACTATGCATATAACATGTATAAGCACACAGAAACAAATCGCTTCATGTTGACAGACTCTGACTTGAGAGACCTAGGTTTGTCGAGAGTGCAGTTAAATTTGGTCATTTAATGTATCTGAAAATCTAACATGGCACATGTTCTGTTGGACAACACAGAGTCATATGGAGTTATCTTATTTTCGTTTATTTTTGGACAAACATTTTTGCTAATCTCTCTTTGGGATTGGTGTACTCCCAGTTGGACCAATTTGGGAAGGGGGAGGGGGCATGCAGTGGTTATCGAGCGGTCTGCTGGAAAGGTGGGAGACTGGCATTCAAGTTTCAGAGGAACAAATCTTTCTTTCCCACTAACTCGTAAAGATCACTCGTAAATATTGTGTGGAGCACTGGATCCTCCATGACTGAGAGGTAACGTGCTCGACCTCAGACCACCAGGGCTCGAATTTCGCATCCTATGTCTTGAGGGCAGTGTGATCTTATTCATCTCATAATTCGCAGGGGGGGGGGGGGGGATTTGGCTCTTCAGATAGGGCACTAGATGCATGTGTATGCAATCATTAAATGTTGCTGCATGACCTGAACGTACTTGGACTGAGCATGAGCATACCACGCTCAGCAAGGAATGGTGAAAAAATCTGACATATTTCCATTATTTCGGGACTGGAGAGACATAAAGATAAGAAGTGTAACATTTTGCATCATTATTCCTATATTCTTTGAATTGTGCTTGGTAAGATTCTCTCATGCACACACTATTCATGCAGATCACATCCAATCTCCTTAACTGTAAGTTCATGCTCCCATTACATTACCAGTGTCAATTACTACATGGACAGCATCCAAGAATGGACTTACATGATCTATGAGTACTCTCATGAAACTTGCGATGTCAATGACAAAGTGTCTTTCTAGAGCTTATGGAGATTCTTTGTGATGTACATCTGAGGAGTTGCGATGGTTTTGTACACTTTCAAATTCAATAATGAATGTCAGAAAATCAGGTGCAGCTAGCATGTACAATGCAATAGCATCAGTAACGTCATACAGATCTGATAAGCAACCACATGGTACATGGTAACCGGTAACCATCTGGAAAAAATGGTATGATCAAACACTAAAAACCAGCGACACAATTCCTCCAAGGCATTGAGCTCAAAATCACCATCTCTCAGAGAGTGCACAAACGACAAATGAGAATTTCCTGTCCTTCCCTTAACTGCTTGTCAAATCATTCTTCAAATACATCTGTATTACACTGTGACTATAGGTATTCTCCTTGCTGGAGGAGATAGAGGGCCACCAATGAAACTTGATGATCATACCAAGTGCGCTTAAAGGTGTGGTCAACTGTCAAAATTTGCAGGACAAGGGTCCCCCAGAAGGCAATAGTGCCCGTGGGTAGGCCGAGGGCCTATTCCACAATAACACTAAATGTGCGTTTCATACCCAAAGCCTCATTAAGAGCAAGTTCTCAAATCACAGCAAGTTCATATATACTTGAGCGACATCTATGAGTTAATAATTCAAAGCACTTTGCCCTTGCCCCTACTTGGTCGCTGGCTTGCAAACAAACTGACTGTATTACTGCGGGGATTTGGACACTGCTTGACCCCAAAAGCTTGTATTGACACTCAGTAAACACAAAACATTTGCTTGACTTCATGCAATGTGGGACCAACGTCGAAAACGTTTGGCCGACGTTGTATAAATGTTATACAAATGTATTGTGTTTGCTGGGCTGCAGAGGACTTTCTCGCAAACATTGTACATTTATTCATTGTTGGTTCAATGTTGGCCTAGCAATAAAACAGCATTGGATCAATGTCTCGTTTAAGTAGTATCTTGTAATCAGTTCTGTGGCTATATTAATGCCGTCAATCTGTACTCAATAGGCAACTGTTGGCCTACACTTGACTGTCCCAGGCATGCGCATTTTGCAGTTGAACACTAGTTTAATATGGTGGTCATCCAGCGTTGATATCGCTCTGCCAGAGGTGAACACACCAGCCTCAGACATCACCCACTCCCCATTCAGAGCCACAGATAAAATGAGCTTTATCTTCAATATGAAGTCCGCCTAGCAAAATTACATACTTGACGTCACCAAGGATTGAAGGAAATTGCAGGAAAGGATTTGTTAGGAAAGACAGGTGAAATGTCAATTTCTGCTCGAGGTTTGATGGAGCTTTATTCTTTCATTCGAGAATGATAACCTGACTAGGCTGTCATAATGTTGTTATCAATCTCCTCTGTAGTTAGAGTTTACAAACGTGCTTTATCCAAACTGTTTCTCTTATCTTAGACCAGGGGCCCTATAATATGAAGGCCTTGCCACATTACCATCCTCAATTTTTAGCACGAACAAATCCATGAGGCTGAGATTAACAGGAGGGGTATAATGACGGGGGTATATCATACACTGAAGCTAAGGAGGTGAATGTGCCAATAAGGACTGGTGTTTGAGATAAGTATTATCATGACTAACGTTATTGTGTAATTCAATACATATGTAAGCCTACAGTGGTTGGAAAGTTTCAGGCTCTCTACTGTGGCGTATTTGGACAGTGGACTGAGAGGGAGAGCCATATTTATTTGTATTTTATATCATCACCTGACCAACAACAGACGCTACTTAACCCGTTTGTGACGAGCCCCGGAGATCTCCGTGATTTATGGAGACCATCCAGATACGAGCCCCGGAGATCTCCGGGTCTGATTGCATGAGATAGCTATGACGTCATAAAAAATCTCGTTTGATAAACAGCTCTGTAGCATAATAATCTCGTGTTCAACGGTTAAAAGATCTCTGACCCATAACATTATCAAAGTTATAAAATTATTTAAAAACTGCGGATTTATTCAGCTTTTTAAACATCGAGCTATGAGAAAAACAGTAATACGCAAATTTTAAACGATTTTAACCTTGGTGTTGTTATTTAACCTTGACATTTCAACTTTTGATCGAAAATGACGTCATAATCGTCATCCTCGACGTCAAATACCCCAGAAAAGCGGTATTGCATGTGGTTCTCTGATGATTAGTTAAAAAATTAGCATGAGTAATCCATTACAGTGGCGGCCATCTTGAAACTGCTCAATATCGCCGCTAGAGGAAAAAATCGCTTGTCTGTCGGCAGATTCTGAAATATTCAGGATTCTGAAATATACGAATTTATTCAGCTTTTTAAACATCGACCAATGAGAAAAACAGTAATAAGCAAATTCTAAACGATTTTGACCTTTACGTTGCTATTTGACCTTGACATTTTAAGTTTTGATGGAAACTGATGTCATTATCGTCATCCCCGACCTCAAATACCCTGGAAAAGAGGTATTACATGTGGTTCTGTGATGGTCAGTTAAAAAGTTAGCATGTGTAATGATGCATCGCAGTGGCGGCCATTTTGAAATTGCTTAATATGGCCGCTAAAGGAAAGAGATCGCTTGTCTGTCGGCAGATTCTGAAATAACCAGGTCGTCAAGGGGCCGTACGGGCGTGAAAGGGCTATTCAGTAATTCATCACGCTGTATTTTGTGAATGTTTTGTGTAGCTCTCGGTATTGATAGGAATACATCACGCTCGCCAGCGATATAGAATCGGACGGGAATTCCTCCGTCAAGAAGCTCTCGAGTCTGTACATTCATAATGGAAGTAGGCTTAGACTACTTCTATTTTGAATGTACAGACTCGAGCGTGGAATACATAGGCTATACCAGACAGTACGAACAATAGGATTTTCTAGTCGGATATTGCGGGGTCTTCTCTGCTCACTCGTAAAGATTCAGTAGGCCCCCTATTGTGGGGAGTTTCCGTGACCATGATGTAAAGTGCGCGGCCTCAGACCCCCAGGGCATCATCCAGGGCAGAGAGGGCATCATCAAGAGGTTCTCCTGGCCCAGTTTAGCCTATATGCTCACATAGATATGATAGCCGGCCTAAAACCCTAAATTCATTCATGTCTCATAATTAGAGCGCCACACCGCTTGCAGGAACCCAACCCTGAGATAGATGACTCGCACGATCAGATTTATTGATCAAATAATTTAGAACGGGCACCACCTTAGGGCCTAGATGAGCTTAGCGCCTTAAACTCACCAAAATATAATATTACTAGTACTAGATTTGTTGTGTTAAAACGACACAATCAGGTTAAAATCATCATTTTTATTTCGGCTCCTTGACATGTTCGTAAGTTTTCAAAATGTCCATAGAATTACATATAATTCTTAAATCTCATTCTTATATCTGCGGTTAAAGGTCAAAACGTTTCCAAAATCGATGGTGGTGGTGACTGACGACCCCATCGTGGTTGATGATGCAGAAGAACCTCGATCAGCACCAAGACCACTGGCCTAGTAGCCTGATGATATACTAGTATATGTAAGCAGGTGGTAAATAGGCCTACGCTCATACCAGTATCCAGCTATGCAAAAGACCAGTGCAAAAATGTGAAAGAGCACTGGATAGGAGACGTTACATTACATATAGTAGCATGCCTGTTGACACCATGCGTGTGACCACTTGAATACCACCATTACACCGCTAGAGACTGGATATAGGCCTATCGGTGTCATCTGGTTTGAATAATACCCAAAATCAAGATGTGACACTGACTGAGAGAGACTAACAGATACCATCGGAAGCAGTAACTGAACCACTAAGACCAGTAACGCAGCAGCTGGTCACATGGGAAATAAAATGAATAAGGTTTTAGGCCACCTTTGTGCACATGTAGGCTAAACTGGGTCAGGAGAACCTCCTGAGGATGGTGAGATGACACTGCCCACCAGACACATAATTCGAAATTCGAGCCCTGACGGTCTGAGGCCGAGCACACTAACTGTCGGTCCCAGAGGCTCCCCACAATATTCAATCTTTACGAGCGAGCGGGGAAGAATTTTTTGTTTATTTGAAACTTAAATGCAAGAGCGGGGTTCAAACCAACCTGTTATTTCCGACTTTCCAAGCAGGCATGCAGCTTTAACCACTGCACCATGACAATAGGGCGGGGGCCCTAGGGTAGTGGTTAGCGCCACTGCCTTTCACGCTAGAGCTCGGGGTTCGTTTCCCGGTCTCGGCAGTTTGAAAGAGACAAAAATGTTTCTTCCCCATCCACTCGTAAAACTCAGTATTTTGGTGAGCCTCCGTGTCCGAGAGGTAGCGTGCTCGGCCTCAGACATCCAGGGCTTGAATTTCGAATCCTGTGTCCGGAGGGCAGTGTCATCTCACTCATCTCACCCTCCTCAGGAAGTTCTCCTGGCCCAATTTAGCCTGTATGTGCACAAAAGTGGCCTAAAGCCCGATTCATTTCATTTTTACCATGGCAATAGCATAGCCAATAGCTAGACTGAAAATCCGAGATGTCACGAGCTCTCCAAGCGGTGTTAAATAGTGTTATATTATATCAGACATTTAGGTGCATTGTAAATTTGTGTAGCCTAATAGTATAGGCTAGTATACCCATTGATTCTGTAGTCTAACAGAATCAATGGTATACCTAATCGCGGTTATGCAAGACAGTGTTATAATATGGCCGCAACGTGTCTAGATTTTTCGTCGTAGGTTTGTGCAGAATATTTGTTAATATTTTTACGTCGTTCGGAGATAAGAAGAATATACATCTGAGTCTGTAGACCGATCGGTAACACTGGAAAGCTTGAAATTAATTGAATTTATATCTGAATGGTATTGCATATATTTTTTTTCTATACACTTATACAGTCTTGTTTATTTTCTCAATGAAAACGCGAAAAATTATGAATACAGTATAAGGCAAGCATGTGTAGTAAT